>JACXIV010000014.1:2392318-2625725 GCA_014737475.1 Bombus confusus
GAATTAGGAAGCTTATGGGAAATCGCACGCATGTGCGGCTACAACGTTCCTAGGATAAATATAGACCATCTGCGGACATTTTAACGATCGAATCGATATTGCTGGTCTATGTTTTCGAGTTGCCGCAAAACGGAAAGGCAACGCGTGCCTACGTGACGGAAGGCAGGGGAACGCGGCCGTGCAACTGGTTTCGTGCGAATCACGGAAAACGAGGAGAAGATCCTTCGCCATGTCGAGGGAACTCTGTTCGATGAAAGCAAATCCATCGAGAGCGAACGCCGCTTTGATACGTTCCATCTTTTTCGCGATCTTTTACGACGTAATCTTTTGCGTTAATAATTTCTGTTTTTATCATTGTGGTTACAAAAGAAAGCGTTCGTGGCTTACCGACATATTATTCTATCGCAACCTCTTTCTTGCTTTGAATCCTATAATTTTATGAAGTGTAAAGAAATTCCAACATCTATAGCGATCGAGGAAATTTTGTTTCTAATTTGTACAGAGGTCTTCTATAAAGTATCTATTGTTGCATATACGTGCTTTTTTTCCATTAAATTACTTTCTTCGCGTTTTTCAACGGACGATGCGTTTTATGCATTGTTTGCTTGGTTTTTAGTAGGCTAATTTTAATTGGAATTGTTGTAATTCTTCGAAATATTTTAATTAATTTTAATTAAATTACTGCTACTTTTATTCGATATTTGGAAAAGCTGTTCGATGCTTGGGGATATATGGTATCGCATTGGTGAAATAGAGTAAAACGAATCTGGGTAAAATGAGTCAGTCGAGGAAATGTCAGCCTTATCAGGTACTCGAAGAAATCGGATTTGCTTCTGTTTACGCAAGTGTCAATCAAGTGTGAAATAAATATAAAATAGAGGAAAGTTTTTTTGAAAATACCATGATAATCAATCAGTCTGAGATTGTTAATTACGAAATTATACAAAAGTGATCCAACATTGAATTTCACGGGCAATTCGCTTAAAATTACTAATTTATATCCCATAAAATTATAGGAAAATAATTTATATAGTACAATCTATGTTTTTGCGTTTTTAATTCGGGGAAAAGATTCCTTGGCAAATGATTAAAATCACAAGCTAATCATTGAGAAAATACATTGAAGTATTCGGCTCACTTGCATAGAAATCTATTTACCTGGTTGTACGTAATATGTGTATAACACAATTTCTAAAGTACGTACGTATATACTTACAATTAGAAGACAACAGCTACCAATAACGCAATCATTCGAGTTCCAGATAGTAAAACAAAAAATAGTTTATTTACAGACAGATACTGCATTTATTCCTACTTCATTTT
Organism: Bombus confusus; assembly: GCA_014737475.1. NCBI lineage: Eukaryota > Metazoa > Arthropoda > Insecta > Hymenoptera > Apidae > Bombus > Bombus confusus. The sequence goes on from JACXIV010000014.1 coordinate 2,393,642, forward strand.
ATCTCCGACGCTTCATACCTTGGTAGAATGAATATGCAAGTATATGTATTCAAACACGCTATGCAGCGAGTGTCGTATCTACGTATATTAGGAAATACACTTGTGCTGCCAAATAACACTATGCGTTTAAACGTAGAATGCATCGCTTTGTTAAGGGCTACGCTATTGAATAAAATATCAATTTATTCCGCTTGATTCTGGTACTTTAGTTACCAAGATTTTCAATTCAATTCGGAAAAATCATAAAAAATCTCTCGCTAACAGGACGTTTTAATAATTACAACTAATCGTTTCTGACTAATTCGACTGTAATTTTGCTAGCTCTATTATGCACGAAATACGTATTTCGCAACTTCCGATAAGACGTGAGAGCAGCAGAGCATCTAAAATCCGTTCGCACAACCGTTTTGCGGAAATTACCACTACCTTGGGTACTTGATCAAACCTACGAACCGCAATGCGTATATATGGTATCCCCGAAATTCTTGAGTACGTAATATACGCCCACTCGCAGCATTCTCGAGCGAACGTACTTACGTTAGTTTCCATGACGCGGTCGTTTACTCAGATTGCGTCAATTAACGTGATCCTCCGTGGCGCAAAATCCGAAGGTGTCACTGTCACAATGGCACTTCGTATCTCAGCCATCTATAACGCGGCCTTACATTATAAGACTACAGTCTTATCTGCACGTATGCTCGATAAAAACCTCGAGTTACTTCTCCTTCAAAATTGTCGATTAATCGAGGCAAATCTTACACGCAGTAAGTGGTGTATTATATTTATAAAGTTCCTGCTCGTTGTCACGAAAATCGAGACAACGGTAGGACATTCGAGTCGCTTTCAACGACTCAAAATTCAACCGAGTTTGATGAATTACGAAGTAAACAATTTGGCTTGTTTCAAACGATCCTAGTTTACCCTATACAAATTCTCGCGGACTGAAACTCGATGTCGCGACGTCGTTGTTGCAGAAGATTTAAAAAAAACGACGATTTCATCGCGTGCCTGACGAGAAGTGACGTTAAGATCGATCGTTTCGAATCGCTTCGTTCACCATCGCACTGTCTGTACCTTAAATTGTCGATGCCGAGAAACGATGAAATCGATGCAACTCCGAACGCGGATAAAAATAAGAAAACGAGAGGAATGGTTCGATTTCCAAGTTAAATTCGACGAGCACGGCAAGCGAACGCAGGACAGAGAATACGCACGGCACACGTTCACGCGCTGTATAGACGGTGCTCAAATAAATCCGTGCGGATCGATCCGCAGTGTCAATGGCCGATGCGACGGTTCAAGCGGCCAAGATGCGAAACCGTGTTCTATAGCGTGGCCCGAAGAAATTGCCCGGTTGCTGCGAGCGCCGTCAGCGCGCCGCTCGTCGTCTTGATATATACACCGTGTCTCCAACTCTCCAGTCTATTCTCGATCTCGCACAAGTGTTTATGACTGACCGACCGTGCTGACACACTCGTGAAAGTCACTCGTTACGAGCGACGTGAATACGCGTAAACGTCACTTTCCTTGACGATAGAAGCCACGAATATCAATGTAACACGCCCATTAACGTAACACGTTGAGGACGTTTTTTTTCAAATTCCTTCCTTCGACGATGAAGTAGCATATGATAAAAGTTAAAACGTCAAGCGATCTCTGCGTATTCCTTTCTCCTATGCAGCGTGAAAAATGTGATTTATAATCGCTCCGTAAATGGCGCTAGCGTTGATCAGTCTCGATTTCTTGCGCGCAGGATCCAACGTTATAGGTTACTTCGACTACTCATAGATTATAATCACGGACGAACCGTAGTTAAGTCGTAATTACTTTTAGATCGCGTTTGATCAACGATTTTCAATTCACTGCACGTCGCTCGATTCACGGATTCTCGCATTGACTTCTTAGATAACTCGTTGAATTCACGGCGATTCGATCGATCGGCCAGTCCCACGCGGTTACGCATACAACCCGTGATATCTGTATTCGCGTTTATTAATTGACATCGACGATAGCACCGATTCCTCGGTGTTTATCTTATCTCTGGCGCGGCCATGAATTTTTTCACAACGCGTGGACCTTCAAGACGGTTCCACTCGTATCAGCAACCGTCTAATTATTTATCAATGTGGTATAGGACCTGGGGAAGAACGTCGAACAAGGAGGCCAAGCGAGGGGGAAGAGAGAATGTCAAAATCGAACACCTGTACATTCGTGATAACGAGGCATGTAGTTTTCCGTATTGCCAAGGAACATATAGGCTTATGGTAATCTGTTCTACGAATCAATCGAGTTTTATTTGTAACCGCGTCAATATAATTTTACGATACGAATAACGTTAGAAAACTTGGAAATTGGTCTTAAATTACTCGATTAACTCGAACAGAATTACCGTACACGAATAACTGTTTTAAACGTGATCGTTCGAAACCGATCTAGAAACGTAACAGCGGCGATCTGTTCGCGCTCACGCTCCTGCATAGCCCGTGGATCACGTGCTGTAATTTGATGAAACAAATTTTCAAAAAACCCTTTGCGTTACGACATAACGTTATTCCGTGCGATCGGTTGTTTTGAACGGTTCCGCGTGTATGCAAGTAAGCACGATAACGAAGCTAATATACCTGTACGAACACGAGTCACGCGAACATTGGCTCACCCTGTTTAACGAGTGTTCTCGATGTAGCTTGTAGTAAATCCGTGTAAATATTTTTGGATGGTATTAGACTGAATAATGCCGGCAAGGTCGACGGAGTGGAACGTTCCTCTGGCGTTGAGAAAGAATCTAGAATGCAGCGGTGATTCATGTCGCGTGTGAGCGCTTTATAACTATAACGCATTATTGTACGACCTGAACGATACCAGTACGCAGAAATAATCAGTCCGCTTTTATTTAATACTCGAAGATTACAGTTGTTTTAAGCTAATATCAGTTATTTACGAAAATTGGAATACCTTTTCTGTGACAAAAGTGGAAAATTATCACGATTATAGAAATGTTTAATCGTTAATAATCATTTAAACACTTACCTCTCGTATTTTACTTGCATAGAATGAGCGGAGTTGTCCTCCCAGTAATTCTGTGTCTCCATCATCTTGCCGCATAGAATCGTTTCCAATACACAACACGATCACTTCCGATTTCTAGTCGTTGCCACCGTTAGCTTCTACTCCTTTCGTTGCGTTTCTTCTATCGTCTTCGACTTTCTTCCGCTGTTCTCTTTCAATCTGACTCCGTTCGCACACTCCGTCGTTCTCCTTTGAGTTCACGTTCGTAACACGCGAGTTAGGCAGTTAGAAGCAGCTCGCCGTAATTTAGCGGGAAATTTAACGAAACGCACGAAACGTGTTTACACCGAAATCACACGTACATGATCTGTATCCACAAAAAAAAAAAATCGAGTCTTCTTTAAACCGATGGCTTCTTGATCGATAGTGCGCACCCGACGACTAGGTTAGGTTCGCCTCCACAAACTCACTGACACACTCGAAACGACACGACGGACCAGGAGGCCGGTACTTGGGAATCGCCCACGTCTTTCCGTCCAGTCACACTCACCGATATATCTGTACTGGCGCCCTCTTCTTTTCTTCTTCGTCTTCCTTCCTACTTCCCGATTTCTTTTTTTAGAGCCGATGATCGTAGATCGATCTCTCACTCTTTCTTTCTCTTTCTCTCTACCGTGACATCCTACAAGCGTAGCAACAGAAATTGTTCAGCTTTGTTTTGTTATCCGTTGCGAGTGGTTTCCGCTCGAATAGGCGATAACGAGAGCGAAAAGAAGAAACACGACTCGATCTTAAGACATAAATGCGAACGATGATAAGGCCGTTGACTCGTTCGACCGCGAAATTCCGCGATATACTAACTGGCAGGGCCGTAAGAATTGAACAGGTCGCGCGCTCGCTTTGCGCGTCACAGTATTCGGGAACCTATAGGTACGCTTCTTTTGGTGTGTACGCATGCACTTTACGAATTTCACGTGGCAGTGGTTGGCGGCGCTCGAGATGTGCTCTGGACCAATGATTACGTTACATGCACGATTGAATTCTCGATCAATCGTATGCACTCTGTCGACGCGGTTTCTCGTACCATACAGATTCGTCGTGATTTGGAATTCTCGACAGTGACAGGAATAAAAAGAACCTTGTTCGAATAGTTTCGTATCGCTCGCGTATATAAACGCGTGTCGTCTCCTTAGCAGGCTACACTACGCGTATAATACGCGGCCCTGTTCGATTCTCGCGATGGTCCTCGGCACGCAGACCACTGGTGGGAGCGATCCAGAACCATCTCAGGCACGGAACCATCGATCCCGGAGCCATGCAACTCGAAGTCCAACGTATATCGACCGGTATCTATATCATTTGCACGATATCGTTGCTTATATCGTCAAAATCTTCGTTGCCCTTATCGGACTAATTCCGTCGTATTGAAATACGATAGATACAGATAGTAACCTAGCATTTGTTACGTAGTTTGATATTTTTTTTTATAATCTACGATATCTTTCAGCGACGGTACCGTGTCGATAGACCGAGCGCTTACGTGCTTTGCGAAATGTTACGATAAGACAATTTGTTTTTAATACATCACGTGTTGATAGTATTACGTATGGATCGATACGGTGATCTCGAAATAGCCTTAGCGATACGCGTGCCGGTACGTTGTACAAAAACAAAAACAAAAAAAAGGTAATCTGTACCTAAACAATCGTACGTTTTTCTCCTGTCGTTTATCTCGTCTAAAAGATCATCGTTATTACAGATTACTTCACGATTTGATACGAAGGTTCCACCGTTGGGTTATAGAATTTCGATAACTCGACGCAAATTTACAACCATAAATCGATGCATGATTAAACGATAAATCATTTTCTTGCGTTAATACATACTACCGTTTGTCACGGTATAAACGTAAACAAGCAAACGGTCACGTGATTCTGGCATTGCGAATACGTATATACGATAAGTACAATATATTCTTTGGACGCGTCAAAAATTTAAGGACCACAAATTCCCGTCGCAGACAATGTGAAAACGAGTTACCTCGATGACGAACGACGCGCAGATAAGATCCTTCCGCGTCTCTGAAAACGCTACAGAACACGATATACCAAGCGTGTAAAAGTTTAACGTTGCCTGATACCGTGTCACGAAGTCGACTAAATTTCTCGAGCGTATACTTTCGCCCTTCCATTTCGCTGGAATCTCGTCGATACGATTCGACGATACCCGTTGAGGAGAAACCGACTATTTCTTTTTTTTTCTTTCTTTCTTTAACGTGGCTAAGGATCGCTTGCGCGTCACGTAACTCGATGATGCAAATCCGCATTCGTTCGCCACTCGGACAAGGCAGAGGCGCAAGCATTGCGGGGGTGAGCAATGGTAAGGTATAGAAAGGAACGAAAAACAGCGACTTTCCAGGTGAAAGTTTTTGACGAAGAGGGTGAAGTGGGGACTTGAGACGTTACTGATCAACGCGCGGAGTGGGAAACACTTGGAGGGGGCGCGGAAGGTGAGGAACGTTCGTTGGGACGCACAGCCGAACGAAGAGAGGGATAAGCAGTTACCACGCTATGTGACACGTGCGCGTGACGTCACGGGGCCGGTCACGCGAGCACCGTGTGCTCCCGGTCACGTGTCCTGTCACGCGCTCGCTTCATCCCTCTTTCCCCCGACTGCTGCCGCGACTCGCTTCAACGACTGCATCCCTTCCCCTACGGGACTATCGACCGTCTCTCTCGTCATCTTTTATTCCACTCTGGTTCTCCTTGTTCCTTCTCAATCACGGTCTACGTGCCAGTGCTGTGAGTTCACTCTTTCTTCCTTCCTCCGATTCGGATCGGAACGGAGTACAGTATGAGACCGCAGACTCAACGGGTATTCAGGCTCCGGCGCGCCGTGACACGAGGACACGCGGTAATGATAGTTCTCGTTCTCGCACGATTCGACGATATGTTTATACCTGCACGCCGTTTGCGTGCACTGTGGATCGTACACGCACACGTTGCAACGTGCCGTATCCTCCCGGACGTTCGTTGCATCCGTTTTAACCAACGGATTAAATTTTAATTATTCAGCATCCGCGTTGCTGCTTCGCGTGAATTCGAACGCCGAGCTTGCGTTACAGGAATTGGGTTATCGGAGCATGTTTGCCGAAAAATGTATTGGGAACAAAGGAGGATCTAGAATGCATATATGTACACGTTATGATTTCAATTGTAGTGGAACTTCGTTTATACGACGGCATTTATTTCGACGAAATTTTAATTATCGCCCGATTAAACGAACTTTCGACGGGTCGATCCATTTAATCGAACGTGAGTTTCTGCTGCATAAACGCGAAATCACAGCTGGTAGGGAAAATAGTGAGCTCGCATTATATAAACCGCTTGTCTCGTATAGTTTAACATAAAGAAGGTCTGCTGTATATTTATAATCGAGCTTTCGAAACAAACGATAAGTTCATCGTAAAAAAATACCGTGACTCTATGGATACGATTAAGGAAATCGATATTTCACGCGTACACTACCATCATTGTAGCGATTTGAAAACGTACTGTTCGCAACCAATTTGAAATTGTGCGCGTCGCTTGAAATAAAACATACGAGACGGTAGTTGACGATGTGACAACCTTTGCAAATAAGGTCGTCGCACGTCTCTAACGAATAACGTGACATAAACGAGGCGGAAAAACCAGATACGGTGTAGCATTTGGCCGATTTAACTGCGAAGTTAAACGATTTTAATCTCGCTCATAACGCTCGTTCTATGCGACATACTTTTCTACTTTTACAGGTCACCTGTGGAATCCAGATCTCGCTTCTGTTACACATACAAATACACACACGCGATCGAACACGTCGCGTGGCTAATTATTTTCATTGGTCGATCGCGCGACTGCGTTGAAACTAAAAAGAAATTACGGTAACGCGCGGAAAGAATGTAATTAACGATGCGTTTTTGCCACTGGGATTACGCATTACGAAACACTTTTATGACGTTGAACGTCGAACGTCTACAGACAGACTAGAAAGTATAAGCACTTGTACTTATGTAAACGGTGGCCTGCTGGTGGACAAGAAATTCCAAGACGAACGAGGCAGTCTGCGAACAAAGGAATCACGAAAACCGTGTTCGTGTTAAATCTCTCTGATTAATTTTAAGAAATAAGCAATACCATAAAAAATATTAACTCAGGATCCTGACCATATTCGACAATGTACGGCTCGACCAAACGATCTTACTCGATTCGACGTACGATGTATTCGGTTTAAATATTCATATTACCGAGATAGCGAACATTTTGGCCCGTTCTCCCTTTAAAGCGGCTACGAACTTGACGTATGCGCGAGTACGCGCGTAACGCGACCGATTCGAAAATAGGCGTTTTATTTTCTGCACGGCTCAGGAGAAAATAAACGCAATCTGTGGCGACTCCGAGCTATTCTTGATCTGGTACACCATTACGTGTCCCGTGTCATGCATTAATCGGTTTGGTCTTCGTACGCGTTCCAAAACGAAATTATCGAACCTAATGCTCGTCAATTGACCGTAACGTACGGTCTGCGGTATTTTGGTACTCGGACGGTTCGTCACAAATGGGCCTGATAGGGCGTCGTTATCGTGGACAGATCTTTAACCTTTGATTCCGGATTCTGCTACAAGACGGAGCAATTTAAATTCCTTCTGGAGCACTGGACGATTCCTCTTTCAGCTGGAATTAAATTATGCATCGTTCAAACGGTGACCATGTCCCAACTGTGATGCCTACGTGACTTTTAGATAAAACGGCCGGCGTGGGTGAACACGCGTCGATGAATATTCAGCCACGTTTGCAGCTTCTTCACAAACATGGTGTATTACGATTACCTTTGCACCTTGTAGTCATCCCTCTAATATGTACGACGATCGTTCGACGAACGAATGTTCGAAATTCTTACGAATGAAATACGTCGCCTATTCCTCTGTCAGTCTGTGTCAGTTTTTGAAGTAGCATTTCAAGACCACGCAATCCGCGTTACGTAAAACCGAAAAACGTTGAATTAGTAATGACGCGACAAAATGACATTAACGTGGCCACGGCTTTAGAACAGCGCTGAAAAAGGAAAAAAGAGGAAAAGAAGAACGTTACACAAGGGTCGAGCGAGGGCACGTGAAAGTAATTACATCACGGTGATTGCATCGTTGAACGCATCGAGGTGCTTCCCCTTGATTATCGGCTGAAAATCACGTTTCGCAGCAATGTCCGCTCGTTTGTCCTTGACAAATTAGAACATTCGCTTGGCTGACACATAATTACAGCCGGTTACTTTGCGTTTCCTTCTCGCCCTGGATAGCCTTCGATTCCCGTGAACAAATCCTGATAGGTCCGCGCGTTCCCAAGAAATAAACTTCGAACGCGGCTTCGTACTTGAACCTGAAAATCCCACGAATGTTTCTCTCCTTTTTATAGCACGAAGCTCGTCGGACAATGTGTTTACGCTACAGTATCTCACGCTCCAATTTAATCTTCGCGATACGAATCGACGATTTGTCTGAAAGCGCACGGGAAAACTACCAGCTGCGAACATTAACATATACGTGAATTAATTAAAAATAATTGTTGCGGAATTTCGATACGTTGCTCGCTATTATACGCAGCCGAGTACGGAGAATAAGATTCATCGATCAGCTTTGAACGTACATTTTGAAAAATCCTATACATACACCGTCAATGCTACATCGAATTGCTAATTCCGTAAAAACCAATAATTCCCAGCCAGCCGGTGTAAGTATCTAAGCACAATATAGCGTTCCAGAAGGATACCATAACTTCGCTTGTGCTACATAACTCGCCTATCCTTCGGCCACCTCGATCGAAGTCGATAATTCTAAAAGAACGACATAGCGCGGAGACGCGATATTACACAATCGAAAAGTTACGTTATTTAAACAGATCCGCATGAAAGAGGTTGCATTTCCAAAGTCGAACGATTACACGGGAATCTGATGCAACCGCACGGTGTCGCATCGTGCGTAATTCGACGTGTATAATGGACTAACGTCCAAGAGATGTCATCGTGTACCGTATGCGCAAAATAACCAGCTCTCTGTTCTACCGAGTGCGCGGTCGGACACATTGCGTGCACGTGTCGGTAAGGGTAAACGCGTGGTCGAGCGCGTGACTCGACGGCCGAGGCGTGCCCTTCTCTCGATCACGTGGAATGCAACGCGGTACCTCGTCGTCGTCCTCGTTCCACTCGCGCGACTTCGCACGTTCTCTATCTTCGTCCTCGATACTCTACCGCCGCGGTTGCAAATGCACGCGGTTCTCTCTAATTCACGAGTCACGCTAACCCGTTTTCTCTGTCCGAGTCAACCGACACGTAGGTATGCCGATCACTGCACGTTCATCGTCGCGTCTCTTCGCGTGCACCTTTCGGTCGCGAAAGAAGGAGGAGGAGGTGCCAAGGAATTGAAAGAAAGAATTGCGATATATACACGGGCAGATCGACCAAGCATTTCTGCAAAATACACGAATCGATACATACAATTTTCAGTAACAAGATCGAAGAATGAGCGTTCGATTAATAGAAAGAGCGATCGAGAATGTTCTATTTTATTTGAACAACTAACTTATGGTCGGATCAAGTTACACGATATAAATCAAAACCTTTATTCTGACGTTTACAGATATTCGTTATTTCATTCGAGGAACGTTTAGAATGTTCTACTTGTAAATGATGTGAATATAGGAAGTAGCGGTATTTTTTTTTTTTTTTTTTGGTAGATATATATTTTTTAATAGATATATCGAATCCAATTTGACATTTGTATTATAATGACGTGTTATTGAAATTCAGATAAAATTCCATAGCAGAGTAATTATTACCAACGCGAAGAGCTAATTATAACTCTGTTATCATAATACTAAGAATAGATTGTCTAGAATGTTGGTTTGAAATCAACGATGGGTGCTTGTTATCGATACCTACTTATAAGGAAACCAACAGGCTGAGTGACTATTTAAAGCGAACCTTAGAGACGCACTTCCGGCCTAAATACGCGGCTCGAGTGCGAGATCCGGTTTCTGATTACTTTGAGGTCACCTGTTACCTGCGACAGATCGTGATTTATAGTTGACTTTCAAAAGGTAGTTACTGCTCGAGAATCGGTGAATTAATTATTGCCGAGTTGAATTATTTTCTTCGCAACTGCTGGTCTACTATACGTCCTATTTATAAAATTTGTAAAAATACTCTTAACATTCGCTATAAGTAATTAAAATTAATAATTTGGACAATTTATTCGCCATTTGTCGAACAAATGTAAAAATGGCACAAGGCTGGTGATACCGATAACACGAGCAATTCGTGTCTAAAAATTTTTGTATAATCATTTTCCGCAAGTTTGAGAATATTTCGATCGTTCTTTTATTTCGTTCTATTCGACGTTACGATAAATTCAGTAGACTGTTATTATATTCATCGTACAACATAGAGGAAAGCTGCGATCTTTTGTAATCGGGCGACGAAACTGCGATATGTCTTTATATGGAACGCTGAACGTAACAGGTCCAAGGAGAGTTGTTCTAATTTGACAACGTCCGTGAAAACCTTGACAAATAAGGGTAAAATGATACATGGCACCTACTACGCGCAGTCAGTAATACGAGACTCATTTTACTCGCATACAAATTCTTCGTCGTATAGAATGGCGTCACACGAAGTGCTATGATCTTATTATGTATTGACTAGATTTCTCTTACCTTTCTTACTTTTATGTCTTAACAAAAAGAGTTGATATCAGAATATGTAACTTGTTAACTTCGTTATTTTCACCACACTGCAAATACAAAACAATATTTTCAAAATTTAAATCTTATCCAATACGTAAAGGTTTATCGATAATATTATCGATGTCTACACATTGCAAACGTTGTCGCAAAATTAAATACCTATTTTATCAATGGAACGGATATACGAAAGGTCATGTTTTTTCATTTCTCACCGCGGCATTTTACGCATCAGTTTGAAAACCCGATGGTTTAAAAGGCAGCAAATTAAAACGAACGAAACAAAAACATTTTACAAATGTATTAATTCATTCACTTTCCGGTCTCTTTCTAAGAATATACGTAGTGGCGAATTTAAACATTATGTTTTAAAAATAACACTTCTGCAGTAAGCATGCGCATCCAATGGTTACGTGCCACTGTCAAAATCGTTAACGTAATCTATTTTTTATCTTCGCATATCCTCCGCATATTTATCCTCGCATTTTCGGCCTCGGTGTCACGTGTTGCTTAAACGTGCTACATCAGTCGACCAACTTATACACGCACGTACCGGTTTCCCACGAACGTCGTCGATTCTTTTAAATACAATTGTCTTTCGATTCGAGATAAACAATCGATCGATCCGCAAAAAAACACGACTTTTTAGTGCCAATCTGCTGTTACGTTTGCACGATTATTGTAACGTGACGTTATGCTTTGCGAAAGAGGTAGATCGTGTTTGATTACACTACAGTTATAAAACCGTCCAATGTATTTTTGGGGTCTGTATATTCTTTTTGAAATTATATATTTCGTTATCGATCACGCAAGCAAAGTACGTATATTACCATCGAGTGCATCGACACGATTGCGTCTCGAGACCGATACAACGATGCTATATCTATATAAATTATTCAGAAAAAAATATTCTCCCACGAACCATATTTTTCGATTTATTAATTCCATCCTGCCTTTTTTTCTTTCTGTTGTTTTAACTGTTGCATTTTATCATCGACCTTTGCCTTCGATGAAATTGACTTTCAAGGAGGCCGTTAATACTGCAGAATCATCGTGGAATTTAATGTTTACGATCTTTGAGAACCAAATTACTTATCTTTGGAACTTTCGACAAACGTTATCGAACGATATTACGACTGTCATGATACAGGATATTTATGGCAAAAAGAAAAAGAAACACTGAATAGAAACACTGAATTAAGATGCTCAATAAATATTAAACGATCTTTGGCTGATCCTTCGAAATCCGTTATGACGTAAACGTTTTATTGCATTTCTTTTGTATAGATTTCGTTAAATAAAAAGATATCACGTGATATATGTAAAAAGAATACTAAAATGAGAGAGAAGTTATAGGTTAGCTACGGAAAACGCACACATCTTTCCAGCGTTGTTTACGCTACTAAGTGTGTGGCTTCTGACTGTTATCGCTGTGAAACCGGTTTGACGTTGGATTTATGTATTCGGTTCCGATATCGACTGCCACTAGGGGAGTTCAAAAAGGCAACTGACGATTAACAATGCCATCGGATGTCGAGCTGTTCCTAGCCAGTTATCGAGATCTTTTTATTTCTCTTTGAATCCGCGTGCACGTGACAGCTGACGATAAATCTCCCAGTATAAAAAGTCTAAGAACATTATTATTCTGGGATATCTTTGAACCGATTAAATTAATTTTCTTTAACAACATCTAAGATGATTTTCTGCAGAGTTTGTACGAGCGTACGTCAATAGCACGCCTCGAGGACGTGTTAACTCTAATTAAGAACATTTTTCCTCTTTTGCTCGTTCTTTCTACGATTCTTCTATCATTATGTTTAAACATACAATACTTATCCGTCGATTTAATCTTATGTATCCAATATAATCATTTATTAACTTACTAAATACAAGTACTTTTTTAGTTTCATTTTTTTTTTTTTTTTTTTCATGTACGGATGTTAAGTGCACGATATTCTCTTATACAAACATTCAGCGAATTAATTTATCACCGTTTCATATGAAAACAGAATGAATTTTTTTGCCGTGCGGAATACAATTATTACATAATATGTAATCTTGCATGTCATGTTCGCGATAAACATAAACAGTGCGATTGGTCAATATTGATTAATCGATCCTTTTGGTGTACTTGGTTATTATTTTCATCAAGATATCTCAAATTAACAATAGACAAACCATCTATTATTATTATTATTATTATTATTAACGGTAACCTTGCCGAAGATCGAATAGTTTTGTACATAATGTACAAAAGATGCATAAAATTATATTTTTTCTTTTCGCATTATGCACCATGAAAATTGAGTTTCGTATGTGACAGTCACTGATGCATGAACTTTCGTAGCCGTTGTCTTATTTATAAACTGACAAGTAATTATGTTTATAAACAATTGTTCATACTTTTCATCATTCACTCGTAGTATTCTTTTCACTTGGAAATATACAGATAAATGATTTGCGCCCACGAATGATCGACACAATATTCAGACAATGTACTTTTCCTGCTACTTTGAAGTAATTAAAAATATAAAATGATTGATCGTTACTTGTAACAAGAATATACAATTCTATAGCATATGTATAAATATATGTTGTAACTTTGTAATTTCAATAATAAACAATTACTGTATAACGTTAATACAGTAAAATAAGAGAACAGACATAAGGCGTTGATTATCCTAACAGGGATTGAACAAAATATAAGGATTGAAATAAATCATTACACAAGTTACATTGTAGAATTGTAGAAATCGATTGTTGGAAACTTGTGTCGACTACGGTTGTGAGAGCATGCGAATTCATACTGCATGCGATAATTATATTTCACTGAAAAGATTATAGACAAATTATTTATCCTGATTAGATTCAGTCCCGTTCACCCCTTTCTTCAGCACGTTCTTCCGCTCTTGCTTTCATTCTAGTTATAAATGCTTGTCCCTTACTCTTTCTAAAGTTCTCGTACGGATCGTTTAAATTAATACCGACGCCTTTATATTGATCGTTTTTATCCCTAATTTCACCCCCCGATATTGGAGCTTCAATACCCTGTTCATTGGCACCAAGTCCCGCACCGCCCCAACCCATTTTTTTGAGCAACTGATGACCTTTGTTACTCTCATCGAGACTAATTTCTTGAGGAGCTTTACTGTAAGTCGATCCGCTGAAAGGAATTAATTCGTAGAAATCGTATTCTATTCTATATGTATCGTATTCTATATGTATATGTATGTATGTATAAATACACACACACACACACACACACATATATATATAGAATATCTTTTTATACCAAGTACTAATACTTACAGAAAACTGGGTGGAGTTGGACTTCGATCTTGCCTGTCCATTCTCCTATCAGGACTTCGATCCTTGTTGCTATTTCTCCTCCTTCTGCTTCTGTTATTATGATTGCTATTTCGACTGTTACGTCTATGATTAGCAGCAGGGGATCTAGATCTGCTTCTACCTCTAGATCTTGAGCGTGATCTACTTCGCGATTTACTTCGATATCGTTTCTTTGGTGGACTAGGACTTTTGGATCTTGGCCTTAGAATTGGTGATGGCGATTTTGATTTTTGTCTTATACCAGCTGCTATATCTTCTTCTTTACGCTTACGCGCGGCATTCTTTGCTTTATAATACTCGTATAAACCTAATTTTTCCCACCCATCGCTATAATACATAGATATTACAATTAAAAATTTCATTCGATATTTCAAGTATAATTAGTTTGTGTATAATTTGCGTTATATGCCTTTACCTGTCCCTTGGAGAATCATGGTTTGGTGGCGCATAGAAGGCTTCTACAGCCGCTACCAGCCGTTCACTTGGAGGAGCAGGTGGTGGAAGCCTAATGGCTTCTGGATCCAAAGGTTTATATTCAGCATCTTCTAACTTAATTAGAGGTACCATCAAGCCAGCAGGCAGTTCGTAATAAGGCATACTGGGCATTAAATCTTCAACGGAAGGCTCATGTATGACAGGTGGAGGGCCAAATCCAGGCGGTGGTTTTGAAAAATCTGGCAATGGAACATTTGAAAATGGTGGAGGTTCGTTTCCTTGTGGTACGCCCCATCCAGGTGGCGGTTGACTGAAATTTACATCTGTGCTTATCGCAGTGGGAGGACCGGAATGACTAGGTGGCAGAGACATATTTTGTTGGTTCTGTAAAGCATAAATTTCTATTATCGTTTATGGAATACATATACATAAAACATACAGAGAAAAAGATCAACTTACCAATTGCGGTGGTGGCGGAGGGGGAGCTTTCAATTGTTGATCAATTGCGATTTTTTGTTGCTCGATATTTTGAATTTGTCTTAAAGCATGTGTAACAAACGCTTGATGTTGTGCTTGATAATTATCAAAGGTTTGTTTCGTTGATGTAGTGATCGGTGTAATTGCACTGGCATGTTGTTCAACCAAGTTAGCCTGATATTCAGACCAAGATGCGCTTGGCTGTTTCAATTTATCTATAATTCCTTCATCAAAGTAATTATTTTTTGACTCCCACAAACTTAATAGCTTATTTAATTTATTAAGTTGTTCTTCTGATGCAGCTAATGAAGTGTTACAGAACATGGGAACAACAACACTTTCCATTGCCTTGCGAAGGTCCATAGATTTTTTTCTTGCACTAAAGAAGTTTATGATTAAATATTGTGCACAACTATTTTTATGGAAATTATCAAACTTTATTATAAATATTATATTTATACTGAAATTGAAGTGTTAAATATTCCATTCGCACTTAATTAGATAATGTAATTTAATCAAAATTTTTTACAAATGTTTCAAGATATAAGATCTGTTATTACTTTTCCAAACAAATATCATACTTACCAATGATGTAGGACATCATTGACCAGGTAGATAATATGGAGTTTATGACTAAAATTGGTTGCCTGAATGACTCTGAAAGAAACAATAAAAAATTAATTGATTTACTAATGTTAATAGTACATGGCTAAAGTCAAATATAACATACTTTTTCAGCAAATGATCCGCAACGACTTGATTGCTTTGCGGAGTAATCGAATTTTGAAGTATCCAGGCTTTCCCTGCACTTATGCTATCTTTTGTGCAACTATCAATGATAGGCTGTAATACCGCATCAAATGCAACAAGGTCCGTGTTTGTGCTTTGTGCACTGTTTTGTAAAGCTGTTTCTTGAGATTGTCTCACAGCATCCTCAACCCTTCCTTGTTGTTGTGCCATCAATGCAGCATGTTGCGCAGCCAGATTTTGTTCTGATTGTCTAACTTGTTCCTGTAGCGTTGTCTGCTGTGACTGAAGGTTCGCTAACTCATTTTGAAGCCATCCAGGAGGTCCGCCAATGTTAACCGGTTGAGTAACACCACCAATAGATGGATTCACACCTCCCATAGCTCCAGAGACTGGTCCAATTTGTGGTCCCGCATTTCCTGGTCCTCCAATTTGTCCTAGTACTCCAGGTATAACTGGACCACCTTGATTTCCCACTGGTCCAATTCCCACAACTGGATTTAATCCATTGTTCTGAGTATTTAGGCCAGGTGCAAGATTGACGTTATTCAGTGGCTGCGCGACGGTAGCGGCTGTTTGCTGCTGCTGCTGCGAAACGTTTAAACGTGGGTCTGCATTTTGCATTGGATTTATTCCTTTTTGCTTTAAAACTGTAAACGAATGACGGTGGATTATTGTAAGATGTTTGATTCCTTCAATGGATATTGAAAAAGTATACAAATAGTCCAATTTCTGTTGAGTCTTATCTTCTACCAGTGCATAATAAAATTCTTGGCATTTATTAGAGAATGATATCGAAAATTCGGTAAGTCTTTTGGGAGCACTATATTCTTTCCCTGTTTTATATATTATATATATACATGTATTTTTTACTTTTTTTTTTACAGTACTAGGGTATTACAGGGTATTATAGTGGGTTGCAGTTCCCACATAGATTGAAGCAATATATCAACAATGTAGTCCGTATTAGACAAGCTCCATTAAGAATCTTAAAACTACATCTTCTTAAAATCACCACTGCCAAGAAATAGAATATGTCTTTAGCTAAAGCATTCTGCTTAATAAATAGCAATCCCAAAATCTTGAAACGAAGTGCTCATATTCGATGCAAATAGTTTTGTATGTTCACTATGACGAATTCAGACCCTTTCACCCGTATCTCTTTTTCAAAGTCATTCCTTGTTCGTTGAATTAAGCATGGCCATTATGCTTCTCAATTGTTGTAGCTGTTAAGGGGCTGTATCCCACTTACTGGCTTGCTCTGTAGTCACTTTGTATTGATAGTAGTTGAAGTGCTCTCCACCGAACAGGAAACCAAATTTTGGGTTGTCCTTCTGCTTGTTTTTCGTCATCTGCTCAAACTCCGGTCCATTGCGAGCCACAAACTGAGCCAGTTTGTCTATGATGTTCCGTAACTCTGTATCTGGGTATTATACCAAAATAAACGGAATTAGTACAATGACCTAACAATAATGAATTACTTATACAATTATTACAATATAAATGGCAATATTTAAATACAGTACTGAAATAGGATCTCTTATTTTTTTAAAGTACGCAGTCCTAAATCAGCCCATCGTAACCTGAAATATTGAATCTGTTTTGAAATTTATCACTTTATGAATGTATCTACGGAGATTTGCCTGAGGATAATTTAATTCGTCGAGTGAATTGCTTTTTAATGGTAGCCTAATTCGTTGCACAGGTTTACATAACCTACTATTTAGAATCTACATTTTGTCTTTTTTAAACGTATCTCATTATTTCCATTGCGTGGAAACTCACAAATCCCCAATTCTGACTAACTAAAATGCTAAAATGATAGATCATAGACATTACGGTTAATAAAAAAGATGGAACGTTAATATGCTCGCCCGGAGTGGGAATGTGCAAGACCGCGCTTGGCCAAATCACCAAATCACAACATTCTTTTCTTACCTGCAGGTGCCTGGTCCATTATCACGATTACTCTTTTACTTTTACACTAAATTCGATCACGTTTGTTATTACTTTTGTTAACACTGTTCCGTACACGATTGTGGTACGGGTCCGGAAAACATTATTTTTTCACACTGAACACGACAACGCTAGACGTCGCCATTAATACTCGAGTATTTATGTTTCAAGAAATCACCACTAGAGCAGCTAACACGCCAATTTATCTCATGTGGAAAATCCTCCATTTCGGCTCGTTTTCATTTATGCTTCATAGAATCTGCTTTCTGTCAATTTTCTATAATAGTTGTGTTCACGTCGATTCTCTGTGCAATAGCTTTGAACAGTAAGTATTCACACCAATATATTTTCATCAAAATATCAAGTTTCTATCTTCACATTGTTTTTACAATTTTCTAACTTAAACGTGTTTTTCTCATAATGTGTTGACTATATTACAAAATACAATATTCTAAATTCCTTTTATGTGACGCTTACTTTGTTACGTTTTAATTATTTGTTGCATATTGTAATTAAACAGCTTTAATATTATAAATATCGTTTCATTTACCAATGTTACTACATAACCTATTGCGTCACGTCTGTCACATATTCAGAGCAGTTTAATTTTATATTTTTCATCTATTATTGAATAATTTGAAAATATCATTAATAGTAATATTTGTCTGTATTAGGTAAATTACGGGAATGCCTGTAGCAGAAGTAAAATCCAGTTGGGCAGATGAAGTAGAAGAAGAGGGAGGAGCGTTACCTCCACCTTCAGAGACCTATGAAAATGGGTTTAAAATTCTCACTGAATACAAGTACAATCAAGATAATAAAAAGGTCAAGGTAGTTCGAACATATAAGATCGAGAGACGTGTTGTTTCAAAGACAATTGCTGCCCGTAAAAATTGGGCAAAATTTGGTGACTCTGCAGATGACCGACCTGGACCTAATCCTGCTACTACAGTTGGAGGTGAAGATGTCTTCATGCAATTCATTTCTAGTAAAGAAGAAGAAAATAAGGTTGAAGAAGATAACCTTGATAAGTTGAAGAGTATGGGAGATAAAGGTGTAGTTAAATGTCGTAATTGTAATGGAGACCATTGGACTTCCAAATGCCCTTACAAAGACACTGTCCTTGCTGGAGGTATGTTTCATTATCATAAATTAATTTCTGAGAAGAAACAGTTAAGATTATATAATTCTATGGAATAAATGATTTAATTTGCAGGTAAAGTGCCAGATGATAAGAAACCACTTATTAATACCAGTGCTCCTGGAGCAATGACAGAACTGAAACCTCAGGGTAGTAAATACATACCACCTGGTATGCGCGATGGAGGCAGTAAACGAGGAGATTCTATGCAGATGCAAAGACGTGACGATACTACTGCTATTCGTATTTCCAATTTATCAGAAAGTACCACGGATGCAGATTTGGATGAACTTGTCAAACCATTTGGATCTGTCCTTAAATTTTATCTTGCAAAGGACAAACAAACTAATCTTTGCAAAGGATTTGCATACGTACATTTCAAATATAGAGTGGAAGCAGCAAAAGCTATTGCTACGCTTAATGGTTATGGTTACGATCACCTTATCTTGAACGTAGACTGGTCGAAACCGCAACAGCAAAGTAATTGAGTTAAATGAAAATTCGATTTTCGTTACTTGGACTCCGGTAACGCGTAAAAATATAGATGATATGCAAATGTTTAATTGTGACACCAGGAGCAAAGTATAATACATTTTATTTCAAGTTTTAATGCTTTGCACAATAAAAATTAGCGTAGCAACTATATTCATAATAATGTTCATAGTTTATTAATATAATTATTTAAATTATGTGCGATCTACTACGAAATGACAACTCTGCTTCCTGGTGTCACAATTTATCGTCATTTTTAATTCATTCGAACATGAAGTTCTCGCATTCGTTACTTTAAAAAATGATGTATCAATTAAAATGTAATTTGTATTCTTAACCTCTTTTTTGATCAAAAATAAATATGTCATGAAACTTGGCGCTTCTTTATTGAATGTTAACGATTCCTATGTCAGGTATTTTATGATTTTATTTTATTCAAGGAATTGTATAATATAACTAAGAAATGTATACATTTTTGCAATGTATAACATGTAAAAAGAGATTCGTATTTGATTCTATCGTCAAATTTAAGATGAAATCTTCTCTTCGATATTTTTTTAAAAATTTTATATTCAACAAAAATACATTGGATACATTTAAACCTAAACTAAATACATTTAAACTGTTTAAACTTAAAATAATATGGTATTATAATAAATATAAGTAGTATCGCTGGCTCTAAGGGTTATATCCTCACGCGGTAATGTTGTGGTTGAAATCGAGAAACAAAGAAATTACGATACAAATAAACGCTTATGCGATACATAGATGCAAAAACAAAAGTAGAATAGTACAAAAGTAATCATACAGGTGTTTGATCACCTATACGTTAGAAACTACGATTAATACTACATTGTCTAAGTACTTCGAAATGGTAACTCTAATGAACAACCTTACGCTGCTCAACGGAGCCTAATGAATATCATACAGATAGCAAAAAACACATATTAACTTCATCGTTTAATATACATATACATACATACATATATATATATATATATATATATACACACATATACATACATATGTATATATATATATATATACATATCAGTAAAACAATGTCATTTGAAAATATAATTAACAATATAATTATATATATATATATATTTTTGTTTGCGCGTCATCCTACAGTTTTAACCGAAAGACCGTTTTCACTATTTTATTGTCGTTTCCTATAAAATCATCACAGTTTAAACGTGTCCATTTCCGTTCCATTTTTCTTCAATATTTCAGAACCTATAACACCCGCTTATCCGATTTTCTAGAATGCAATTACAGAAAATTTCAAATCATCATGACGCGCCACCTCGTTTCTCGCTGGTTCCTTTATTTACAATACTAGTCGGAACTCGGACGTCTATCTTATAAAAAAGGACTTATATATTAACGAACAATGTTAGTAACATGCACTGTGTAACCGTGTAATTCAAGTCAATTTATGAACGAGGATCTCTTTGGGCATCTTTAGTGAGATCTTTCTCGAGCACGATCGTGCTTCTAAATTGAATTTCACCAGTTCCATTGCTATTGAAGCACCTTCACTTTTATTCCTTAAGCAGATCCCATCATGATTTACGACGATCCGCCGAGCTACACGTAAATTTTATTTCTAACAGTTTCCCCCGACCGAACCAGATTGTCAATTCTAACGAAACTTCCAGAGGAAAGCTGTTTCAAACATGAATCGTTTCTTCCTTAACATTTTGAAGAACAAATTTCATCGTTGTCGATTAACTATATAACTTCTGCTATCTCATTGTTCTTGCACTGTATCGATCTTTACCAAACAGAGCATTTCTTTTTGGGATTCATCTTCGAGCCAAGAGGACAATTGAAATCCTTCGAGAACTCCTCCATGTTGGAAAGAGGCCCGAGAACACGGAATTTACCGGGGCTGTGGAAACCAGTGGTAATGCGAAGTTTCATCGCTTCCGGCCTGTATTTACTACACCAAGTGTTCGCTGCACTGATCCAGAACAATTGTTCAGGACTATAAGGCAGCCCTGGTAATTTTGGCTCCGCATGATTTCTTTGTACCCATTCTTGGTATGCCAAATAGGCTTCTTTTATCCCTCCATTGTCGGCGATGTTCTCGCCTTGAGTGTTGATACCGTTTAACTGTAACAGGAAACGAAGCGATTCTTTTTTATACGTCCATGTTTCTTTCTTTCTGGATGAATATTTAAGGCATGCGTTATTGTCTAAACGAATGAAAGTAAGAGAAGGAAGAAGAATTATAACGTTGGATTTAAATTTCTATAGCGTTATTATACATGCCTTCAAATCTTTAAACGAAAGATTCATAAATTATGATGTTTTATCGTCTATCTAAAAAACAGCGAGCTCGCAAAATTGATACCAAAAAAGAAGAAAACGAAAGAACGCCATCGGTATTTATATCTATTTATGACTAGTTTCAATAAACCTTAGCGGGCAAAAAAGTTGCGTATTATTAGAAAATAAAACTGTTAAGAACATGTTCGTTGTTTAAGAAACATTATTCTACGTTAAAATAATCAGTCTACCAAACCAAATTTCGTGTTTATACCAGCTGTTATCTAACGTTTGATTCACAAGTGCTTACTGTGCACGAGTTTGACCTCTTTAAGAAAAAATACGATATTCGATTATCATCGACGAACATCATCGTTGAGCGTTATTTGCATAGTAGGAGCTCAATAAAGTTTACGCAAAGTAATGTATAGAATAAAATAGATTGACGTTCGTCAATATCCCTAAAATTAGAATACGTACTAAACAAATATTCATACCGTTTGACGCAAATGATCGCGGAAAAATTGAAAATGAGGAAGAAACGGAAACAAGACAGCGTATAATAAAAGTCTATCGTCATTACGTTCAAGTTAACATCTTCTACGGTGTAGTTGCCGTATTGGTGAATAATACACTCCGCTTTCTCCAGATACTTTTCTTTTGTTTGTGGTGCCCACCAATCGACCAGATTTCCGTTTTTATCGAATTGCCTGCCCTGATCATCGAAGCCATGCGTTATTTCGTGACCGATAACGAAACCGATAGCGCCATAATTCATGTACCTTGGTCGATCGTTACTAAAGAAAGCACCCTGCAAGATACCAGCAGGGAATTCTGCAAAAGAATTATACAAGTGTTATCGTCTCTTTGGTATCGATCAAGTATTACGAAACTATCATTCCGTCGACTTTTATAAAACAATACTCACGTATACTATTTTCGATGGACGAATAAAAAGCATTGACGATGGCCGGTCTTCCGTGAGTCACCCAGTCGGTCTTGTTCACGGGTTTTCTCAGCTTGCTGAAAGAATACTCGACCCCGAATAAAGTCAGATTTAAGATACCTTCCAGGTAATTATCGGTCGTTAATTCCAGTTTCTCGTAGAATTTCTCCAGTTTCTTGTCGTCGAGTAATTCGTCGGGGTAAGCGATGTGACTGGACATGCTGGCTGCTTTGTTCAGAGCACTCTTTCTCGTTTCTTCGTCCATCCAGTCAACCTAAAGAACGTGAAATTATTTTTAGATTGAAAGATTTGGATGCATTCGTCGTGTTTCCGATTGTAGGTGGAAGCGATAAGTCTTCTCATCCGAAACAGACATACCTTTTTGAGTATCTTCGTGAATTCTTGCCTAATATCAGCCACCATGTCCACAGCGTTCTTCTTGGCATCCTCTTTGAAGTATTTCCTAACGTACATCGCGCCCACGCTTATGGCCAAGCTACTGGAAACTGTATCGATGCACTCCTTCCACCTGGGTTCTCTCTCCGTCTTTCCGCTTAACGCGGTGGAATATTGCAGCTGTCTCTTTCGAATTTCGTCCGTGAGATAGCTTACAGAGGAGGCGGCCGCTCTCCACATCACGTAGTTAGCTTGTATCCTTTTCGGTGTGTCGGCTAATAATTTCTCCAAGCTCGCGATGTAATTGGGAACGCTAACGATCACCACTTCGTCCTCGTCTACTTGAGCACTAGTCGCCAGAAGAGTGTTGAAGTATTCCTTCCACGGGATACTGGAGTAGGTCTTGGTCAACTCTCGTATCGTCATGGGGTTGTAGAGCAGAGTAGCGTTGCGACGTTTCTCATTCGGCAAAGAAATCTGGACAGTCAGCGTTAAATTCGACAGGTTAATCGTTGCGTGATGTTTTGTACATTATCGTAGGATTTGACTTAACAGCTAACATACATTGGCGAGTTTCATCTCAAATTCCAACGACTCCCTCAATTCAGTTTTTGCATCGGTTTTATTTGCTCCAAGAATTACCGCGATATCAACCATGTAGCTGTAGTAGGCTTGCACGATTTTATCATCGAAACCTTTGGACAAATATTCACGCGATAGTCCAAGGGCAGCTTGATCCAACTGGAAGAAAAGAAAAACAGATTTTCAAATTTCATATAATCAGAATTACTTCGGCAAGCACATTTGAAATCATCTATTCGTTTGGCAAACAAAATCATAATTATTAAGAAACGTGTTTTCAAGCTTAGGTAAACATCGAGTTCTAATTACAAATGTAATTTGATCGCATTTGCAATCGATAATTACTGTTGCGAAATTCCGCTAAATGGTACAATCTTTAAGGAAAGTTAAATTTACACGAGCAATTCGCGCGTTTCACTTTACAACCGACTTCTACGTTTCGTCGAGGTAACTCTATTTGAGAACGATTTCGCGCTAGCTTGACAGATTGAAGTTTTACGGGTAGGCGTAAAGATTGAAGGTTCATTCTGATACGTACGTCGATCGTTCGTTTCGTGCTGTTTTTCAGATCAACGCCAATGCTGAAATCGATAAAGTAGTCGACAGAGTAACCCATCTCGCGGAATTTGTACACCGACTGCTTCCAGTTAAAATCATCTTCGTTCCACTGGTCGCCTTCCAATACGGGCCAGCCACCGAGTTTTTGCAAAATGTTGAGCAAAGGGTCTAAACCTTGCTGCTCGATGACCGCTGAAATAATTAAATTTTCCAGCCTGAGTATCTCATTCGACAGCTACTAAGAAAGTTCCGTAATCAGCCGAGCACACATTTTCTCAACCCGTTTCACGTTTTTACCTCTTTCTTTTCCTAACTAACGTACGTGCTGAGATTACTGCTCAACATTTTCCACGTACGTTTTACTTGCTTATCGCAAACAGCAGATAACCAATCCAAGTACACGCGTATGTACTCACTCTTGTTCATGCAAGCCTTGTATAGATTCTTGGCGAGTCTGAAGGGCTTCGGTTCATCCGCCGAACTTTTCTCCTCGATACTGGCTCTTAGCTGGTTCTGCAGCTCGTCGCTAATTTCAGTGAATGTGTTCACGCTGGTCTTGTCATCCGGGATGATCGTAGACTTGAGAAAACCACCGCAAGCGAAATCGTAAAAGTCGTCGCACGGTTCTACCTCGGGATCCATGTTCTTCAGCAATCTAGCGGCTAAAGTTTCACGGTTTACCGCCATTAGTAAAATTACTTTCGCGTCGCGATGCAATGCCACAGACAACCGAAATGGACATCGGCGACGATAAAACTTTCAGAAACGTTTGCAACGCTGATATTTAAAATCGTTACGTAAACTTCAACGTAGAGACTTTCTTAAAAAAGAAAGAAAATGGAAATCCAGAGGGGTTTATTGATATTTTCGTTAGAAAATAAGAATATCGTTGAAAAAATGTAGAATCGAGTTAACTTACGGTTGCCTGATCGACCCACGAGGTTGGCCGGGTTGGCTGGAAGTTTTATCGCGACGAATAATACTTTGGAAGTTGATAAAATGTTTACTAACCCGTATGGATGCATTCTTTCGTGTAACATACGTCCTCGTCACAGCTGGATCCCTTGTCAATGACACGAACGCCTTTGTTCTGTTGATATCCATTCAGGGCATCGGCTGTGGATGGTAATCCCTCTGAGTTAACAGGATCTACTCTCGCGTAGGCGCAGATGCAGGTGCAGGTGCAGTTGCAACACAAAAATAACGCAGGACCACGATGTTAATGATTGTTAGTGCCGGTCGCTTTCTAAGCCGTGATAACAAGCAATCTTATCGTCTAAGCAGACTGCCGCTTCTACCGTTACATTTCATTTTTACTGCATTTGCACAGTCCTGTTCCCTACGTTCGTAGAGTGCCGTGTTTCGCTAGGAGAAGAATCATTCAAGACGAACGCGAGACACGAAAGCAATTTCCAATTTTTATCGCATCCACCTAACGTAACGAGTACCTAAAAGAGTGGTCTCGAAGAGCATCTCGAGAGATAAAAGAGAGAGTCTCTGCCAGAATAAATATGCTCGTCCGAGAACGAGGAATGGCGAACGGAAACGTAAAGCAATCTAACCGTTAAACCGTCTAACCAGTGGCGTCGCGCGTGTTTCCACATTGTTCTCGTCGCCATTCGCTTCGCAGTTTGAACGAACCTTCGTGCAATGCGATGCAGCTGAAAGTGCGATCGCCGTAATCAGCCTTGAGCGATTGATCCATTGCAACGTGTACGACCACCTCCGCCAAAAGGGTCGATCAACGCGAGTTCATTCAAAACCCTGCAACCACGTTTATCCTCGGTATTCTTTCGCTTTCTCGTTAACGCTAAACCTACCGAGACAGGACAGATTACAAATTTTTCTTAAAAAAAAAAAAAGAAAAAAAAAAGCAAACTAGAAATAGACACCGAGGACTATATCGTACGCGTATTTGATGAAAAGTCGCAGATTAGCAAGCGACGCGATAAGGTTTAAATAAGGTAAAATTTGTGTGGAAATTTGAAAGCGGTCAATTTGACCGCTGTGGTAGGTTTACTGTTAACAACCATCGCTGTTCCTGCAGAGAAAGCGAAAATAGAGACGAGAGAGAAGGCTTCGATAGCCTTCGAGCGCTTACACACGTTGCTTCGAGTACGAAAGTCGGGTTATACTCTGGCCGGATCGTAAAACCGATCGCTTTACTCACATCGATCGACTTCATGACCGTTCGCGAAGAAGAAAAAGAAACATCGTATCGGCGCCACCGCCTCGACGATTAGTTTCTAAAAGATGATCGTTTGCCGATGATCCGTAAAAATATTCCGATGATTCATATTTGCTTGTTTCTTCAATGATGTTAGCGGGTGGTCGATCGATACTCGATCGAAAATATACAGATTGGAAAGCTCGGCTTCTTATTTAGTTCGCGGGCGTGGATCGCCCAGAAGCACGACCTGGCCCCGCTGACTAACTCTCAAAACAATGATCGCTTACCTCGATGCGTCAGAATCGCGGGACGCTCTTATTGACGTCACGACCTTTTTACGTTAAATTACGCGTTTCGGACGCGATACGGTGTATCCTTGGTTGGCCGATCGTTAAAACGAAAGAAAGAGGAAATGTGTGTATTCACGGATTCACCGTACCGTATAAAGTTACGCGATTATCGCACTTGCTCCAAGTCCGACTTGCTCGTATGATCGTGATCTCGTACACGAGACAAAGGTAAGACGAGGAGGGTGTTCTTTTTTGGGTTTGATTTTAGGATTCGCGTACTACGTGCTACGTTTCGATCTGTTAAACGTTACGTGTGATATCTATTACGCGTATTTTTATCGATCGTTCTTGGTCATCCAGGAGTAGTGGTACGAAATTTGGCCGTTTGAATCGCCAATGATTAGTCAGTTGGTACATGTTTCGTTCGGTGTGTGCCGGACTAGGAAAGAAATGGGCCAAGTTACGTAACCTACCTGTGGAAGATAACGAAACTAATTAATACGTACGCATATCCTTGGCTAAATAGATTTTACATAACACCGCGATACAAACATTCGTCAGGTACGCTTAGTAATCGCGGTTAAGACTCTCCTAATAATAGTTTAAACTAAAGTAAACTGAAGTTGCTAGTTTAAGCTAAATTACCACGATTCGAAAGGCCAAGCCGGCGAAATTTAACGAACGAAAGAAGAATATTGATATACCGGCTTGCTATATGCGACAACATGATATTTCGAGAAACCTAGAGAAGCGAGTAGATTCGCAAGGATAAATCAACGTGAGAAAATAGGTCGCACGTGACGCTGGCTGTCAATGAAATTTATGACGACTCGATCGTAAGCCCGTCTTGGCCAGCTTTCACGTGTCTGAAATTCATTTTTAATATCTTCTTTCCACATAACCACGAAACCGTTATCAAAGCGTTCCCTCGCGGAGGAGACCGAGAAACCTGTCGCTTCCGAATTTTTATCGGTTGAACGCGGGTCGAAGTAAAACGGTAGAAAAAGCATTTGCAAGGAAAGAAACGGAAAAAATGCGCAGTCTACTTGTTATGTGGAACTAATTTCTATTCAAGTCCGTCGCAATTTATGTAAAAAAAAATAAAATAAAATAAAATAAAATAAAATAAAATAAAATAAAATAAAATAAAAAGAAACAACGCCATCGAAGAAGATAACGCGCGAGCCGACAAAGCTTTTACGCCTGTCTGATATTTCTGAAAATCATCTGAAAAGCCATTAGAAGAGTTGCAACGGGAACAATTTACAGATAATCGTCAGGCAACCGGTTTCTCCGCTCCCTCGTTTGTTGTCTCGAGATACGCGACGATCACTGTGAGATGCTAATCGCACAATTTTGGCGAAAACCGATATTCGCGATACGAATCATAGGACCGAATTGACGTTTCAACGATTGTTAATAGTAGCCGTTATACGATGTTAGGTAGCGTTTTAATTGCAGCGGAAGTGTAACGATGATTCGTCGTCTTCGCGAATCCACGTTCAAGGTAATTATGGCATTTATAAGCTCGTTAAGGCGTGTACTTAAGTCGTACGACTTAACTACAGCAGTGCAATTAGTCAGGGAAAAATATGGAGAACACGACTCTTATTAAATTTGCAACATGCTTCGACCACGATGGGGAACTGTTTATCCGACATTGAATACACTTTGCACGAAATCCAGATCGAGATCTTCTGCGGATCGTGAAACTGAATATTCTTACCGTTTCTAGACGACGTGTTGCAGGTTGCGGTGTTTGCAGCCAGAACACCGAGCGCAACAGCCAACGCGATGCATAAAAGCACTCCGCAAACTGCTATCACAGTTAGCCCGCGTTCCAACGTCGATCGCCTCTTCCACCATGTTGGATTTCTGAAACGAAACGTAGAACGATGAAAATCAACGTTTTTCCCCTTTCGACAAACTCTTGCCCGCAATCGTTTCATTGTACTATTATCGGCCTGTTTTATCATCAGAGTCTGGCGTTTCGCGCGATTTCAAATTAACAAGCCAAGCTCAAATAAAGTTTCGCAATTAAAAGTAAAAAACGATGATGTCAATATTTCTTTCCTGCCTTTCTATCGCACTGTTCATCTGAGCGTCAATAATCTCGTGATTTTTAAACGAAAAAGAGAAACATGTTAACCGAACGATAAGAAGATGGAAGAGGCATGTGGCAAGATTTTTAACGCTGGAATTATCGGAGATATAAAACTGCTACCAAAGATATCGGAATGAAACGGCGCGCGAGAAAATATTTAACGCGAAGGAAAACGTGTCTCTATTCCTCGTATCGAAAATCGCACGAATCTTCGAAAACGCGTATTCCTACATTTCTACGTCAGACGCAAGTTTTATATATATAATAAATAAATATATATATATGTATGTATTTTAGGAATCAACCGACAGCCGATTTAGACACGGATCAACGGTTTCTGCCACATAATTGGAAATTCCATTTTGCGTAGTTTGAATTTTAACGCGAGGCTCGATCGGGACCATCGATAAGATTTATGTGGCTCGTCGCGTATTTATGTCCTTGGAAGGAACTGCTAGATCGTACACGATCCACGAAGATCAATCTTCTTCGCTCTGCTAAACAGCAGCGAGTAGTAAAAGTCGCTTGTTAATGGAGGTACGTCGGAGTAGTTTCGTGTTAATGGTTTCGCGAACCTTGAAGTCTATGCCGAATTAACCGCAAACTATGATTCACAAGAAAGAAGTTCGAAAAGATGGAACTGCATGAGCGTGGATGGTCGTCATTTTTATGGTTCTGCGGTGGTATGCTCACGAAACAGGGAAACCAGAATAGCTTCCTGCTTCGTCGTAAATGAAATCTGCTGGAAGGAGAATCACATTTTTTTCGCATATACGATGTCTTTTGTAGGATTTAGTAGGAAATAAGACGCAAAGCATTTTGTAGGTTCGGTAAGAATTCGTATTTTAATAAAAACGAGAACGCAAGATCTAAGCAGAAGGTCTCGTCCCTGTGAGATTCAATATCTCTTTTAAAGAACAAAGATGTCCGTAAACGACGATTATACAAGCATTAGTTTTACAATTATATCCATCCTTTACGTAAGTTTGGAGATTAAGCGGATGAGAAATGGAATTCTTGCGAATCCTCTCATGAATAGTTACAAAGCCGCAATTTATTACTCGGCGATCGTCGGATCTCGTGCTACGTGAACGAGCTGCTGCGGGCAAAACACAATAATTACTTTTGTTACTTTGTACAAACGTTTCGAACATTACCTTTACACGCGCTTATCGTTCCTTTATGACTCATCCGCGTACACATTCTCCATTCCTCAATTCCATTCCCAGTTTTTACGAACCATGGTAGAATACATGCTTTTACGAAGCAATTAATTAATTTACTCGTCGCGAAGCGAATAGAGCGACGGCAGTATCTCGACAGTGTCAACAAATTGAGTAACAATAACGAGAAGGATCGCGTACAAAGCAGCGACGATATAAAAGTTTCAGAAATACGTTTGAAGGTAGAACAGGATTCCGTCGAAAGGATATACGTAATAGCGATTATCGATTTCTTTTGTTGCGCTTACCCGCATTGTCACCTCATAGACACAGATCGCTATTCATCGTGACACAACATCGTATTACGCAATTGGTGTTCTTTGTAAGCTGCGTGACAATTAATCGTAACGCTGTTCTCTCAACATCTTGGACAAAATCAAACGGTAATCGACCAAATTCACGAGGCAGATAAACGTCGGAGTGTGACAATTTTCTGTGTATCGTATATCTCTTTCATCGTTAATAAGCAATAGTAACATAGATCCAACTACCGATTATAAATAAATAATACGTCGATAGGCATAACGTAAACTAGCAGCAAGTAGAATTATCGCGAAACGTTCGTCTAAGTTTAACGTAGCGATAGACGCAAGTCCATGCAATACCACTACTATTACTACTACTAGTACTATTACTACTACTACTGTTACTACTGTTGCTACAGCTGCTGCTAATACCGTAGTCGTTTCGCGTAAAAACGTTTCGTATAATTCTGTATTCCGAAAGCAGTCGATAAAGCGTCGTCTTTTTATCGCGCGTAGTATAAAACCGCGGCTCGCCAGACTGTATCACTAGAACTAGCGGTTTAACCCTTTTTCCGCAGGTTCTACGCTCTAGAAGAATAATTGCAGCGGTACGAGCGCGTAGAACGTTGAAACCAGTCGCGATATTCTTCTAGATCACCGTTACGCAGAACCCGATTACCTTTCGATAGCGAGTAGTAGTAGCTCGAGTTGGCGGCCAAGCGCGAACTGAAACAGCTCGTACAAATACTACTTAAACGAGCGAAATGTGTTCGTTGCTGTTGGCAGGATACGCAGATGTAACTCTTTGTCTTTGTATTATTGGTAGCAATTTCGTTCGACTTTTCGCAGATTCTGTTTTTAACGACGATTCCATCGAACGACTCGATGTATCTTTTTGTATTGTATAATTTAATTGGATTTCTATTTTGTTAGCTGTTACATTAAAATTTGGTTTGTCTAATTCGCTTCGTCTCGCGGGATTCGATCGAAATATTTCCGCTTGTTTCTCGATGTATCGCGTTCTAACACGTGCTAACGAAAAGCGAGTCAAATTTTGTAACGCATCCAAACGCGACGCGATAAATAAAAATTCAAGACGCAATAAATTTGAATAGCAGGAAGTACATTTGTCGTACGATGTTGTAACGTATATCTTGAAAATATTTCTTCGATCGATCATGGGTGTAGACGATATAGTGGTATTTATCGATAAAATACAGCCCAAGGCTAACTGGTATAACTTATTCGTTAGAAGAAAATTAGATATTTCCCAATACTAGTGACGAAGCGAAGAATAACATAAAACCTGTCGATACTTATCTACGATGATGAAGATTTTCCAATTTCTGGTTTCGCTAGATATATCGTACAGGTATCGATCGCGGAACGTAAAATAAAATTGCAGGGCATTTCCAACTTCGTCTCCGTTAGTCTCTGTTATCCGAATATCTACTATTCTAATATTCTACGAATGTTTTGTCCACGAACGTTCCAAGAGCAATCGATATCGATATTCTATCGTGCGACGATTCTGTAGTTCCGTTATTTGGAAGATCACGATTAATTGAAATACCGGTGGTTCAACTGTACCTTCAATTGGAACATCCTATGGAAAGTAACGTAGGAAAGAAATGCATAGGCAGTAACCATAAATACCGTTTTACAATTTCCGCTGCAAGAATTATGGCTAAATACCGTGCCAAGTCTGTTCGTATCGGAAGAAGTTTGACATACCGCATTTAAGTGCAACGTGTAAAGCGTGTAGATTTCTCAAATGGCAGACGTAACGACGTTATCGGGAAAATAGGCGAACGTTCTCATAATAAATAGATATTCTACACGCATAGGTACGGTATAGCTGTACGTTACTCGCGTTATTACGGCTTTACATCGTTTGTACAAAGTTTATGGACGTAATCCGACGATTATGTAATTCGTGGTTATTCACACCGCGCGATAACCGTTTGATCGTTTTAGTAAAAAAGAACATTAATATGTAATTTATCCGCTTTTTACGCAAATATTATCGAACGAGGTTGATCGTACTAATCTTTGTTTTGCCACTCGAATCATCAATGAGCTTATCGCGATGCCTATTTTCGGGAAGTTTCATTAATATCCGCTTAATAGCAACAAATTTACCACCGCTCTACGTCATAGTATTTTCCAATCTTTCTATTTTTTTAACGACGCATGCCGATTAAAATGTCCGAACTTATCTCTCTGTGGAATCAGAATCCTATTTGGCTGTCGGACGAGCAAGCTGCAATCGATCGCCATTTCTTCCACGATCCGAGTCGAGGAACTAATAATTGGAATCAGAGCCGGTCTCACCCAAAACAGATACGTTTATCGTTTGGCACGATGTGTTACGTTTGCGCAATCTAAGCGTCAAAGGGTTAAATGTCCCGCCATAACAGACTACGGAGTGCGAATGAAACAGGTTTATCTAAGATTGAATAATCCTTTGTCGCGATTCAGACGCGCCTGCGAAACTCCCATAGAACCGTATAGAACTTGGCGCGTTGGCAACCACGTTATCAGCCCTAACTTCGCGACAAAACTAAACCGGCCCAGCCGTGCGAGTTGCGCAATCAAATTTTAATTCAAAGCAGCTCGCATCGCGGCTCGATCCTCCTATCGTTTGCACACACGTAGGATACCGGCATCGAGTGGCAACAAAGGCGAGAGAAGCGAGTAAATCGGCTCACCGCCGTTACAGCGAGCAAACCGTTTCAAGTTGGACGACGACGTAGCAGGGGCGTCGAGCCGAGCAACAAGGTTCGCGACGCGGTGCAAGTCGAGTGTATTGACCTTTTCCAGGCACGGCGTGCACCGGGACGCTTTGAAGTCAATGGCCAAGCTCGCGACAAATCTCGAAGCCGGCTGAAAACCTGGGAAAAATCGTTCGCAGCGCGTCCTTCTTTCCGTCCATGCGATCGAATTTCCATGCCGTTAACAGCGCCACGAAACCGACACAACGCGCTTCGTCGTGTGAAAACTCGGTTACGATCACCCTGACACACTTCCTGTGCGAACGAAACGGCGATCCAGCGGTAAATATCGCGATGCTCGCCGCTCGCGCGATCGATGAATCGATAATGGGTAACTCGACCGTGTAACACCGTTCTTTTTGTTTTTCTCTCCTCTCTCTCTCTCTCTCTCTCTCTCTCTCTCTCTCTCTCTCTTTGGGATATTCTCTTAGGAGTCTCGTTCAGGTTGATACGCGTGTTTGTCGTGGGAAAACTACTGGTCCTCGCTCTCTGGTGCGTTTTGTTTCTTCTTTACGAAAATGTCGGTCTCTGCTATTAACGATCGGTAGGAAAATCTTTTTACACGGTTGGAAGAAAAGGTTCCGAAAAGTCCTTTGAACGAATGTACGAGTTGTTGTTTAACCATTCGACGATGTCGCAAATGGCCGAAGAATCGGGAATGAGAGATATAAAAGGTACATCAGGTATGAGAATGAGCAATAGGAATATTTAACGAGAGTTAGCTTAGGTAAGCATCAACGAAGAGTGAAGTGTCTTCGAAGTTTCGTGTAAAAGCATCGAGATTATCGAGACATTATCAGAGAAGCACGACGAGGTATCTCGCCTACTTTGTGCTATCTGCCCTCGGGAGGACAAAATTAGTGGCCTGGTCGATTTCGAATTTGTCGCGTCAGTGGCCAGGCAATCACGCTTGGTCGCAAAGCACGTGGAACAGATTGTGCGAACGATGTAAACAGCTTGGAAAACGAGCAGCCAGTATCCAATTTCACGTGGAATCACGCAGCAAACCTACTTAGTTCGATTCATGGAGTAACAACAAGTTTCTTGGAAACAGCGCTCCAAGTAAATAACGCGCGATGAATCTTAAACGGAATGTAAATCGAGCAAATGTTATACAAATAGCGTTGCGGCAATAACTTTTACCATTAACGTCTCTTCGCTGTAAAGCAGCTAAGAATTTCTTTGTTATTTCTCTACTAAACTATCTGCTTGACACTGAACCTACCGTTGTATCTCAAATTTCTACGCAAATTTGACCATGTTTAAACGTTATCAAATCGCTTGCTAATCTGTGACTTTTCATCAAATACGCAAACAATGTATCCTTCGGTATCTATTTCTAGTTTGCTTTGTTTTCTAAGAAAAATTTCTAGTCTGTCCTGTCTATCGCGAGCGGTCAATAAGACACAAGAAGAGTCGGTAGGTTTAGCGTTAAATATATATATATATATATATATAATGTTGTTAAAGTTCCTTTTCGCATTTGGCTCGTCATTTTAACGTAATTCTCGATACCGATCGGTTCTCCGAAATATATTCGAACAATGGGCGTATTGTGTGCAACGAGGTAGAAGCAATGAGATGTTTTGTTGCCTTTTAGAGTTGAAATTCTGCGGTCAGGCCCGGGTGAGCCTTGCAGCGAGCATTTCGTCGGTCAGACGACCACGAAACCGTGTCGGATTGAAATGGTACAAAGTGAGCGTGCATCGCATGCTAATAATCGAATCGTGTCTCTTGCACGTGCCCGAAGACTCGACCTTCCTCGGACCTTCTTAGAACTTTTCCATTCCGCTCGATCCCTTTTAATTTTAGTCGACGTCGTCGAAATCGTCGCTTGGTCGTCAATCGAATTTAATCAAATAAAACCGAGAGAGTTTATTGGAATAGAAATGATTAGTTTTCGGGGGCAATTCCATGGGGTAGAATTCGACGATTAAAGAAGAAAACGGAATTCATCGTTTCGTGATAAATGACGCGTTTCGATCTTCACCGTCTATTGAAGTAAAATCTAAACGTAGTAGCACTTAAATAATAATCAGATAGATATGGGAAGTAGAGTTCGATCGCTTGACCATCTAGGTTCGATTATTTCATTCCAAGCTTGAAATTAATTCTGCGATTGCATTGTTTACTTCGTTTCGCGTCGTAGAACTGCGCCGCCAGTTCTTCGCGATCTTGACCACGAATGGCCATAAACCACCTCCGCGAAGTTCTCGCGAACGAATTACAGTTCAATTGTCGGAAATTATACGACCGTCTTATATTCGCAAATTGCAGCAGGATTCGTTAAAATCGGAGACGCCGAGTCTGTAGACTCCTGCATCACGTTGTACGGCTGCTTTAAAACGTGCTTCCTCAATTTTCCAGTTTCGCATGGGACATCGCATCGCCTTTAACGTTACGATCGCTGCAGATTCTTCAAAAGCGCGGTTGCGAAGCGCAGTTTCTCCAATTTTCTCATTGAAGAGACAACGTGGGCGTCGAACGAGGTCCTCTCGAACGACGAAGATCTCGCAGCAGCGTAGTACGGCGGCTTTACCGGGGTATTCGCCTGGATTTTCAATTAATTCGTTGGAAACCGGGTTCCTTTCTTCGCCGACCTCTTTAGCAGCAATTCGCAAAACTAGGGGACCTCGTTCGGCTGTTCTTCAGGGTGCACGCGATAAGGAAACAAAAGAGTCGGCGCGTGGAATACAAATTCGATTGGCCACCTTCGTGATACGTCCAGTTCCGCCAGGCGTAATGCTTTGCGGTTTCAAGGTGACTGCAAATGCTTATCACGGAAGTACCAAGTAGCGGCAAGAGGCAAGATACCGGCGAAGGCGAAACGAATTTTAAAGTACGTTCGATGCGGGTTATCGTGCCCTTAACGGTTCAAGAAAAGAAAAAAAAAAAAAAAAAAAATCGTACACGCAGATGCGAATCCCATGTATCGAACGTATGTCGTACGTATAATCGTATATCGTTGTATTATCACTGGATTATCGATTTTTTAAAGCGTTAACGAAACACATATATGCGCAGATACGTGCAATTGCAACACCAGCGGTGCTCGAACGATCGAACGGTCGCTCTGTGTATCGGTCTTGAACCAGTATTACACGAAACAGTCACTTCCTGTAGAAAGTAACGTGTCTTTTTTCTACAGAAGCGAAAGAAGTACGCTCGATAAGACAAAGATCTATCGGTAAATACAACCGGTTATGCACAAGCAGGTATGTAAACGAAGAACGTCGCGATTCAGCCGTAATCACGTACCAGAGACAAGAACGATATTTCTTTTTCGTTACGTCTTTAAACAGTGCGTATTGTGTGCAGATCGGTCGAGGATAGAACGAAAGGAATTCCACGTTGATTAGATTAAGCAGTATCGATACGAAGATTTGAACAATTTTTCGGATGAAATGAATTTCCGAGGATCGCTTACAGCGAAACTTGTTGGCAAGTTAAAAATTGCACGATAACGGGTTGTTGAAGATTAACTAAATTAACGTGCAAAATATTGCACGAAACTGCAAAACTATGGGAAATATCTGCGAGGAAACGGGGTATTGTGAAAGTATACACGCGAAATGGAAAGTCGTAAAAATAGAAGAAAGACGTGGTAGCAGCAAGACTGCTTTAAATTAATTTTATACGTTCTTTGTTATTGCTTTTCTTCCACTATAGGTAAAAGCATATAGAACGAGTTAAGAGAAAGTACATACACGCGGTACGCTGTAAGAAGCACAGTTCGCTAAACAAGTTGTTACAAAACGTAACTTTAGATATTTTCTCACGTGTCCAAGCAAACGCAGCCACCTACGTAACTTGAAATTAACCAAAGCCACATATACCGAACGAAAGAAATTCTAAACTAAATAAGACATTTGCAACTCTGCTTGGATTCTGCTCGAAGTTTATGTATTGAACCGAAACGTCCAAAATTATTTGTAGGAGATTACCTGCTTTATTTTCCTCTCCACAAATACGAGTTTTAGGCTTAACACGTTAATTTCAATGAACGTTGTCGCAACGATGTTAAAATATTACCGTATAACGAAACAATAAAATAGAATAAAAATATACTACGCGCTATATAGAACGTTTAAAACTATCTTCTCTCGTTTCGATAAAAAATGTAAATAAACCTCGCATCTTAGACGATCGAACAGTATATTTATCGCGTACCATTTGTTTGCCTTGATTTCAAAATTCAACACGGCCGCGGTTGCTTGCAAATATTTATATGGTGCATCAGCGTACGTACGATTGTTTTATTATCCTTCGATTCGCGTGGAACCGCGTAAAATGCTTGCAACACGCGCGACTTTCATAATTCATGCCGCGCAAACCGCGTGCGTGCATCTTTGGCTAAGTTTTATTTTAAGATCGCCAGGTTTCTCCGAGTTGGTCACTCGCTGGAAATCGAGCACTTTCACTTCCTCTCTTACGAAGCCATCGTAAAAATTTTGACAAAAAGTGCACCACCTTTTTCCTTCGCTCGTTTTTATACCTCAAAATCGTATCTAAGTCGCGCCGAGTGAGCAAGAGAAAATCTGCGAATTTTCTTCGTACCGCGTTTATTTGAAAGAGCAACGAATTTGCTCATACCATCGACTACGATATTGTCGACGAATTACCTAACCATCGACGTTGCTTATGCTGCTACGATAACGTGTGTCGCAACGTTAGGGTATCACAATAGCGAAACGTGGCTGTGTCGCGTCGTCAGGTCCAGGTATGCCACAGAAACGGCAGCCAGAGATAATTAGCGTCGCGACACAAACGACTTGTCCTATTTTATCGACGATTTAGCGCCGTCCATATAAAAACTTATCAAACCGTTGAAACGTTAGGCTACTACTAAGTTTGCTCGATTGCTTATCCACTTTATCTATAGAGATTCGACAGTTTCTAAATTTTGTCCCTTTTTACCAACACTTTTATGTCAGAGTTTTGGCTTTATGCCCTTGGCTTCTGTGGCTGCAGACGTTTAATCTCTAAGATACAATTTTATTTTGTCGAATTTAAACACGACACCCCGTCTCGTTAAGCGTTTTATCTCTTTCCTCGGCTACTTATTTATCAAGTATCCCTTCGTTCTACGGACGAAATCATTGCCTTGGACGATTGCCCCGTTGTTAGTACCACCTTTGCGAGTTTCGTCTAACATATATTAATTACGTTTCGAATGATCGATATGGCTGCTTTAATGAATAAATATGCGTACTTTTATGAAGCTTTACGTGAACACGGTGAATCGCTAAAAAAGTTACACCGAGCGAGTCGTAAAAACGAATCTGTTTCCAGCTGTTAATGAGATTGTAGCAATATCTTTAGCTCAATGTCGTGTACATTTCCGTTCCGTTTTTCACTAAGATAAACGGCTACCTTGAACGAACACCGACGATAATGTCTTTATGAGACGAACGTACCTTGGATCTGTCGCCGAAGGAATGCCTGCTGCATGCGGGCATTTTTCAATCGTTTCTCTATTTTTAAATTTGGCGCACGCGCAACGCCACACGAATATACCGGCAATTATCGTATTTCACAGGAGAAACTGTCTATTCTTCAAAGACAATCTGTTTTCGAAGAAAGAGGAAATCCAGTTGTTATCCAACGGCGACCTTTGGCCGTAATTTGTAAATTTATTACGGTATATCTCGAATAAAATAATGACTTCCCATTGCGTACATCGCAGAGAGCGTAATTTGTGCAAAATGAAAAATTGCACGGCCTTAGAAATTTTGTGGCAACAGCTACGATTACTCAATTCAACCAATTTCTTCGTATTCGCGATATAACGACGTACGTATCCTTATTAACACGAACGTATCTGTTAATCGTCTTTGTTAATTCTTTCTACCGGCAATGTCTTAATGTGATAAATAACGAAGAAAAAAAAAAAAGTTCATCCGCATACAATATATACAGTTAATTAAAAACGAAGATTCTTCTTACTTTCCATTTGCTTTCTCTCTATTTGCATTTACGAATTTCCCTTTACACGCTTCATTTCACGGCTTGAGAAACTAATATGCAAGGAGAGTGATTAAACGTAACAATAACATTCTTCGTTATAGGCGAACCACGCGTATAATCGCGGAACATCGCGAGTTTACTTAGTTGGTGGAAAGTTGATCTAGCATAGAAAAGAAACCACAAGTATCGTCATTAACCTATCGTCGATACTTTATTTTTCAGATAAAAATCTATTTCCACGCAGCCTATGGATTCGAGATTTAACAGATTTTTACGCGATATAAGCTTCTTCTGCTTGATGCAAGGCAATAAAATAGGAGGAGCAAACGGTACTCGTTTAGATCCCGAGCGGAGAAATTGATTTGCAGCTGGTTCGTTTCAATGGCGCGACATATTGTACTCGCTTCCATTTACTGGTTCACGGGAAATTTGATCGAAACAAAGATCGTTATTGTCGTTCGAATGATCGTAATCCGATTTATCGACCGTGAAACCGCGCGGAATCAATAAAGGAGAGAGGCGACTGTGCAAACGCGAAGGAGCGATGCAAGGTTGCGGCGATTGTTTGTAAAAATGATTTAGAAGGCGAGCTGACGAAGGACCTGGGAAAAGAAACCGAGACGGAGTGTGTATCGGAGAGATGGTGTCGAGGAAGCGATAAGGTTCGTCGCGTGAAATCAAGCTTAAAATTCAAAACGACGCGACGTTGGAAAGCGCGAGCTATTTTCCACGTAGATTTCTCTGCACGGTCGACGAAAAGTTTAAAATTCGTTGCACGCGTACACGGTGGCTGCGAAGTACGACAAACGTGTTCTTAAGTTCTGTGGAAATAAGTAGAAATGCAACTTCTTCCTCTGCAATTAATCGAACGTACGAGCAAGCATTTCCATTATATATATATATATATATATATATGCTCGCTGTCGCGTTCATTCATCAGAGACCAGCCAGTGAAATAATACTATAACCGCATAACGGTATAATTTATGCAAGTTGAACAAAGAGGTAACGTTAAAACACGTATTGCAGGGTAAAGCAAGTTGTTATACATCGTTTTGTCGATAGATATTATACCTATGCTTCAAGCGAAAAGGATTCTCAAGATCTGAAAGGTCGCGATCGATTCTATAGAGTTTGACCAAATTTTTTCTGGACGAATTTTTTTTGAACGAACGTTGCGATAATTAACAGCGGATTAATGGTTTTCTGATCGGGAGATTGATCTGTACGCATTCGCGATATAATACACGGTGGTATAATATAATAGCGCGAAACTGGCAGCGAAGAACTTTCACCGTGACTCGAGCGTACGGCACGATCAGAACGATCACCGTGCGTCTTCGGTGCTGCGTACGTTCACCGCGTACGTTTCCTCGTCTCGAAATGCACGTCGCGTTTGCAAAAACTCGAGCGCAAAACATTTTTGACGCAATCGATTACCGAAGTGGCCGATCGCAGTCGTGCGTCACCATCGACATTCGCGTTATAACCAGCTGCGAACACGAGAGTTCGATCAAGACCGTGTCGATGTCCAGGCGACAAACAAAATGGTCGCGTTAAGAAAACCTTTCGACCGTGTAAGGTCGAAGCGCGTTAATAAAGTTTCTTATAAGAATCATAAGAATCAAACGATCCGTTGAGCTGCGTTGCTCGTTACGAAACGAGACGGACGATCGTCTAGTTTAATTCTGTTGCATATCTTTCGATCATTTCCCAGCGAATCGTATATTTTTAGCGTTGGAAAATCTTGTAAATTCGATGAAAGCGCGAAAGAACGGAGAATAGTTGTCGATAGGCGATCGAGTCTCGATCGTACGTTGAAGGTATTTTGAAAACACGGAAATTTCTTTTCCGTTGAAACTATAGGCGAGATCGAGGCACGGAAAGTTTGAGTATCACGACAGGATTCGTCAGAAGCTCGAGAACGTCTTTCCACTCTGCGATAAAATCGTTAGTAATGTCTTACTAATTGGTTTCGTCGAGTAGGAAGTAAATTGGAATTAGTGACGTTGCTTCGATGTCTCGCACGAATCGTCCAAGTTTCTTGCCATGTAGCAACGAACGAGTGGATACAATATCGAACGATGATTCGATTACAAGCGTAATCGGTGTACATCAGTTTTCGACGAAATATGACTCGCGAGTAAACACGGTACGAGTGGGAAAATCTTGAAAGAGAAAATCTCGAGGAAACTCGATAGAAACAACGCGTTTGTTGTCGTTCGTAACTCGGTTGACGTATCAGGTCGACGGTTAGGAACAAAAGGAACCTAATTGATAAACGATACAAACGTAAACGTTTAACGAGGTTTGCACAACCTCGAAATTCTTTGAGTGAAATCGAACGACCCAGTGGATGGATTTGCGGGCGTATTTTAAGGGGCCTTCGAAAACGTTGCGGTTACAATGACTTCGTAACATCAACGCCTTTTATCACCGAGAATGCCAGCCTGCGTTGAAATCACGAGATCAGAATCTCCAAGAGCGGGTACGACGATTCGTAAGACGTTCGATTTACATATAAACAATTTAATTTTATCGAACGATGTAGAACACCGTGGAAGATATCGACTGGCAGGTCGTTAAGAAACGAAAGATATCATTGAATTAACGATTATTCGTAGCTTTTAGCGTGTTCGTGGCTTGTTAGCGCGTTACGTTTCGTTACGATAGTTATCTTCTTTCGTCACGATTATGAACATTTACCCCAGGCTTAACGAAGATTCTACCAGATAAAGAATTCCTCTTCCTCTTCGACCGAACGAAGCCTCAACGAGTTGTTACGTGGCTACTTGGAATATCGCGCTTGGAAATAAAAAAAAAAAAAAATAGGTCTATTGTGTTTACGCGCGCACGAGATAATGCATCCGACAGTTTTGGAAACTTTTTTTTTTTAATAAACAAAATGGCGCGTTATTTTTAAATCGACGTAATAGCGAATCGTAAATGTACGTCGCGATAAGTTTCTATCTCGGCGCCAAATTCGCAGGCAAATAAACAGAGCAATGGCTCCACGTTTAAAGGAAAGAAAACGCTCGTAGGATCTTTGTTTTCTTTTCTTTAATTTTAATGAACCTCCTGTCGAGCCAATGTATCCTCAATTTATGGATATTCGTGCGGTTATTTGAGAAGTCGGTTAAAGTTTATCGTGGCTAGAAACGTCTGTACGCAAGTTCGCCGCGTTGTAGCTGAACAATAGCCAATGTGCATTTGCAATGATAATAAACTAAGCAAACGATTGCTTTAACTACTTCCACATATCCTTATCAACGATAACACGCTTTCATCCGCCAAAACAAGATAATTTTTCGTCCCGATCTAACGTCGCGAGGTTTTACCAAGGTGACTAGTTTTTAACGAGATTATGTAACTCTGTCAAAACGACAATACGCGAAGCAAAGAAAAAATAACGATTCTATAAACCGTACGATCGTTCCGATCGAAACGAAGCTAAAGGCAGGGAAGTACAACGACGTGGGAAAATCGGATTATCGCGATTCTAAACGATATCACGAAAGGAGACTTCTTCGCCGAAGATGAATTCCTATCCTAAAGATAAATCATCGAGTAAAATGTTCACGCTATGGATCGTCGTAAACTCTACGATGATCCGTGCACCGTGCATGCAATTTCTCTTGGAATCCAACGACAGTCGATTCCGCCAATTTTCTCATGCACCGTTAGCCAACTTTCATGCGACAGTAAACGAATGAAACTCACTTAATGACAGTCTGCTTCATGCTGTTTGTCATTCTGTCCTCTCTTCGGTTTCTCGAAAGTTTCTTCTTCTCGGTTACTTCTATCGAAACTTTTCACTGACACATTACTACACGCACTCTTTCTTTGGTCCTTCTAAATAGCCCTCACTGTTAATTTTCTCTCTCTCTCTCTCTCTCTCTCTCTCTGTAAAACGACGCGATTCTCGCGGATCTCGGAAGCCGATGATTCCTCGTCTCGAGGTGCTTCTTCTCTCTTATTTATCGATGATTCGTCCTCGCGATACTTCTTTCCTTTCCTCTGGGGCCCCGATATGAATCGGTTTGGCCTGTTAGCGCCGGACTGAAGGAGCACGCGCATCTCTCCTCGTATTTAAACGCCCTCTCCCTACTTCTCTCGCCCTCTCTTTCTCGTTCCCATTCGGCAGCTCCGCGTTTCCATACTCTCCTTTTCCTTTTTCCGTACTCCCGGAAGGATCCTGGCCGATTTGCCGAAAATCTGCCATTCGATCGCCCATTATATCGGTACGCGTGTACAATTTTGCACGTAGATCGCTTTAACCTGTTAACCGAGCAAGTCGAGTTAACTCGTCGCTCGAGCTGCTAACTTCATGGAATTTATATCTTCACCGAGGGATCCTCCAACTTTTTTACGCTCGCTGTAGAAAGTATATCGCAGATACCCTTGACTTACAACGAGGCTTCTTTCTTTCATCAGGTTCTACGTTTCGTTGTCATAGTATCAACGTTTCGTAACCGCGTGGAAGGTACTGTTATTACGCGACACCGAAGAACGATTAATTTAGAGTGACTTCAGTCGTTTTAGAAATTTCGTCGATTTTCTTCTTCTCTTAACGATTCGAAAGCGTGTATTCGAGTACGGAATATCGAAAAATTGGCTTGCGATCGACGTATTATTTCTTTGCACTTTACTCCGTTTGACGATATCTTATTTTTACGTGTTTGGTTTTACAAGTATCGACAAAAATTTTCAAGCAATTTTTCTTTTCATTTTCCCGTTCTATTTTATCAGTTTAATTATTTTTGGACGA
Organism: Bombus confusus; assembly: GCA_014737475.1. Lineage (NCBI taxonomy): Eukaryota > Metazoa > Arthropoda > Insecta > Hymenoptera > Apidae > Bombus > Bombus confusus. Next base: position 2,437,316 of record JACXIV010000014.1, read on the forward strand.
CCAAAAGTAATTAAAGAAATTCGTTCGATAAAATTAAGATACAAAAAAAAAATTTAGATACAAAGTATTTTACACTTGATACGTTTATAGACATGTAAATCGATGATTTTCAAGATGCCGATGTTACAAAGTTGTCTAAGCGTTCCGTGCGTTTGTAGATTCCCTTTTCTTTCTTTCTTTTTTTTTTTTTTCTGACGCTCGTCCTCTACACGGGACGATGATACTGTGCACGTCGATGATTTCCGAAACATCGGAAAAATTGTTCTCTTCCTCTACATGACCGACACTGAGATTACCGTGCATCACGGAAACATTTATTTTGTGCCGATGAACGTCGATGAGTAACGCGCACATGGTCGCACGCCAAAGCTTCAAAGGGAATACGAGGATTACGAACTTCGATTCGAATTGATTTATCAAAACCTTTCGTATCATTGATATCGTGAATAGAACGATTATCGATACTTTCGTACGCTAATTTGTTCCGATCGCAAATATTTCCTACGGCAAACATCGAACGTTTTAATCTTCGAATTTTCCAAGTTTCTAATCCGGACATCTCGCGTATATGAATTCAGAATCAAACTTATTTCCTTCTACTTCCTCATCAAGAAAGATGAGGTTTAATTCGCTAACAAGGTAATTGCAATTTCTGTCGTTTTACGATACATTAGTCAGCTCGATACAAAGGCATATGTATTCCATTCCTACGAATTCGTTAGCGAAAACGATTGTCAAACCAAGAATTGTATACGCGAGATTAAAATAGGGGACTAGTTGCAACTGGTTGGGAGAACAATACGCGAACGGTATAGTCCGTTAGCTTAAATTAAATCGCGAAGCAAACACATCAATCACGAATGAAAAACGGATAACGATCGTGAAACAAGCTTTATTAAGTAGCTTCTAAAAAATGCTCGTTTCATCCTACCAACCGCATTGTACTATTCTTGGCATCTTCGATTCGATACAACAGGGGTAGCTAGCTAACTAGTCGCATATTTTGCAAGATGATACCGCCGCGATACAACGAACGATATTTTTTCAAGAAACACCATCAAATCTTATAATCGAGACTTTTATCTTCTAATTTGAAAAACGACGATCCCAAACGAACGATACCTATGGCAAGAGTACGACAGGTTTAAAATAGTCAAACTTACAAACTGTTTAAAATACACCCACGCGGGAGATCTCCGCGGCCGTTCGATTACTCGTACAGCGTCGTTTATTTCCAGAGGGAATCGATTTCTTTGAAAAACTTACGGTTTATGGAGTGGCGTCTCCGACGAGATTCATTTGTTAGCGTCTGCCGTCTGGCTAGGTGGGAAGCGCGGGTGCGTAAGTTTGGCCGAGTTTCCGAAAGTTATAGAGACCGACGTTGGTCTCGTGGCTTCGTGCTTCAAAACTATCGCGCGCAAACTTTAAAACTACCGTCCCAGAAACGGCTCTGCAACTCTGTAGGGCTTCAACCTACATAGGGTGAACAGACAGTCGCACAGGTCGTTCCGTTCTACGCGTTAGACTGTACTTCGTTGGACGATCGGACAATTGAAATACCTGACTGGCGGTTGAGTAACGCGATATGTTTTAGCGATTGCGAGCTCTTTACGGCGTGACTTTTTCGCGTCCAATGCTAAATATTTAACTTTCGATTTACGTTTAAACGTGTTTCTTCCGTCGTCATTTTCTGTTATGTCGTTTAATAACGAATCCGTTGGCAGCTGAATTTCTTTTACGTGTTTGCGCAAAGAAGACGTAACGCGCTAAAATCTGAGACCAGTCGGTTTTGCCGAACTCCGCGCGTTCGTATATTTATCGTCGGCTATACGCAACATCGAGCGCCAAAGGATCATTCCGTCGACCATATTAAACGATGTTTAAACGGCATGTTAAATGCAGTCGATGTACTCAGTACATCGAGGGAATAATTAAAGAAAGCAAACAAGTAGATTTTCCTTAGTAATTAGCTACCAGCAACCGAATAATTAGCCTATTATTCGCTAATCGAACGTACAAATACATCCTTTAAAATTTACCTTCATGCGTCTATATAGAGGCAAAGTTTCGTTCAACTTGCGCATTATTTTCCATCGAGAGATGCCAACGTCCCGTGTTTCCTTATCTGCGATGCGAAGCTGATTTCGGACTGTCGTTAGTTTTATATTTACAGGTAGGATCGCAATGGTTGTTAACTCTATTTTATGGATAAATCTATCGCGCACTTTGAGCTAGACAACCTTTGTTTCGCGCACACTTCCATGGACTAAAACGCAAAAGAGGAATCTTAAACCTAACCGATTACATCTACGACTTTCTAGTTACTAATTTTTGTAACGAGCGCGTCTGCGTATAGGTGGCGAGCGCGAATTCACGTTGTCCTTTTCAACAGGGACAATGCAGGTTGACACCGTGTCAACTCTGATACGAGCAACGAAAAATTGCGAATAAATAGTCGGCCATTGTAGTCCGAATTTAGTGCAGCGATTATCACACGGCCATGCAAGTCAAATAGATTTAGTCAATAGATCCCACCTGCGGGATTGTTCTTCGTGAACGGAAAGCCTAAATACGTAGGTAGTTTCTTGGAATCGTTATCTTTACGAAATCTGTTTTACTAATTACGAAGAATCCTGATTGAACCGACCTAAGATATCTTTCAGAAATTCGTTCGCTTTTAAGCGTATTTGATTATCGCCGTCGTTTACTTGCGATTCGTATTAAAATCGATCGTGTCTCGGAAAACGATCAATGCGACAAATTGCGACGAAGCTCGTAACGTGTTTCATTCTTTAATAACAGTCGATTTGTTCGTAAGATCGTAAGTCGTGTTATAGAAAATTACTAATATCATTCCGTCGCGGAACACAGCGAACATACGAAGGAGCCGCGAGCGGTGGTCGTCGGTAAAGTTTACAACACAGTCGTAAAGACGGCTACGTTCGAATTGGAATCTCAAAATTGGAATCTTGCTTATTAAGAAAGCAATTGTTAAAATTAATTGCGTTAAAAATGTTTAGTTTCTTTCGCACTCGATAGCGAAGGATACGTTGTGAACTAGGTGTCTGTCTGCAAAGTGCATACTTTGAAAGCATATCGCGACGGTACAAGTTTCCGAGATTTCTCGTCTGGAGGAATATCGCGACCTTTTCAGAAAAACGAACGCCTCGCGTCAGTTCGGATACCACCCCATCCTTAGCAGGAGAGATGTCGCGTCAAGGGCGCATGGAAGGGTCGTCGTGACGTTCAGGACGCCGATGATTGAAAAACCAAGTTTTACAACAGCCAATCAACGTGTGTCGTGAACAAACTTGAGAGCTCGGACAGTCCGAGCGGAACGTGCATATTGTAGCTTCGCATCGGTGTACACGTTCGAGTCATCGATCAATACAAACATGTTCTAACATTCAATCAGTATACGTGTCCTAACAGTCGATCAGCTCAAACATCGTAGTACAAACAACGAAATACATAGCATTATGTACTGTACACGATTACACGTCGCTTTTTACCAAAGTACAAATTCTCTGCTGCTATTGCGTTTAAAAGAGTGTAAACTTCGGTTTCTCTTACCTAATCACTCGTACACCATGGCTGATAACCATAGTTATATCGGCACACAACGTTCGCGTCCAAAGTCGATGAACTACCGGAGACAGACGACGCGTCCGTTCAAACACGACGAATCGACGAACCTAATAATAAGTACCTAATATCTCTAAAAGATGCTTTTCAGAAATTCCTCCTTTTTCACCTTCGTAAGCTATTACCATAGTCCACTTTCGAATAATTTTTAAGATGTTTTGCTCTCTTTAATAACGAACGATTTAAGTAGTACGATGTAAGTGGTGTCTTGAAAAACGATTCGCCGTATTACGATAGAAGAACCGCTCTCGAGGGAATAATCGCTCTGAAAAGTGAATTTGAGGCGTTTATACAGCACCATGGTGAATCCGTACCTCGATTGCTCGCTTCTTGCGCGATGCACGCAGCCGTCATTAGCGAAAATCAGACTGAAGCGCGTCGAGAAACCAACTTATATATTTATGCTTATTAAAAAATTATAAAAAACGACTATCGCGCGATAAACTAGTTGCTCGAAGATCAGAAAATACGTGAACGTAATGAGAAACATGTCGCAATTATAAAATTATCTTCTTCTTAACAAGTGCTAGAAACAACTGCGATTATCAACGATTCGCATTCTAGTTTTTTTAAAATATGTATCGTCGAATCGTTACGCGAAATGTTTATCGAGTTTCGTAGGTAACTCGACGAGTTAACTAACGCGATTTCGTTCCCACGTCCGTACCTGCTGTTCTATCCGACCTTCACCTTCTTTTCCCGATTCGTAGAAACTGCTCTTTACGACGTGGAACGCGTGATGCAGCCTGCGCAAGTTACGCTATCATCTGCTACAATAGCACTAAATCATGCTCAAAGGAATATTTTAACGTCTACATTAACCTAAATTGCTTGTTCTACTCGCGGTCTTTAACAAAGGTTGTCCCATAAAAGAAAGACAAATATCGATCTTGTAGATTTCACTGTCGCGCCACGTCAACGATAATTGTCGTTTCTGGCACACGAGCTTCTAGCTTTCCAACGGATAACCAAATTACTTAATTAGACACGCTTAATTACGTGTTCGATGAATGTACGTAGGTCCTGGAAAGGACCGAAAGATTCAACGTAACAGCTTCTTATTTCAATCGACCATCGCATAGTATGCAGTTTACTACTATCTTTTAATCACACATCGCGCGTACGATATTCTTAAGTTGTTTATCAAGCTACCAGCAATTCTGTGATCCAACGAAACATCCTATCGACGCTCAATTTTGTAATTCGATGAAACGTGGTCGTATCAACTGCATGACCGATTACGTTGTTGCTCGATAGCGATCGTGCCGCTATGCCCAACAGAAAACACAGCATCGTCGCGATAACTGGCTTCGATTCGCGGCTCTGGCGATAATCAGCTTTTATTTCGGGCAATTCCTTGATTAGCTTATCGATCACTCTCGCAGTACCGTTCGAAACAATAGCCAAAGTCGATCCCGTTATACATTTCACGTTGTGTTCGTTGTGGCGGAATCGCGGCATCTCGCAGCACGCCACTATGCAGTCCGATATCACGATTTGAGACGCCTGACGAGCCGAGGACGAAGAAATCCAACTGGAGTAAGGTCGGTGAACCGCGATCCAAGAAGTGTGTCGACGTTAATTAAAGAAATCCCATCGATTATTGGTTGACACTTGGAGTTAACGGCTCGAACGCGGAGAGAGAGAAAAAAAGACGTTTGATCACGTTTACCCATCAAAGGAAGGAGAAACTGCAGTTGTCTACCGCTGATAGATAAAGGATCTCATTTACCTAAGATTCCGATTGGACGGTTTTATTTGGTCTTTCCTTTGACATAGTTACGATAATTGCGTTAGAGGAACGTGGCTTGAGTTTCAGGTTTATAACGAAGTGTCCGGTATACGAATTTTCATATTTCCTCGTACATATTGTATTTCTAGAGTTTATCGATCTTTGTCTCGCTCTTCTAACCGATACGACTAATTCTCGATTTTCAAATGTAATATTTTACGGTATTCGAGATTTAAAGCTATCACGTTCATCGTTTTGACTTACTGGTTTAACTTGTTAAGAGCTAACGTTCCGTTGATACGACGTTTCGTTCATCTATAACATCTCTTGATCGATTTATGTTTTTCATTTAACTCTGGATTATATGGTTTCTTAACGCTGTAGACTTTCAAGATTTAACTCGATATCTTTCGCGTTGCTATTTCTTCCTTCGTCTAATCTCTATGATTTTACAAACTTCGAAAAAATTGAAGAATATTCATGACATTTTGACGAACTTAGGATCCTCGCAAAATCACGGGCCTGCGGAAAGGAAAGTCCCAACGAGTAGATCGAACATATGGCTGGTCGAAGATCGGGGATACCGTTACTGTGACGTTAAAACGACTGCGATGTCAGGGAAATCTAAATTATCACAAAAACCATCCATTGGAAAAGATGTAGCAGGAAAGATTTATCCGCTATATATGTACCGTCTCGAATGTTTTACTCGCGATCTTCGTGCGAAAGCCTATCCTTATAATCCTGTTTTCTGCCAAGCTGCGTCGTGTCTGCGATCAACTGCGTGATAACTGTGACATTATGCTATTCGTGAGATCGAATATATAGCAAATAAGAAGATTATTTCCGCCGATGCAAATATAGCGAAGGGACTAATAACGGTGATAGATAAACGAGTCGAAAGGCTAAAAAATAAGAAAACACCGATTCATACACGGTGTATATAGTCCGTGCGAAGCATAAAAATTCTTAGTCCATTAGTGTTCGTAGGTAGCGTATCTTGGAAAACCACTTGGATCGAAATTCGTTGTTTTTGATCGTGGACAACGCGTCACAAACCTCAAAATTGCGAGAAAGATCACAGGTAACATGCCTGTACGATCTCAGTGGGATGATCATCCGAAAAACAGGATTCCCGATCATCTTCCTTCCTATTATCGATGGAAATTGTTTACTCGCCGGCCTGGACTTTTCGGCTGATGCATGGTACGAACGTGTGAACCGGCTAAAGAACGCGTGAATTTGCATTTACCTGGCGATCGACAGGAAGCATCGAACGCGGCGATTCCGAAGAACGGAGAAAAGCCTGAAACTCGAGAGATACAGTTACACCGCTGCACCTGACTCGACGAGTACGTGGCACGAGAGCCTGGAAAATGAAAAGTCGAGTCGGTTTCGCGTAATGCAATTAGCTGCAGGATACGCAAAGTTGATCAGGAGTTCGTGTTGATAACAGGAAGCGATCCATTCAGCGGTGACTCGTTGCGTAACATTTACGAGGCAAAAGACTCGGCTTGGTCAGGCGTGTTACTCGACGTTCTACTTTTAACTACGTTCTATCGACTGACAATCTCGAAAAGTACGCGTAAATCCCGCGATACGGAGGATCTCTGTCAGCGGTCTGAAGCGTTTAATGGTCGAAATACCGTCGAGCCTTCGTGAGCATGCATAATTAACGCTCGTTATGACGTTGAACTGATACATCGTTAGCTGGCGAGTGAAATGTCGTTTGGAGCGGTCGAACCCGCTACGTTCGACGTCGTTCGTTTAATTTACGAGATTAAATGATGTCATAATTGTTTCCAGTCGTACGAAAATAACGATTTTTAATCGAACAACAAGACCCAGTGACGAAAACCGATTCGGCCAACAAGTCTGACGCATCGTCGGAATTTTTATCTGTCGTACTATGTCGTACCATTTTGTCGAGACGGTTATTTTTGCATCGTCGTTCATATCAGAACCTGTCTTCGATCGGGATAAGTCGAATCGGGTCGATTACACCCGTTTGGACTATCATAGATAGTCTGGTTTACGTATACCGAGATACGCATACAGAGACGTAACGTAAACTGACGTTACTAGGAGTGGCTTCGCAACAACGTACCAGCCAAAGTTTATCGAGGTTATCCCGTTAGGCTCAGGTCGCAGTGACCGTTTTATCAAAGATCGGCTACACGTATCCTTCTTTCCATCGAAACTACTCGCTTCACCTTATAGATCGTTAAACTTCTAAATAACGATACATCGTGTTGCGAGACATCGATCCATTCTTTCCATTCGTAGGTGACGGCCATTTGAATATCAAAGTTACGGGGAAGAAATTTCTTCCCGACCTTTACGTCTTGGTGTCTCCTTATTTGCTCGAAGGAGACGTTCTACAAACGAAAAGATCTTGGTTCGAAGCTTGATAATACGTTTTCATCGCTTCCCGAAGTTACCGCTATCTTTTATCTTATTTATTCCCTAATATCGGTTAGAATCGACTGGTCTACACGTTCTTGCACATTTTATAACACGAAATTTATATCGAGAGCTAAAAATAATAACAACGACAAAGGCGATATCGTCTTGGGATTGCTTTCGAATGGAAAAGGAACAGAAGCACGAAAGATCTTTATATTCATGCAAATCCGAATACGGATAATCAAATGCTAGTCTAAAACGAAGAGATACGAGTGCTTCATCGTGGAACTAATTTTAAACCTGTCTCATTTCGATGTCAGAGGCATACAGAATCGATGACGAATGGCAACCGGTTCTGCCTGATATTTCATTGGCTGGAAAACTAATCGCGTATCGCTATCTAGATTTTCGCGTGATTTTGCTAAAATATTCGGATTAGCCATCTACTCGTGGTTTTAGTCAACTATCCAAGAAAAATCGAAATCTTTTCCAGTGGATATGTCGCTGGCAAAACGACATAGCAGAAATATTTCCACGACAAACGAATCCAATTACCAAGTTTAATGAGCAGAAAACTCGTACTTAAAAAAAAAAAAAGATTAACACATCCGACGCGCGTTGTGAAATATCCTGAATAATGTATGTATGCATCTAGGATACATTTGATGAAAAGCGGATATTCCGGTGATACTAAAGCGATACGTTAACTCGAAGTGGATTAATCAGAAAAAACAACTTTCTACAATATTCGATAAATTACTGTCTTACGTCTGTCTCCGGTGATTCGTTAGCTTAAACGCCAACGTCGTATGATGATTCAACACGATTTAATTAATTATCAGCCACGATGAAGCAGGAAATTTTTCCTTTCATGAAAAAGACGTGTAATCGAACGCGGCGCAATGTACGTGCGTCGTTATTCGTACCATGTACACTGATTGAATGTTAGAACGCGTCAATGACTGATCGAAGGCTCGAACGTGTATACCGATGGAAAGCTACGATACGCACGTTCCGCTCGGACTGTCCGAGCTTCGAGTCTGTTCAGGACACACGCTGATTGGCTTTTGTCAAAAATTACTTTTTCGATCAAAGGCGTCCTGAACGTCACGGCCGCTCTTCCATGCGCCCTTGACGCGCTTTCTCCCGATAAGGGTGGGGGTGGTGTCCGAACTGACGCGAGGCGTTCGGTTTTCTGAAAAGGTCGCGGGGTACTCCCGCAGGTCAGAAACCTCGGAAACTTGTACCGTCACGATACGGTTTCGAAGCGTGGACTTCGGAGACACCGAGTTTACCAAAAGAGCAAACTAGAGATTCTGCAACTGCATGCGCGCCTAATAAGTTTTAACATTCCGACCGGAAGAATAATCGCTTTTACGATAAAATACGATCCATTCTATCAAAACTGATGCTAATTCGTCTTCGGTTGGATTGCTATAATACAATTTCCATAGCCATCGAACGCAATAAATTCTAATTATCAGAAATTACACGAGTGAAAGTCAACTCACCCATTCCACCCACTCGCGAACTGTGTATCGATGCTTCTCGAGAGATTTTTCGCTCGAAACAATGGAAACTCGCGCAGAATAGGAAGGAATTATTCTAACGATGGTTTCCGTTCGCGATAACGAGTCTCCTTTATTCTAAACATCATCTATGTCCATACGAGGCAGTCAGCTGTAAAGAGTCGATGGTCGTCAGAGCTGCCTCAACGTCGACGATCAAGGAACAATTCATTTGCAGCTTAACAAGCCTGTTTAACGCGATCAAAGGATTTCTCGATTTGTCTGACTTTTGCAGTCTCACGAGCGTTAGCTTCGCTATTGGCTCGCTCGTTGCTTATGTAACTCGTAATTTGCGTTTAGAAGCGCGTAATTTCGTCGTCCAAGTGCAGAAACAGGATTTGCCACCGAGAATCCACCGTAAACCATGCCACGCCACGCCACGCCACGCCACGCCACACCATACCACGTTACTCTGCTCGACAACGCGATGAATATTCATCCGTGTCTCCGCTGTCTAATAATCATGCACGACTGCTACACGGATGCCATTCTACGATTGAAGGCTGTTTACGAAGCAATCGAACGATCGGACGCGAACTAAAGATTAGATGCACAATGTGCGAAGATTCGTTTCTACGCGACCGTTTACGACCGTAGTTCAATTCCAATCGCGATATACCACCACTATACGTATCTAACTGTGATAATTATAAAGAAAACAATTATGATAATTACGATTAAAATAAATCTTATCGAGAATGAGCAAGCGATGCCTCTCGGTGGTATCGTATAGGACCATCGTTCCGCATTTGCATACGAAAGAACTTGTCGCCGAGCCCGGCCGCCTCTTATTTTCGTTGCATTTAAATGAGACTGTTTCCGATGATCGATCAGGAAACTGTTGGCAAATCATTCGTGGAAATGTTGCTTTCTTCTTTTACCGTCGATTTAAAAGCGTGAATCATCGTCAGCGTTAACAAAGGGAAACGGATTGAAAGGGAAGAAACGCAAGCAGAAGTTTGGCGATGTATCAAGAAGATGTTTTAAGAAGCAAGCGGTTCTTTGTTCGTTTTGCGAATGCCGTTTGCAAGTTGGAAGAATGCTATGCCGATAATATGCGGAAATTTCTTTTCTTGCACAGCGCGAGCTACGCCTTAACCTTTTGTTTCTTTAACTGCTTCTAGCTTCTGCAACGTTGTATCGCTGAAGAATCGAAGCTACGGTTACAATGTCGAAACGAAGCTCCTTTAAAAAAATTCCTACCGGGTCATCGACTCACCATCGCTGTAATTTGAATATCTCGAGTGACGTTTCTCTAAAATATTACAAAATTATGGTCGTTAAAATATTTCATAAAAAAAGAAAGCCAAACGAATCAACTCGTAGTTGGAGAATATCGGCCACGACGTGCTTTGGCGCAAATGATTGATACAAAATTTACATGCGTTTTTTGTTGATCGACGGAAGCGAGGATGCACAGTATCGTAAACCAAGTCGTAAAGTGCAAGTTGCACCGTTCGCGTTCGAACGCACTGGTTGCTTCTGTATGTATGTTGGTTGTTCCGTTATATAGAAATGCCGAAGGCGATGCTAATGAGGTAAATCGAAGTCACAAATGCCGTAAAAGGTCCGATAACCCTTTCGAAAACGCTGTTTCTTTTTTTTCTTTTCTTTTCTTCTCATCGATTGGGGAAGAATACGGCGCAAAGGAGAATAAATCCGAACTCTGCTCGTATAAAAAAAGATATCCGATCGTATGTAGGCAACCCTAAATCTTTGCCGCACAGATTCAATTCCTCTGAACGACTGGGAATTTATTGTCAGCCGGTAACGGCATTTTCGTGCTCGTATACGGAATTCCCAGCGAAGAAACGAAGGAACACTTTGACGACTGACATTAATTTCCTGGAAATCACAGTTAATTTTTTAACGATCCTGTGCATTATTCGTTAACTAGCCTGTGGCGTATAGCTTTTCATTGGACCGTTAAACGTTTTGGTTTTATTACATCTTGACCATGTAGTCTTAGACTGTTAATTCTAAACACTTTAGACTGTTAGATAAGTAGCTAACTACGAACACATATAGGAATTTTATTTGTTGGTTTATTTAACGTTCAAAGTCTGTCTGAACTAGGTACTGTGAGATAGATTCGTGGCTAATGGCTGCAATAGGCGAAGCTAATTGATTCTGCCACATCTTTCGCATCATTTCCGATCCGAACTGGTCGTTATTTATCGTTAAACAATCTTCTATTCGACACAGGTACGCGATCTTCTGTTTTAATTTCACGTGAAGTTTTCTCGCAACGTTGCAAGCCTTCTTGTCTTTTGAACCAGATTTGAGATCGAAAGATAGAAATTCGAAAATTACAGCAAGTAGAGCGCAGAAAAAAAAAGAGAGATTTGCTGCTTGTCAAAATCTATATATGCAACGTTATCAATTTTTTTCTGCTTTTAAACTAATTTGAATTTCATGTAATCTACGTGTCTTCGTTTACTAACGTATATTGTTTCCTTTTTGCGTGCGTGTGTGTTTTTTTTATGAAAAATAGAGAAAATAGAAATCCTTATTGTTCTGGTAGCTTTAAAAAGAAGCAAATGCTCCTGTTTCATTTCTCATGTCGGAACGGTGTAAAAATAACGGGAAGTTCTGGAAACAATAACATATTTTTCACCGTTGATCACCGTTGTCTGACGTTTCATTTATCCATGAAAGTATCATTCGTTTTTACATGCACATGTACGTAGTTCGAAATAGAAACTCCGCGTTCGGTCGCCGTTAGTCGCGAACAGTATGTTATTAAATGAATATTCTAAAATAATATCACCATATTTCTCTCACGGAATTAATTCTTTCTTATGGAAGCTGTTCCACGAGAGTTGTTAGATCGACGAATTTTTTTTCGTTATAATGCTTACGAGATGAAGGAAGCGTTAGAATGGTCTTTACGAAGAAAATATAAAGATCGATAAAAAGTAACGAAACGAACTTTCTATGGACCGGTTAAAGAAGAAATACGTACGTGCATACGTTTACATTATTTTCTTCTTTGAAACCGTCTTCAGAATAAATAAAACGAGCGAATTCGTCGATATCATTTGTCTTTTCTTTGTTACGTGTTTTCTAGGTTATAGGAAATGTATTATTTAATACTCGTAACTATTATAAAAGAACCCGATCAAATAATACTCGATCTAGTCTTGCGTAAAACTGAATGGAAGGATAAAAAAAAAAAAAAAAAAAAAATAAGCATACTTCGTAGTTGATTCAGTCTACATGCAGAGATACGTTTAATCGAGAAATTGAATTGCCCGGTTGACTAAAAGCCAACGTATCTTTATATCTTCTTCGACTATTTCATAATTATATTTTCGTTATATTTTCACTGATTCAATAAAAGTAACGTACCTATCTATGGTAGTCATTTTGTAAACGTTGTCGAAGATGTTTCCTCGGTGCGATCGAACGCTTTCTTCTTCAACGTTATCACCGTCATCGTGAGTACGGAAATGTAGCGTTCTTGCGTTGGAAAAGTCTGGTTGCTCGGAATTCATGATTCATTTGCGAAGAGATCATCCAAGTCACGAATATGAGAAACAGACCGCGGCCACGTGAAAACAAAAAAAAAAAAAAAAAAAAAAAAAAAAAAAAAAAAAAAAAAAAAAAAAAAAAAAAAAAAAAAGAAAAAAAAGAAAAAAAAAAGAAAGAAAAGAAACACGCTTCAGCGTATTTGAGTCAGTCCTTCGAGGACTCTCGATACGTATTCGATCGTTGTACCGCGATACGGGCGCGCTGTCCGTGTTTTCAAAGAGTTTCGGTCCTTGTCGTAGCCGGACGATCGTCTTAAATTACGCTCGCGTTCTATACACGATGTTATTCGTGACGATGTTCCTTTCGCTGCGTAACATAGCCATAGATATCGCCATATAGGGATTTTCATTCGGTGCGTAATTCACGTGCAAATTCATCTTCGTCAAACTTCTCTTCGCCTGTAAGAGAATCGAGCGCAATGTAGGAAACTGTCTCTAAAGATCGATGTTTACGCAACCGTTACGATAATAACCGTTGGTGGAACGATTGCTATTTTCAGATATCTACAGAAATCATGCCAATTAATCTTCTTCCAAGACGAACTACTTTTTTCCAACACGCCCCCACCATTTTATTTTTGCTACACGCGCCCAATGAATTTTCAGATACATCGAATTGCTTTTAATATTTCGTAAATATCGTGACAAGATTCACGATAAGTCGGTTAATGACTGGCGATAATTAGAAATTAATTGCCGTATTGCATCGATATCTTTATATGCAAAGTGAAAAGAAAAGTACTATAACCTCGATAGCTTTTACAGATCTGTATTTTTCTCGACGTATGAAATACGTAATATGTCTCGTCCGAATATAAAATACGTATTTAAATGGCGTAGTACGTTGACCACTGTCGCATCGGAATTGGCAAAATGTTACGATAGTCGAAACGATTCCCGTTATTCGATGGTAGAATGAAAATTCTCCAGACGGTGAATACTTTCCTCTGGGAAGAAAAGAATAGGATATTTTACGAAGCGATAAGTTTTTTGATTTAGCTCGATCGGTTGACTCGTAAAAATTTTAATGAAACCGGTTTCCGCGCCTAGCAGGTCACAATAAACGCGCGATATGAATCTTTTTGGCTTATTACGAGGGCTGCAAACGAGCTATTATCCCGAGTGAAATCCCTTACGGAAGGTATGAAGGCCAAGGTTAAGTGTCTTTTCAATAATCCTAACGTAAATCGACCAGAAAATTATGGTTGTAAACTGAAGGTAATGGTCTTCCTTCTCATTGCGTGGATATTATGTAATTCAAATTGAAAACTATGGAATCAATATGTCAATTGTACATAGGTTTTTTTTTTCATCGGAACGACAAATTTAAACATTGAAAATAAAAAAGAAAGATTCGATAAATTTTTTCAAACTTTTCTCGATTTAATAAATTAAGTTTCTATATTCTATAGATTTAGTAGATTAAAAGCTTTAAAAATGTTTTTTTAAATGTTCTTTATTCTTTTAATAAATCACAAGATTATATCTATTTCAATCGGTTGTAAAATTATATATGATAATTATTTTTAATGTCAAGTCACTGTATCGGAAATTCTCATATATCGCTTTCACGAAGCTGTTGCCAATATTTGCATAGTGACTCTATTATTATCCGCGAATGACTTATTATTATTCTTTTGCAAACTATACGTTCCGATAGAGAGTTCAACATGCGGACGTACTCTTAAACGTGTCCACGTTACATGACAAGCATCGTTTGTTTTGTAAGAGATAACGTAGGCGAACTCGTTCGTACACCTGGCTTCCTTTGTCTACTGTTTTTCCTATATTTTTTAGTTTTATTTCGCGTATTTCTTAGAACGATACTAAATAATGTTTGTATATTTATTTCGATAAATATTTTTTTATGCTGTCTTTGTAATACATTTTTTTGTACCTAATCTGCTTTTTCATGTATCAAACCGCCTCCTGGCTTGAAACGTTGGATTACATACAACAAAATATTTTTCTCATTTTAGATAAACTCACGCGTTAAAGAAGCAACGAAATAAGTACAGAGATCTACAAGTAAGATAAACTAATTCATACACAAACAGCGAGATATCGCTGTACTTTTATAAGAAAGATAAAATTACTCGCAATTTGTTCTATGAAACCGCAGTTACGTCAGTCATAATTATATACAACAAAATTTTCTTGAGAAACTTATCCTTCGCAAGACAGTGAGATATGTATCGAGTTACCTGAGCCAAAAAGATATTTAGTTTCGTGGTTTGTTACGTTCGCTCAGTTCGAGGGCATTATATCTGTGTAACTAACACGTACGCGTGTCTAACTGATTCGAAAGATAGTATACTATGCATGTTAATTATTTCGATGTCAAATTGTTTAATTCCGTATTCGGAAAACATACAATTTTACTTGAGACCTTCACGATTTTATACATTCAGGTTATGTTCGTAATTCAACCGCCGTTTTCAAGGTTCGATACGTTCTTAAATAACATACATACCTAATGTATTTGGAAAATAAATGCTCAACGTTTCCAACGTTTTTCATTCAACATGACGAAGCTGACATATATCTTTGACGTTATTTTTAATCTTGTTTGTTAACTAACTAAAACACTATTTTGATTTCTATATTACGCGGGACATTAAAAATGTTTAATTATTTTAGAAACTTAAATTCTGCACACTTCACGTAGTCAACTGATTTAAGCGTTACATTTAAAATAGCGGCGCTACAATGCAAAAGATTAAAAGATTTACCGATCAAGTATATGTGTAGATGGTTCTAGAACTGCCATCTGGCGAGCAAAACAAATACTTACAACTACAGTTAATTGCCACAAGATCGTTTGTGAGTAGCGTGGTTAGTAGCGTAGTAAACGTATAAGAAGGAGTTGCTTTTGTCGAGCACCGTGGAGAATTAATATAATAAAAAAAATATGGCTAATCCGAATTTAACTGATATGACGGAGGAAGATGCGGCGGACTTGCAATTTCCAAAAGGTATGTTTATTTTTTTCTTTTATTCAGCAAGAAAAGACAGAGACAATACTGTCTGTTTCTAACCTATAATCATGCAATGACGTTTGTTAATGTTTTTTCCGATAACAGTTAACATTTTACGTTGTAAAAATAATATTGTAATAATAATGTAAAAATAATGTAAAAATAATGTTTAATTATGCGGCATGGCCTAAAGTAACGATTATCCTCTTTCAGACTGTCCATCGAGTAGAACAGAAAAGATCAAGCATAACGTAGAACTCGACGTGTCAGTCGTGAACGATGAAATCATTACTTCAGACCCAATATGCCGCATATGCAAATCTGCATTGACAGAACCGTATATTCGTTGTGCTGTGTGTGATAGTATGGAATTGTGTCCTTCTTGTTTCTCCAATGGATCAGAAATTAGTAATCATAGAAACGATCACGACTATATCATCATAAAGAATGAATTTCCCTTGATCGATGGAAGCGGTTGGACAGCGAAACAAGAATTAGAATGTTTAGATGTTTTACAGGAATGTGGTTTTGGTAATTGGGTTGACATGGCCAGACGAATACAAGGGAAATCAACGGACGAATGTAAAAAACATTATCTTCAGTATTATATTGATAATCAGGCTTTGCCAGGATTGCCAAAAATGAAAGAAACAAAAGCCAGTTTGGTTGGTTGTGAACCTATTCCTTATTTATATAAATTGCAAGATTTAGAAGAACCTCCTCGGTTTGCACCTAATACTCTTAATTGTAAACTTTTGGCTGGATACAATGCGGCAAGATCAGATTTTGAAGTCAATTTTGATAATCATGCGGAATTATTAATTTCTGACTTGAACTATGATGAATTTGATATAAGCGATAATAATTGTGCATTGGGGAAAGAATTACAAGTAGCTATAGTACAAGCATATAATAACAGACTGAAAGAACGTATAAGGAGAAGAAAAATTATACGTAATCATGGACTGATAGCATTTAGAAGGACTATATCTTGGATACAGAGATACGAATGTACAATAACTAGAGCACTTGCAGAGAGATTGTTAATTTTTATGCAATTATTAGGAGGTATAGAGTTTGATTATTTCATGGAAGGTTTACATAGAGCAGGAGAACTTAAAAATTATCTTAATAAGTTATTCGAATTTCGCAGTAATGGTTTGGAACATTTTCATAGCGTTCCAATATTCCAAAAGTTAAGCAAACTTAGACAAGAAAATGAAAAGGAAAGGAAACAATATTTGAATAATCCTGAATATAGCTGGAAAACTATATTACCTGGTTGTAACATTAATTTTAGCAATTCCATGTCGAGTACAATCGCACAACGAAAAACGGCACCGCCACTTGCGATTCAAGGTCTTCCGGGCTATGAGAAATTAACTTCGGCCGAAAAAGAGCTTTGTTCAATTACGCGTATAGTGCCTACTAATTACCTCGATTTCAAACAAATTTTAGTAGCAGAAAATAAAAAAGCTGGTTATCTTAGATTGGCACAAGCTAGGGTTTTGCTTAAAATTGACGTAAACAAGACACGAAAAATATATGATTTTCTTACGGAGAAGGGATATATAAATAAACCAAATCAATGATATACAGTTCGTTAATCTAGTAAAAATACGAAATATTTGTACATTATAGTTCGTAGATACTGCCAGGATTGTGATATTACATATTAAGGTATATATCATTATATATTTCAAGTAAGAGTTGTAAAAGATCGACTAAAAATAATAAAGTGAATATATAAATTAAAACATATAAAACATAGTGCAATAAATTATTTGTAAGATATACATATAATAATAAGCAATATACAAATGTGTAAATTTATATATGTTTTTACACTTTGTGCTATATTAATATAATATAACAAATGTATCTTTTTTACAAGATATAAAATTTTGTTAAAAATTTGTGATTAGTAATGTTCAATCAAAAATGTACCCTCGAATGACTTAAAGAAAATAAAGCAAGTTTTAAGTAAATTGCGTAAACGATACTGTCTGTTTAATAAATGCCCTATGTGTAATTTTTTTTCTTAGAATTTGAAAATGCAGAGACCTTGTTAATTTCGGAAGTGTTGATGTTGTTGGAGCACAGAAAAGCACAAAATGAGTCAGCCGAGGAGGAACAGGAATTTTCTGAAGTTTTTATGAAGAGTTTAACTTATACGAACAGATTTCGTCGGTTTAAAAATAAAGAAACCATCGCTGCTGTAAGAAAGTAAGCACCTTCACAAAACTGACGTCTTAAGCATAAATACTTTTATACTTAAGACAAAAATTTACTTCCTTAAATTATCCTCTTTAATAAAAAATATTCACAGCAAGTTATAACATTTTTATTGTTTAGTTTACTTATGCAGAAGAAGCTTCATAAGTTTGAACTAGCTTCGCTCGCAAATCTTTGCCCGGAAACGCCAGAAGAAGCAAAGGCTTTGATCCCCAGTTTAGAAGGACGATTAGAGGATGAGGAACTAAGAACAATATTAGAAGATATACAAACGAAGCGATCTCTTCAATATTAGACTGTAATTTGAAACGTGCGTTTCACTGTGATCATTTTATATATTTCGAAATAAAATGTTTTCTAATAGCTCTGTTATTTATTTCCAAATTGATTTTCTTTTTATATACAATATTCTTTATTTATAATGTTATGAGTAAATAAGATTATATGAATGTACCTTAAGAGTACAAATAGTTTCTAATATCAGGCAGGACGTAATTACATATGAAGATAAAATAAAAAAAATTTATTTATAACAGATGTAGGTATATCGAAGCTTTAATCATGTATGGAATTATATATTGGAAAAATTGATCTGCGGAAAGATATGAAAATGTAACATTTAAAAATTTATGAATTTTATTTTTATTTAATTTCATTAATATAAGGTAACTAATTAAGTAATTACGAAATTTGACAACTAAACGAATCCCTTGAAACAAACCGGCTAATCTTACTAACAGCCTACTACTAACAGTGCATTACCATTGGATAATTGCGTACAGTTGACTGCACGCGAGAATGGATCCTCATTATCACTACACTGTACGTCGTTGAGCGAACCTTCGATCGAACTTCCTTTTGATGCTCGTTTCGCGGAATAATGTACGCGATAAGAATCAAGGACGATGCTGTATAATTTGCTACGTAATATCACATGAAAATGATACATTGGTTTTTTTCAAATTTATTTTTTCAATATTAATTTTCCCTTTCTTTTTCGTACTTTAATGACACTATATTAGAAGGAGAGAAAATTATTACGAGTGATTGTGAAACGATTTGAAAAAAAATTCCTCGATAATGCTGAATCCGTGTTATTAGTAATTGCACGTATAGGTTATTAATAGTATCCAAACTACTATTAAAGGAAAGACGGGAAAACAAATCGTAAAATTGCGACTGCAGGTATATAAGTACATACATCGACGCCTGTTGCATTGTTACGCTACGTAATCATGGCATAAAGTTCACAGGATCTAGGTGACGTATCGATGTCCTTAGATCCATGTTTGGACATGTTTACAGGTTCTCTTGTTACTCATTGTTGAACGTAATATGATTGAAGACACGTGCTAGTAATTATTTTATTCGATGGTATCGGTGAATTTTTTAAGAAGAAATTGCAAATTGATGAAAATTAATCGAAAAGTGAGGAAGCGTCGGAGGTAAGGCAGAAATCTGTATTATGGAGGTTTCTTTCGCACGGTAATATGGAACAAGACGCCATCTTCGTTGTATGTATATATTTAATTCTCCCTTGATAAAATAGAGAGGTAGAACATATTCAAACAAAAATAAATACATATTTTTATCCCGCAAAACGTAAAATTTTATGAAAACGGCCATCGTATTAACTGGCTATTGAAAATTTAACATCTACGATTATTGTAAGAATTACTTCTAGTTTATGAATAAAAAATGTCATTATTGATCAATTGCGTGTTTGACGCGCGTCTACGAGCATGTAATTTTCCACCGTTTTCCATGTTCCCATCTTCCCATTCGCAAAAACAAGGCAATAGAATTATTTGCTTTCGACCGTTTCCTTCATCGAGCCTTTTAATCATTATCGAAATAAGAACTGCTATATTTAGTGGGTTTCTTGGTCTCATACACGTTTATCATCTATACATTGTCCATTTATTTTGATCGTGTGTGTGCTATTGAGAAGAGCGACTTCGCCATAGGCGGCACGTGATAATCGGTCCTTCGATTACTCCCACGAATTGTACGAAGGAGCCTTTTAAGATAATTGTGATGGTCGTTAATCGTTTGTAAACTCGTAGAAAATAGTGCTTGGTTTATCGCGCGAGTCTTTCCAGTACGTGCAGAAGTAGGAAGATAACAAAATCGGACTGATTTGGGAAGCAGCATTATCTCAACGATTACGGACTAACCGTGCAGGATAGCTCGACGAAAAGATTATCTCCGTATCCTATTTTACGGGCGTTGGTGATAGTTGGCGAACAGGCAAGAATACACACAAGGAACGATAAACAATGATTGAAAACGTAATACCCGAATCCGGCCTAACCTCTTAAGATCGAAATATATGAATATCCCCGCGCCATCTTAGATAAATGCGTATTATGTGATTTTTCCACATGTCGCATGTCATCGTGCACGTTTGACGTGGAAATGTTAAAATGTTGCCGAGATAATAACTGTTAAATCGTATTATACTTTATAGGCTATAAGAAGTTCGTAGCCGGCATTCAACGAATCGTAAAATATCACACGAGGCAGATTTTTAATCGCTAGAGTCGATATTATTTTACCATATTACCTTGTATTTTTGTATCTCTACCATATTATCATATTTCGTTGCTTTTCGACTCTACGTAGCTAGGTACAAAGAAAATTTTAATAAGGATATTACGAAAAATTGTACAAGCAGTTCGAACGTAATAAGATAGCTCCAGTTGGCTCAGGAAAATATGGAACATCGTAAAGGATATATTGGAAATATTGCATCGTTGGTACGGTAACCATAAGGGAGTTAGTCGTAGGGTGGAAATAATTGTAAAGTATATCCTCCGTACAACCTACACCTCGTTCAATTTCTTCTACTAACCCTTCCGATGCCTCCTCGCTGGTTTTTCTAGAACGATGCTGTTTTCTAGAAATTGTCTGGTAAACGGGGTTCCTGGAATAGCTGTGTTCTCGAGAGCAGTAGCTAGAACAGAGTTACTAAAACCCTCGACAAGGCTGTGTACAGTCTACCGGCCAATCGATGGAATTAATTTGCATAATGTATACGCGCGAAAGTGTATGTTCCACAATGCTCTCCGATACTGTTGTTACCTTTATCCGACGATATCGAAGGAGACCGGGAGGATTCACGCCGAATTTGTACGCGACGCGATTAAAATTCTTGATAGGATTTTTGTGGTACGATAGAAGCGTGGCCGTTTAACGACAAGCGCATACATATATCGCGATTTCAACGAGCCAGAGAAACACATTGATGGAATCGCAATATCAGCTATGTGTTGATTAATCGTTTCATTAAACGCTCACGGAATGTATCTGTCCACTGGTTTGTATTGCGCATTAATATTTATTTATAAATTTTTCTCTGGAGGTTAAATGAATTTGTAATGCTGTTACGATTCTCAGTTTATTTGCATCATACGATATGTTAAGTAACTAGCGTACGATTTGAAGGCTTCGCTTTATTTTCTATTCGTCTAATTTTCGTTCAAAGTTACGACGGAATGCCGCTGTTTCTCGGTGTATTTTCCGATTCGCTTTGATTTCGTGCTTTTTGGACACTCGGAGCAAAAATTGTAATCTAATCCGATGTGATGCATCGTTATAAACGACGTATAAGGGCTTTACAACCTTACCGATGTAACGAAGTTGGAACTTTGACCATTCGTAATTCTTATCAACGATCGACGACCGAACAATGCAATCGAATCTTTGGCATTCATTTTATAGAAATATATATATCTTTCTTCTTATGTAATGAAATTGCAAATGCACGTTGCAAGCAAGACATTTTATATCTGTTAAGTCATACGATATATGAGGAATGCAATGGATAAGAGTATCATCGAATAAAATCGTAACAATTAGAAATACGCGATACGCTGTACATCGTTTCTTTGTTTTCGAATTGTGACGAGGCGGACGTGGAAATCGGTAAACATTACGGTACGAGGATCCAGATTTCGAATTGCAGGTATATTTTCGTATTATTCTTCGAACTGTGGAAGAAAAATAAAACGGAAAGTGCTATCATTTCAGTAAATATGGATCGCGGTGCATCGGCCCTGCAAGGTAATTTGCAATCGAGCGAGGGCGCGAGTTTCGTTCGCGGCGGGTCGGGCGTCGTGGTTGGTTCGGCTACGGAGTCCGAGCGTGACCGATCGCTACCGGAGACTGCCGAACGCGCGAAGCGCCAGCGCCGAGCCTGAACGGAGCGCTCGGGTCAAAATATATTCAGTATATTCTAAACAAGCGCGCGACGTGCTGACACGTTTTGTTTGTGCGCGCGAAGCCGTGTCTCGCCGAACGGAACGCTGAAATATCAACGGTGACTTTGTACCAGTGTTACGATTACTTAAAATCAGTGCGTACGAAATCAGTTTGAAATTAGTTCGTGATCTCTCGACGAATCGAATGACATTCGCGTGTTAATTTGGCGGTAGAAGATACGAGAGGAGAGACTGCCAACTGTGAGTCCGGTATTATACGCGCTCGTGATTTGTTGTTAACTATCTTTCTTTCTTTCTCGTTCTTTCTCGTTCTTTCTCGTTCTTCTCTTTTGCGTTCATTCGTCTCTTTCTCCGATTTCTTTTCTCTTGCACTCTGTTCTCTTCCCCTTCTCCGTTTCTTCGTTCATCTTTCGCGTACACTTCCTCCAGTCATTTCCTCTCTCTCTCGAATGTCGCGTTCGTTGTCTCTCTCGTTCGCTCCGACGTCGTCTCGTGGGGTCAGTGTCTGCTCGATCGGATCCTGAGCAGGAACACACACCGGTGGAGGAGGAGGACTATCTCCCTCATCGCGAGAGTTCGAACCACACACGCGCGCGCGCGCCACGCATGCAGCCACGCACCTTCAAAATCAAACAGAATTACGAATCTTTTCTCTAGCTGAGGGAAGTTTCGCTTTTTGACGACCTCCGGTGGAAAAACTGTAGCAGTGAGACCCGTACATCGAAACGGGCAGGGACGTTCGAAAAGCCGCGGGCCAATCATGTGGATTCGCTGACGACGTGACATCTCGACGACCAGTGAATCGAATATCGTTGGCGAACCGACGAAAGCCTTTCGTTTCGGCGAAAGTATTTCTCGTGTCTGGTGATCGACGCGTGAGATTCCCGTATCTCACATATATACTCTTTCAAGTGCAGGAAACTCGTACTCGTTATCTCTTTAGCTACTTTTCTCGTGTTTCGTTTCTTTTTTCTTCTATTCCTATCCTTTCCTTTCGTTCTTTCTATCTTTGTCTCTGTCTCCGTCTGATTCTCATATTACATATATATCTTTGTCACGACTCTAACCTCTGTTGTCGCATTTGCTGTTGCCGCGCTCTTCTCGACGACTATTTCTTATTGGTCGAAAAAAAAGGACCACGCGAGTGATTACATATACGGGAGAAACAGAGAAACTCCCGTGGAAGGGAATCGACGATTTGAAGTCTGTGTTTTTGTTTACTTAGAGGCGGACTGCCCACGCGACATCGAAACGTCGAAGATAAGGCGAAAAGCATCCCGTTCGAAGAATACGTCGGTTGTTGACGTTTTTGCAACAGAGGTGAGTACATATTTTCCCTCATTCGTACTACCGTTGACGCGACATTCTTTGACCTGTTGTCATTGTCGCGTCTGTTTCTATCGTTACGCGCCAAAACGCGTTCTTACATGTAGGTATACGCGAAAGAAACATCGTTCCACGAATTCACTGTAGCGGAACGTGGTTCGTGCTAGTGCGTATTTTTGCCACTGCAATGCAAGAACATCGTTCGATATATCGAGTAACGTTCGTCGATGGAATATTTTTCAGAATAATATTACGTATTTCCTCCCTCTGATTTTGATCGCAGCGAGTTAGCTGTGGCGCCATTGGCGTATACGACGGAACGTCTGAATTTTAATGGCCGAGGTACCATTCTTCTTCCAATGTTTCCTAACCTAAATGTTCTTGCATTTACGATACGTACGATGCAACGTCAGGCGTGTAAATACAAATCGCGGGTAGTTCGAACGGGGAAATCATCGAGCAATCGTGTTTTTCTTTTTTCGCCCGAATGACGGGTAATTTGAATACACTCGGATCCCCGCGGAACGTATGTCCTTTGATCACGCGAATTAGACTACTACCATGCGGAGTCTTTATTATTCGGTCGACACCGACGACATCGACGTGCACGTTTATCACGTAAATGTCCGGATTATGGAATTACTGTAGCGCCATTGTGCTACTAGGTTCGCGTAATTCTGTTTGTATCGCGTAAACATTCACTCGGTAGATTTTGTATACGTACATAGTTTGTATAATACGTGTACAAATATTATCGGTCTATTTTGATTTGAACGAGGGCAAAGCGAACCTACTACATAATATTTACACAATCGCTAATAGTAAATGGCCTACCGTACGCTAGTGTTTCGAAGGAGAATGAATATTCGCGTTAGAAAACGGTACTGGGAGTAAAAAAAAAAAAAAAAGTTACAATGTAACGCTATTTATTAGAACGAAGCTTTAGTTAGTGACCGATTAACTTTTAGCATACCAAGATAGCAGGGTTATTCAGGGACGCCGATAGTGCGTGAAACTAATCTGTTTAGGTTCCATGTTTTTAATTACGTTTATAAAATTCCGAAATCGTATAAACGTTTATGATCTAGCAAGAACGGAGAACGTACGCATTAAATAAATAATATTTATGTATAACAAAACTAACCTCGCGATTTTCACGGATGGTATCATCTTCGTTAAATTCAACGAGTACGTTATCATGCTAAACACACAACGATATAAACTAACGCAATAATTCCAAAGAACCAGGTTTTTGTCGCGAAACAAAGAATATCGATCCTTGCTACGCTAAAGATTAAAGGTATATAAGCCGATTGAGTCCACTCGTCAGAACGTGAATTTCTGTTACGTGTTTGAGAAATCATAGTTATCGAAGAGAGAGACACAGAGAGTCGACGATTCCCTCCCATTGTATGAACTGTAATTACACGAATTGTTTGTCCGGAGGCGAGTTGAAACAAATGGAGTTCTAATGTAGACAATAGTCATTAGGAAGTAGCCGCGTCGGACAAACGAAGTGGGTGTAAGTTTCTCTTTTCTTCGCGTACAAACAAATTTACAAACAGATGTGATCGAAGACACTCATCGATCGAGTCTCGTTATTTCCAAGCACCGACACTACTAGCGTCCGTCGTGTAGTCAGAGTTGGACACATGTTAATAATATCGAACAAGCGTTAGGTCGGTTGCTTCGAGGCGTTGACGTAATTTTTGTCCAAGAAGAATTTCAAAGTGATTACAAGCGACGAGATATATTAGGTGCGTTCTAACTGGCGGCGTCGTGCTTACGAGGCGTTTTATCATTGTGATTCGAACTGATTTTACAGACAAGTTGCTTCGAGCGATAACAGTTATCACTGTCGTGGATCGCTTGCATATGTAAAATTAACCCAGTTATTTATCGGTCGGTAAACGGTGAAAAATGAATGTGTCGTTAATTGAAGATGCAAACGACTGCGAACATTCGATTCGTGCGGCATTGATACGGAGACGAGAATTATTAGTAGGAATTAGCATACAAGAGGAAGGAAGAATCATCTGGGATTTGCTTTTCTTATTTAAAATTTATGTGCTTGGTAATATTCCAATAAATCTGTTCGCGGGATGAATAAGGAATTTCGTTCTCTTAAATCAAAGTTGTTTGCTCCGAGTCGTTTTATTGTAACGGTTTTGTTAGTGGATTATATAGCATTACGAATAATTTCGTTATATTCTCGAGATTTTTTTTTTTTTAATGGATTACTTATTCAAATGGGACGTCTTTTGAGTTATGTCTGCTAGGTTCGTTAAATGGATGAGGAAAAACAGCGCATCTTTGTTTTGCTCGAAGGATAAAATCATTCCATGGTTATTATTTTTATATACTTTTGGATGCGTTTATTTCATATTTATTACCCGAAGTACGAGATTTAGCATTTCCACCGTTTAGTCTAACCTAAATATTAACCTCGTCGTAAACGTTGGATTTTCGCGAAGACAAATTTCACGGAATATGGAACAATCGAAGCCGATATTTTACAGTAAACATTTTACCTTCAGCGTTTTACCTCCAACGTTTCCTCGAGAAAAGGATATATAATGGCGTTAAATCTTACGAGAAAAGTGTCCATGTGGAAAATTTAAATTGCTGCTGCTCGATAATGAGGGGAAAAAGGATCAGCGCACCTGAGGTCGTTATATTCATCTTGGGTTTGTCTATCTTATTAAAAGATTTGCGTACACAGTTCCATTACAAGGGATATCAATTAGACGTTGTTTAAAAAATTACACGTAACAAACTTTCTACTGTATCACGCTTTTTAATTACAATTATGCATCTTCTCTTAACATATTTTTTAGGTCATCAAATTAACAGAAGGTTATGTTATTTCGTACCGAATTAAATTATTAATAGATGCATTACAGCATATACGTTGTACATATAAATTATTCTCTTGTATTACTCATATTGCTCGTATTTAATAATTATAATATTCATATATAGTTAATGAATAATAATGTATTAAATTTTGCGTCTAGTAATATATTCAAGCAACGCTCCAAAACACAAATAACAATTTAGCCAGAATTTCATTTAAACCGCAGCCAACTTTTAATTTAATTTCTGTAGAAAGATAATCGCGAGTAACGTGAAAACGACTTTGGAGGCTTATTTAAAGAAAAGAATATTAAAATACGAACAAATTAATACACGCTAGTAATACATAATAATAATAATTCGTATAGCACGAAAAAAAAACGTGAATATTGGTTTTGCGAAAAAGTGATATTTAGTACGAAGTAATCTAAGAAATTTAGAAGGAAAAATTGAAGAAACTGTATTTTCGTTATAGAAAGAAATATTTAATTCGAACGAACACGTATGATTTTCTATATTTTGCTTTCATCTTCTATATATCTTCCATGTATTCAGCTCGTAAATGCAACGTATTCTTCGTGTCCCTACAGGCGAACACGTATCTGCTTTTTCCTATCATTAACATTTTTATAGCCATGCACTACGTAACAATGCACGTATATATCAGATAACAAATATTCTCTATCATTATTATCGTCGTCATCATCGACATCGCATGGAACATGTTCCATACCGCGCATAGTCGACGTGCTCCACATCTCTTTACGTCGTTCATATAATATTCGAAAGTACGCCAGCCTCGTAACTTGTCAAATTTCCTCGTAAGACGTTATTTATTTTATCATTAAAAACTATTATTACTATTACAACAAACGTAAAGCTACCCCGCAAGAGAATATATCGTTTTTGCCAACTTGAAAGATTTACAAAATTTCACTGACGATGTTAACCGACAAAAGACCTATCGTAAAGATTTTCGCAACCTTCGCGTCATTTTAAATCCAATCGTATTTTCTTATCATCGATAAGCTTCGTAAATCCGACGAAAATACGGAAAAGTCGTTGCTGACGTAGATTTCTCGTCTTAGGCGTACGCTAAGATTCTCTGGAAACTTTAAAGATGTTTTCGCTGGGTAAGACACATATGAGATCGGGACATAAATTTGTGGGTTGCCTCGGGATTAAACGAATCAAGGGACGTACGAGCAGACGACGAATCACGGATCGTAATTTCGTTGTAAACGGCAGATCGTAACATCGTGTCGCCGCGAAGATTTCCACGGGTCGCAACAAGTGTTTTATCCGAGTCGAAGGTCGCGTTATTCGTTCGGACGAGCACGAAATCGCGTACCTCCGCGTCGTGCTGCTGGTTCGCCGAGCGACGAAATTCGCCTGTGCAACGGCCCGTGCGACGAAGTTCGTCGAATCGAAAGTCAGTCTGCGTTTCCGCGAATCTCGGATCTGTCGGCGCGGAGCTTTTTATCGCGTTGGAAAAACAAATTCACGAAGGCGCTCTTATCTATCTGGTAGCCTGCCGCAGCTTTGTTCGTTCTTGCTGGCGAGAATTAAATAGACACGAAGATTCGCGTTCCATCGACCGTCATGGATTATTAACGCGTAACGTGTCACGGTGTCGCGGACGCGTAATTGAATTTTAAAAGAGGAGACCGTAGTTCGAATTAAGCGTATACGTTACAGTTTATCGTATAGGCCCGAAGCAGGGGTGTTTTACGGAACTGGGGCGAATTATACGAGCTGCGTTGGACCTACGCTGATCAATTCTATGAATTTGGAAGCAGGGCAGATCGATGGTGTTACATTGTGTTTCAAATTTATCCAGCGGCGTACGATTATTTATGCCATTCTCTCGCCAATTTATCAAAGTCAATTATTTGTTTTTCAAGAAATTGGCCAATCTCGGTTCTAACAGATTCGTAGGTTCGAACGAAAGCGTATCAATAAAAGCGTATAAAAATAACATAACGTGTGTGGCAACCGGCGCTTTCTAATTTTGAGTTGCAATAGCTTTTACTTTCTATCGATCGCGATAACAACGAACGATTATTTAATGCCGTTACTAGCTTGTTACGATATCTTCTACTTTTCGCGTTCTTTAAGAAAAAATGAAAGAAAAAAAAAAAAAGAAACAAAAAAATTACCACGTAATCCGAACACCAGCTGTAGTTAAGAGTTTAATCGTTACAGTTCATCTCGTTCGTTTAATCATAATCGTACATCGTACGTCTCTCTATTAAAATTTCTTCACCTCGGTTTCTACGATTTCGGTAAAATTTCGCGGCTAACCGTCGATTTGTCGCGGCGCGCGTAACACGCCGAGGAATTCGATCCGCGAGAGGAGAACGGTTCGAGAATGCCTGGAGCAGCGCGCGGATTGCATCACATCGTCGGTCGATGCGAGGTAGGTGTTAAAGTCCTCTCCCGGTAATCTTTTATTTACTCCGCGAGAGGCTGGTGTCGCAGACGACGGACACCGCGATCCAGAACCGCGGCACGCTACAAAAATACTTCTTACAGGAAATTATGCAATTAACCAGGTATACTTTACCTCTGGCGATACACCTTGTGCATGCGGTTGCGAGAGAGAGAGAGAGGGAGAGAGGGAGAGAGAGAGAGAGAGAGAGAGAGAGAAAGAAAAGAAAAATGTTCGAACCGGGGACACCGGTTGCGTGTACACGCGCGAAACCGTGTCTTTCTTGTCGAAAATCGCGCGCGTGGTTCGTTTCATTTTGATATTCTCCAACTTTTTGTGGAAATAGCCTACGCACGGCCCGCTACGTTTGACTCACTGGCGAAAACAAACTGTCTTTTCCGAGAGTCGGTCGATGTTGTATATACAAGATGATTCATAAGTGACGTTAAACGGTTCGCCGGTGTGCTCTGCGTGTCGCAGTTAAGAAGAAGCTTCTAATTGACGCGAACGACGGTGTGGAAAAACGTGGTCGTACGAAGTCGGCAAAGAAATTACGTGGACGCGAGACTAAAGACGTTTGTTTGTTGCCCGCCACTTGCCATTCTTCCGCGTTTTGCAGCAAAATCCGGACGATTTCCGCTGTTGCGTCTTACCAGAGGCTTCTACGATTACGCGCAAGACCGTAGAACGCGCGGGACACTTGAAAACTTTCCCTTATTCTCACTTCCGAAATCCCTTTGTCGAAGGAAACTCGCTGCGTCACGAGTCGATAAACGTTCGTCGCGTGAAATCCCGATCTGCTCGATAGATCGGGAAAAATCTCACCATGCGTACGATGCTTCGAAGCTTCCCTCGTGTTTTGAAACTTCCTGTACGAAGTTTGAAGCATCGAAGTACGCGATGCCGCGAATCTCGCGAAATGTGAACGTGGCGAAGACAGCGGATGAATCGTGAAACTGGGATCGGAATTCACGGGATAGCCAGCAGCGCGGCGCGTGTGTCGGCTGGGATGTTCTGGTGCGGAGGAAGGTCTGGCCGCTGGCAGAAGCGAGATCGCGTAGCTGAAAGTTTACTCACGCTAGACAAATGTCGTGGCGCGGCGGCGGCCGCATTAGTCAGTCCCATCTGTCAATAATTATTATCGACGAGCACGTAGCCGCCGCGCCGCGTCGCAGCGTGCTGTGCCGCGATCGCGGCAGACGGCGGCTGTACGCGTTATCCGAGAAAACACGAGGCGACGCGATATCAACGACCCGTAGATACGCGAGCCAGCAGCCTGACAGAGAAGGTACGATTAAGAGGAGGCGCGAGAGAGACGCGGAAAGAGAGAAAGAGAAATCAAGTGGGATAGGCGAGGTGAAAGAATGGGTGGTGGGGGAAATGGCGAGAGGGACGACAAGAACGAACGAAGAGGGAGAATCGTCCGAGCTGGTGAAAGATAGAGAGAAGCGTTGGAGGAGAGTCTACTCTCGTCATTATCGTCGCTATCGTCGCTATCGTCGCTCTCGTGTTAGCGAGAAAGCCGAGGAACGTCAGAGAGATGTTATTTGTCCGTGGTGACTTATAGACGATCCTCGTGACGTTTGTTTCGCGCGCGACCTCGAAATTATCAGCCGATCGAGAATTTCGAGGAAATCGTTTCTTCCATAAAGTTGCCGCTTCGGCTTCGTTCGCCTGGCGTGTCATTCATACGAACGTTGAATTATTGAAAGTGCAACGCCTCGACGCGCCGCTATCGATGGCACGCGTACGTCTGCGAGATGTTGACGCGTGATACCGCGCGCGAAAGCCGAGCCGAGCCGTGAGACGAGGAAAACCGGCTGGAAATGGGAAAATTGCGCCGACGTGGCGGCAAACGGCGCGGCGCGGTACACGAGGAGACGGGAGAGGTGGACGACGAGCGGTAATCGTGTTTTCCCTCCGTTTACCGGGCCGAGATGCGACGCGAATTCGATAAAGCGCAACGACGACGTATATCCACTCACGTGTTTTATTATACATACTTGGCAACCGAAATGAAATCGACCGAGAGAGGCTGACGACGATGCCGCGTTCTTCCTACCGTTATTACGCATTTTCTTTGCTGGCGCGAATCGCCAGGCCTCATGGCTGTACTAACTTTACGTAACCGGCAGCCGCGTTTCTCTCTCGATGGGGTATCTGTTTTTCTATCGATGCGCTGTGGAACGTTGATTGTTCGACGAACGTGCACGTATATGGAGGGATAGGGATTTTCGTCGTAAAGCCGACGATTCCGAGCGAAACGTTCTTGCCGTTTCAGTTGATTGCGTTCGACGAATCTTCGATCGTTCGGCGAAAAATAAGGAAAAGAGGAGAAAGATAAATTAAGAAAAAAGTAGAAATCACAAGGACGATGACGGTGAACGAGAAACGTAGCGATCGTGTTTTCCTCGTGGCACGTGCATCGATGGATCGTAACTCTCGTACGATCGCACGCGTACACCGTACAATTAGCTTTCGTTATTCCGATAACTAGATTTTCGCCTGTTCCTCGAAACTCGTATCCGAAAGATCGCTTCTACCTCCTAAATACGCATTAGATATATTAAAACGATGTATTTACACATTGGATATTTTATACATCTTTGCTCGTTACGTGCATTTTGTGCAATTTAGATTTTCGCTAGATTTCATCATTGTCGTTGCTACCAAAACGTCCGAACCGAATAAATCGAACGAAATATAGCTGAGTTAACGGTGAATTTTCGTCCAGAAACAATATGTTTTTCGAGGAACGATTTGTTTCAATAGTTTTCACAGTGAAAATTCGAAGAGTTTCTAGATCGTTCATCGTACACGTACCGCGAATTGCAGCTAGAAACGATTCTGTAACGATTCTTTAACATACGGCGAAAAGCCTTTTCTGTTTATGGTTTGGAAAAT
Source organism: Bombus confusus (assembly GCA_014737475.1). Lineage (NCBI taxonomy): Eukaryota > Metazoa > Arthropoda > Insecta > Hymenoptera > Apidae > Bombus > Bombus confusus. The sequence goes on from JACXIV010000014.1 coordinate 2,469,153, forward strand.
TTATCGCCAACCGGCTCGCACAATCCGATTCGCCAGCGCTTAGTTTTAACCTTTATGGGTCGTTTGTCTTTCCGTAATTACGCAAGATCCAGCGATACGAAGCGTTTTGACAGACACCCCGTTTCTCGCGTTCGAACGTTTCCGTCGAAACGACGAATTTAACAGCTGTTTTCGGCTCTGCTCCAACCAGAGAAATTTCAAATATCCTAGATATATTGCAACTTCAAATAAATTTAGTCTTGCAATCTACCTACAAATATTTTCGAGCTTCTCGTTATCGGCTACCGTTTCCAGGGCCGAACGATGCTTCAAATTATATCAAAGTATTTCGAGAAAATGTTGGAAACGCGTATTAATGCAACAGAGCCTTGATTATCGTAACACTGATTCGCAAAAAAAAAAAAAAAAAAAAAAAATGCTTATCGGAACGCGTCGATTAACGGAAAATTTGCGTTCCTGTAATAAATAAGTAACGAAAGAAAACGTAAGAGTCGCGCGAAAAGATTCCAAATGGTTCACGTTGCATCGACGGAACTTTCGCCGTTAATGGATTAATATTGAAACATATTTGTGAAATAGCTCGCAATAAATGGTTTCTTCTCGCATCGAGATAAAGAGGCATTCGATTATGCGAATAGCGTGTAGCACAATGCCGTGTACCATGATTAGTTGGGATAATCAAGGTTCCACTGTAATATCGTGAGAAGTTAAACGGGCAGAACGAATACGAATACTCGCGTGGAAACAATTCTCGAGACAATTTCGCAGAAATTGGAAATTTGTTTAAACGCTTCATTTGCATAAACATCGTTCAGTTTGTTTCATCTGTATTTTCGTTACGTTTACTTGGAATCTTCGTCGCGCGGAACGAAGCTTTTCCCGCGAATACCTTTTATATCGCGCGTAAATTTTTCGTTACGCGTTTCAAACAATACAGCGAAAATATATAAGCGGCAACGAAAGAGTTTTCAGATTTTGTTATTTAGCTGCGTTAATTTCTAATTTAGATATATTTTGGACTCGGGATTCGTTCGATTTTTCCATTTCACGCAGGAGCCTGAATCTCGTGCGATTTACTTTCTTGGATCGATGCGAAGCCAAATGGAATTTCTGCGTCAGAAGTAAACCGTGAAACTGCATGGTAGATACCATAGCGTTTTCGTATCATCTCCGTTTTATCCTTTGCGGTTCTGTAATAAATTCGTTAACACTGTAACTCGAAGAAGCACAGAAATTTCCATTTCTCGTCCCGTCTTTTTATATCACAAGCAAGAATAACTTTGTAATTTGTTTGAGTGAAAATGTTTATTATATTTTCCCCTTGTAGCTATCCTGCTAAATCGACTATTCGTTTGTGTTTCTTTCGTATATTTTTCATTCTGTTTTTTTTTAGAATATACGTAAAAACAAATAGCAAAGACGCAACCTCTATGAGTGTCGTTAACCTCGTTCGTGCAGGTGGACTTCGGTAATAATAATGCTGGATCCGTAATTGCCGTTGGTGGTTAAACAGACTGATATAGTACAAAATGAGACGAGGTTGTCGTTCTGCTCCGACGTATCATTTGTCATTCATGACTCTTTCGCTATTACGGATTAGATCTTAATGAACTGATCGTTGGAGCGATTTTTTCTCGTCAACAATGCATCTAATTTCGATTTCATCGTCGAACGAGTTTATACGCGCTACGAAGGAGGCTACGTGAATTCTATCGAAACTGTGTGCTTTAACGTTCGACTATGTAGCGTTGCTTGATCGTAAACGACAGTTTGGATTAAATTCAACTTAGGTTACATGATTTTAAGGTATTCGGTTTCCCTTTCTATTTCACGTCGTACGCGACAAACATTATAGTGCTCCAAAGTGAAATCCAAGATGAAACTGTTGCGGATGGCCCATGACGCGAGGATACCATTTCAGAGTTAATGAGTTTCGCTGTACGGTAGAACCGCGTTTATTGCAATGAGATTTTACTTACTGCTCGAATATACTACGTCCATAGTAATAATAATGGAATATCAAATTTATATATATATCTGATACTTATAGCATCGGATCTCTCAATACTAAATCTACCGACGTTTCTTGTATACTTATTACCGCTCGCGATAGGCAGCACAGACTACAAATTTTTCTTAGAAAAAGAAAAGCAAACTAGAAATAAATACCGAAGAATATATCGTATGCGTATTTTACGAAATGTCATAGATTAGGAAGCGATGTGATAACGTTTAAGTATGGTCAAATTTGCGTAGAAATCTGAAAGCGGTCGATTTGATCGCTGTGGTAGGTTCAGCGTTGAGAATTCTTTTGAAGAATGCGTTCATTCTAGTATACTAAGAGGTAAATAACTCCCGCGGATTATATACATTTATCTCGACATGGGCTTTGATATTTGAACGGGGAATAAATAATTGGAAGGAAGTTGTATTATATATACGCGTGAGTCGCGGTTGTACGAACTGTTTGTCTTTCAATGGATTTAGATAAATGGAATTTCACTGTATTTACATGTATGTAAATCTTTTCTCCGCCCGTAGTTTATCTTTTTACGCAAAAACTCGTTCATACGAGATCGAGTAAATTACAGCTGATAACTAAAAAGCAAGGGAACATGTCGTTTTAAAGTAACATGAGACTCAGCTGGAATAAATGTATTTGCTTGAAAGTACAAGCACGAACAAACGAGGGCCATTGGTCGTGCGGTCGTTAATGATCTTACCATTGAGAAAAAGAAAAAAGAAAGAGAGAGAAAAAAAAAGAAAAAGAGCGTAGCCGGCATGATTAATCGTGTATCATCGCGTATCGAGCATCATTACCATAAGTATATCAATAATGTATATCGACACCATGAACATCATCAATATTAAATTAATCCGCAGTTCCAACAGTCGTATCGAACAGAATTCAGAATCTTCTTCGATAATAATTCTTTCCTCGATCTCTTGTGTTCACCTTGGTGTGTCTCGTGCAAGAACCGGGTACTCAACTCGATACGACCGATTGGAAAAACAAGAAAACTAGGGACCAGCCAACGTAGTTTTCAAGCTGTGTATATGGATACGTTTTAATGAACTTTCTCGATCGAATAAAAGTGTCACTCGAGCATCGGCGTACCGAGGAACGACACGTTTTCCTTAATAACGTCGATCGCTAGATATATTAGCACGTGCCTGGATTTATACGAGCCTATAGATTCACGGATTTATGGGTGATCGTGAAAAAAAAAAAGAAAAAAAAAGAAGAAAGAAAGAACTACCATGTAGGATAAGATTGCTCGGATGCCTTCGATCGGGACAAGCATTAAAATCTTCTGGCGCTTGTCTGCCGGTCTCAGAACTCGTTCGATGAATCACTGCCGCGTTTTCTCGTCGCTCGGGTAGGTAGCTACATGAAAATGCTAATCGCCGCAAATGGCAGCCGCGCGCCAACGATAATGAGCACTCGCCGTTGCATCTCGGATTCGAAACGACTCGTGTCGCGCACGATCTGTGAATTTTTGCTCTCAGCTGTTCGTCCTTGAACTATTCAACCCTTTCGTTATCCCTCAACTTTGTTACCATGCTGTTTAATTTCGATTCCAATTAAAAAGGAAAAGAACAAAAAAAAAAAAAAAAAAAAAAAAAAAAAAAAAAAAAAAAAAAAAAAAAAAAAAAAAAAAAAAAAAAAAAAAAAAGAACTCGGAAACGTTTGAAAGAGTTCCGTTCGAAAGTTCTCGCAATTGCGATTTCATGTAATTACAGGATGAATGGTTGTTTAGTACCGGTATGATGTTATTTGGAGAATATCGTTAATATCCAGGGTGTTGGAAGTACTCGTGTTGCAAGTAATCAGGTTACGAGATCCAATCAGTTGAAGAATAAATGAAGGGCGTTAAGGCTGTCTACGTTCATTAACGGAAGCCACTGAAGAGCCATGCTGAAGGGGAGAGATCGGACGGTATCCCTATGGGAAAAGATTTTCTTATAACGGATAGGCTGCGTAATTGCTCGCGACGTAAAAAGAGGGAAATTGTCTGGAGGATGGGAGAAGCGTGGAGTGGAAAAATCCTTTTTATTTTCTTCTTATCGTACTCGCTTATTGGACCGCGTATTACCGCAATAAGTGCTACAAATATTAATGCGTTGTTCAAAACATAGCAATTATTCTTTGACGGGGAGAGATTTGTAGACGGGAAGCGAGAAATTTTACAAAACGATTAAAACGTGCTTGAACTTTTTCTCAGCTACGTACGGGTAAAAGGACAGGTAGAGATACAAAAGAATGAGCGTTATAGGGTTGATTCTCATTTTTCACCGGCTTTATAACGCGCCTGAAACGAAACCACAGGATGCAGTTACTAACGAGTATGCGGTCGATTATTTTTCTAATTTATGCTTTCTTGATTATCTCTGTAACCTTAGACTTTATATTCAATGTTTCTTCGGCCGATACTACGAGAGATTAAATAGAACGAGAAGTTCCTTTGGTAAAAGTACTTGGTGAAAGTTGGGAATCTTTACGCGAACGTATCGAAAAGCAGATTAAACGCGGTGTAAAATTTCTCAAGCTACGGGAAATTGCTACCGACATCCTCGTAGCACGCGGATTAATAACGAAATTAGCAAATTTAGTGTACACTTAATCAGAAAACCTAATCGTTCGCTTCTCTCTTTAATCCTTACGCTAACAAATAGATAAATAAATGCACCACGTACAAGCGAACTTGGCGTATCTTTGTCTAATCCATTAACAGGAGAAGTTTGCCAAATCTCGATGCAACGTAGAAATTCGCGTCACAACCAATACTCCAAGAATATTCTTGGAACTTTTCGATTCTTCGCAGATTCCCTATCCTAACGTTTCTCACAAAATCTTCGCACGAGACGCGTCTGTCCTTCCTCCTCTCGATTTCAGGGTATGGATAAATGGCATACGACTGGAATTAATGAAATTATTGGCTGGTTTCGCGTTTATTCCAGTACAGTTTCTATTCGCGGCTCTCGATGTTAAACGCGTCAATTTTCTCGTGGCAGCCGACGTTTAAAACTGCTAATTTCGTTATGTTTGCTTTTGCGAAAAAACATTCGGCGCTACTTGGACGTGTCGGCAACCGTTACGCGCAGGTTCGAGCGAGCGCAAGGAGATCTGGCCGGATTCCAGAAGCGTCTGGCGGAGGCGCCGGTTTTATTGTCTCCCGATGGCTTTGCCCACGCGAACCGCGGCGCTTAATCGACGTGCCTTGGGGCTAATGCCTTCGCCAGACACGCGTTGTTCGCGTTCAGACTCCGCAACGGGTCGTTTCGCCGATCGTGTGACGAAAGTCGATCGTCGATCGTGCCTCGGTGATAATCGCCCGATCCGGAACTAAAATCGTTGCTGCTGGCGCTTTACGCAGGCATTTGCGCTCCAAACTGGACAACAATGTTTCGCTTGTGCGGCACGTATTTACGCCGAAGGTAGAGACCTTGCACTGTGTTCGTAATCGAGGTTCTTGTTAACGTTCTTGAGAATCCTTGAGCAAGTTTTTAGTCGACCAAGGGATTCGCGTTGATATACTTGGTCGTTTAGTTTTTCCGTGTTTCAAATTACTCTTGTAGGTCTGTAATAAATTTCCAAGGTTATACTTGAATATGTTTCGAATAAGATTTCGAGTCTAATTTCATCATGCTCTCGCTTTTTCCAATTCAATCGAGAGGTTCAAATTTGAGGTTGAATTTTTTTTACTCGGATACCGCTGCGATATACAAGTATGGATCTCGAGAATTCGAAGATTTCTTGAAACGCGCAAGAAAACCGCAAAACGCACGTTTAATCGAATTTTCAAATTATCGTAGCATTTTATATTTTTCCGCGGTGTTTGTATATTAGGTTGTCCCAAAAGTTTCTTACAGTACAGTAGAACAAAATGGATCGTACGTAATTCACTAAAACGATAAAAGCGAAAAAGTGTCGTGCATCTATTGTTTCCTCGTAAAAAGAAACAAATTTCCGAGCAGATATTTTCAATTCTTTTAGTTATCGTCCCTCGAACATAAAGCGAAAGATCCGTTGGACCAGAAATTTTACATGTCGCTATATTTTTCCATCGAAACCACCAAATGGTCATCGTATTGCTGCTATTTGCTTAGAATCAGTAATTCAAGGAAGTAAAAAATGTCAGATATCCAGCGTTAAAGCGTGTTGGAAGTGACGTAAGGCGGTATCGGATGCATTTTGGATGAAAATAAAGCGGATAGATATGTATCTGTGTAACGTCGATAATTCATGGCCTTGGGCTCGAATCAATTACAAATTATATACGGGTGTAAACTATTACGGAAGACTGGAAATCTTTCGTACGGATCGGCCGCGGAAGAGCAGCAGAGAACACTCACGACCGTTATAAACAGTAGGTAGAAGCACGAAATTACGTCGTTTAAGCATAATGCAAACGCAGTTCGCATGTAGCGTTTATTATCGAGTGTGCCGTCGCGTCTGATTATTATGCACGTGAGCGCGCGGGAACTTTAACGCTCGCATAAAGAATCATTTTTATAGGACAGATATATGGCAGCATTTCGATCTAATTCGCCACGTCTTTCTCGCTTTTAACTCATCGAAACGATTCCAATTGAAGCGTTTATTAATCCTTGGCTGCTAAGAAACGCTCGTCTACTTGACTACTTAATTTCGAACTTTTCCATTCGATCGCAAAGCACGCTGTGAGGTTTTCCACGCGTTCTTTTTCTCAATTATTCGAACAACGTTAAATGTAAGGGATACGTATACGCGTTTGTTTATTTATTTATGAGAATCGTACGAAGGCGGCGTTATATCGCGATTCTCAGGGTTCCCTCTGAATATCTAGAAACATCCGTGTAGGATAATATTGCACGAAGGGGAATATTTTTATTTATTCGTGAAAGCAGCCCGGAAGAAAATTCATTTTAATAAGCCGTACAACAAACTACGCGATCTCGCGTGAAATAAAAGTGCGTATCGTGCACGAAGGTTCTTTTAGCTTCCATTTCGAGTCATATCTCTCCCTGGGGTTTGTTTCCAGCTTACGATACAGACACCTATACAAGAAGAAGACGAAAAGGGAGCGGCGATCGTGATCGCAGTGAACGACAGCTCGTAAGATCGAGCCTCGTACATTAAATGGACACGAACGCCTACGCGAAACACACGGGGCACGTGTGCCTCTTGGAAGACGCATTTATAACACATTTTTATCGGTCACGCCGGCCGGTTAAACGGCTGTTAAAAGATGCAGCATCATGAAAAAATTCGACTCGCTCGGGGCAAGGTCGCTGTTCCCTTTCTTATTTTAATAACTTTGCAGGCTCGATATTGGCGTAACTTTAATGCCACGTTTTGTATTATTAATGACGCAAGACGATGACCCAAGACGTAGAATTTTCCTGAAATTTATGAGATTTATTCGATGAGAAGTTGTTCGAAGAAATTTACAGCTTGCACGCGTGTAATTGTACGCGCCTAATAAGCGTGCCCTGTGCACTTTAATCATGGCCGCGTAAAGCAGATTTATTTAGAATCGGAGATTTAAAGTAGAAATCTTCGAACGGATATTTTAAAGCTAGATTCTGTAGAATTTTCATCGTTATACCTAAGATTATTTATTTGCCGCATTTTTCTATATTTTGGACGTCGCTTCTTCACCGTGCGTTCTCTACGCTTCGTTTAACGCTCGAACATCGAGATTGATGTAACTCGAGCAAAACGTTGTGCTGGAAAAAAGTTAAATGAGCGCGATGAAAAGTAGGTGCACGAGCATCGTCGAGTGGCGCGATGAAATTGTTTCCCGAGGTCAAGTAGGTCTTCTTGTTACTTTATTGTATGTAATAACGAGATAAGCTGCACAAATGAATTCAATATCTGTACGGAGTGCATAGACTGCGTAAATAGAAAATTGCTTCTAACGAAACATCTACTCCAAATTACCATACCTAAGATGTTTCCTTTGATCCGCGATTTCTTATCGATGCTAAATCGCTTTGCGTAAAGGCACGATGTATTGCCACGATCGCAGGTACGATCGTATCGATACTTCTCCGCTCGATTTCTCCAATTATATATAAATATTAATCTATTCGCATACGGTATATTTGCGTAGAGTCATGTTAAGTCTAGAGTCAGTTGAAGCAAGTATTGCAAACGTTATAAAACTTATGTTCTATGAATCGTACGTTAGATCGTAACGCGCGATATATCCGATTTTTTTGGCGATTTATGCTTCGTTAAATCCTAAGAAGACTTGGTTTATACGCTGAATTAAAAAAAAAAAACGTCAAAATCATATATGACGGAGAAAATTCTCAGCGTTAAAGCGAACGATCGCGCACGATGATATCTCATCTGCATTTACTGAAAAGGGGAGACGTGGAAAATTGATCACAGCGAAATCCTATATTTCGTGTTTCAACCGAATACGACGATGCATTCGTCCGTCACGCGTTCCTTCTCTTTCATTTATTACATTTCCGACAGTTAGATACATTTTGAGCGGTGAATTGCGATTAGATAAGGAAATAATTTGTTAATTAATCCTTGTATCGTTCGGTCGATCGAGTTTTCAATGAAACCGGCAACGTTCAGTCCCGAGGCTCCATTCAGCTAAGATTCATGAAAAAACGACAACGCGACCAAGTGCACGTCATTCTGCCGTGCGATAGTTTATCGTTCGAAAGTCAAAACCCGGTTTACCACAAGATAAAGCGTTGTTGCATCATATGTGGCGTGTGTGTGTGTGTGTGTGTGTGTGTGTGTGTGTGTGTGTGTGTGTGTGTGTGTGTGCTTCGTTCGCGTCTAGTAGGACAAACGATACTAGCTGAATGAGAACGATCTCCCGTCGGATGTCGACATTTCGTTGCTACACCGCGTCGCAGCTCGTTTTATCATGGATCTTCCTATGCTACCTGCGGCGTGATTCAAATTATATCGATCGTTCTCTTCGGCTACGACGAGAACAAACTTTCGCTGTTAGTTATCGCGGCGTAAGAAAAATGTTCCAACAAGCTTCTTTCTTCGTTTCGTAGTGAGATTTCGTTGATTTTGTTCGTTGATCGTTAACAATCGGGTTCGTAGTGCGAAGTCTTAACGGGTTAGTCGGGGGAAAAAAGGCAAAACAAAAGAAAATCAAGGACCCACTGTCAACACAGCGATTAATTAATCTTTGGCCATTACGTTGAGTGCGCTTGACCTACGCACCGTATCGATCCCGCGATTATTAAGACGCTGTCACTCAGTCGGTCTTTGTGCAAACACAGTCGACAAATAATCGATTATAACGTTGTAACGTCGAAATTGCACCTGCTGTAATACGCTGGTCGAGATCGGTCGTTGATCCGCCGTGTATCGATGATGTGTTTACATACGAGAGAAAGCGAGTTTTGATAGCCTTTCGGCTGCGTCGAATTGCCGCTAACGTCGTCGATTTGGTCTTGTACTTTGCGAATTTACAATAATGCGATCTGTCTCTTTTTTTCTCGTATAAAAAGTTTAGGTATTCGAAAGGTTAATCTGGATGTCTGCTTAATCCGGATATTTTGAAAGGTAGCAAGTTTGAAAGATGTCAACATCGTTGGCGACTTGAAGTATTTCGGGATCTTACAAATGCGAAGATACCACAATTTTTATTTGGTCCCAAACGATAAAACGAGGGCAGCATTAGGCGGTATTATTTTCAATGTACGCATTTGCCCGAGAGGAAATTATAGCCACCGGATTATTCGTATTCCAACGAAACACAGGGCGCAGCAACGTTAAAAATGCTTTTTAAAACAGCTTAACGTGCTATAAATCATAACGATTTTATACATATAAATGCAGTAGAATACGAGTTTGGTTACCCTTGGTATAATATATTTCTGTTTGTTTTTAAAGATAGAATTTTATTGTAAGAAGGGAATTTTATTTTCCTCGTTTGTTATTATAGTCCGGTCCTTTGCGACTTAAAGAACCAGGAAAAGAAGGCCACGAGATTAGCTCACGGGTAATATACAAACTCCGATATACTTTAACGAAATATTTACGACTTTAAAAATCTTCTGTTTCTCCGACGTTCTCCAAATCTACTTAGTTTTCGTAAAAACGAGAAACGTTTAAGCGAACGTTATTCGTTCCGAGCAAATGAATTACATTTTTTTTTTAGAATAGAGAAGCTCCGTTCGAAGAATAATTCTTCTCTCTCGTTGCTTTTAAATCAAGTAATTAGCATGTTCAACGAAAAGAAGGAATGTTTTGCGAAGAATGGCCTGTAACCATCGAAGCCGAGGTACGTTTTCAACTCCGCCAGTGGCTTCGAAACAGATTTCTTTCGCGATATCCAACCTATCGAGTAATCCGTCGATACGAATAATACGACGCATCGTCGAACGCTTTTATGCCAGAACCCGCTGTTCCTTTTTCCCTTGTCGCCTGAGATTTTCGTTCCTCTCGGCGAACCTTGATTTTAGATACCGCGGCCGGCCTCGAGAAGGTCGAGAGCGCGCCTTTAAGGCCGTAGCCACATGTTCGTGCGGCCGTCGGCTAGCGGTAGGTCAATAAGCCTCACTTTCAGCCAGATAAAACGCCCCTTTCTCTCGCGCGCGCGATCTACTCGCTCGCGTACACGTGCTCGATCGATCGGAATAATTTGCTCGCTATTCATTTCGGGAAAAAGGTTTCGAGTCGTCGTCGTCGTACAAATTTTGAAGAGGCATCGTCGCTCGACTTTGCGAATCGACTTCGATCGAATGAACCGTTGGTATTTTCAGACGCGAGTATTTTGTAAAATCTACGAAAGGAATATAAATTAGTTGGGCGGTATCGCTAATGTTCGTCGAATTCACGCGAAACGATTTAGTAATTTCCAGACCTCCTGCCGTCTCTGCCCTGCCCCACCTTTGCCACCTTTTCACCCATCTTCTTCACCGTATTTACTATTTTCTTTTTTCTTTCGAGTCATCCAGCTTCGACTCTCTTCGCTGGTCCTTATATACGATGTATTCGATCTTGTATCTCTCCTTTGAATCTTCCCTCTTTATTCTTCTTTCTTTCTTTCTTTCTTTCTTTTCTTCGTCTGGTCGTGGCCGTCTTTCGTCGGCATGAAAGCGTGTAAGCGTCATCCACACGCCAATGGAAGATTCTTCACGTGCACGGTCCAGCTCGTCTTAGTTCGAGAACCGAAGCCTGCAAGCAGGTGCGCCGGATACATTCTTACATTCCACTCGACTCTCGTCCTCATCCAGCATCACGCGTCGACCTCCTCCGCCGTGTCCTTCTCCTCGTCCTTCTCCTCCACCACTTGTTCTCTTTCTTCTTCGTCGCGGTCGTCTTCTTCTTCTCCGTCTTCTTCGCCTCCTCTTCCTCTTCTTCTTCTTCTTCTTCCTCTTCCTCTTCTTCTTCTTCTTCTTCTTCTTCTTCCCTTCCGTCCTCTACTTCTTCATCTTTTCTTCTTGCTTTTTATTTTCTCACCGGTACGTTCTTTTCTTCGGCTTCTCGTCATACCTTTGAAACGATTCTCTGGAACACGCAGCGCTAGCTTTCGTTTAAAGTTTAAAGCGCCGATGATCGTAGGGAAAGGCAGATATCCTTTTACCTTCTCGAGGATTCATAGCGGATTAACGTAAGTCCAGGCGTGTTCACGAGATTTTGTTCTTCTCTGGATCTGCTCGTCGAGGTATACGTTTGTATCGTAGCAAGAATATAAAGAATCTTTCCGCAGACTCTTTTAATAATAGATGTAGTAAATACAGAAAGTAAATGGAAAGCGTCGCGTCGCTTCGCCATTTCCCATCACAGATTTCAATCTCTCTGTTCGTAACGAGCAAGTATCAAACATTTTAACGCGTTCTCGCTTTGCAGTCGGTCAAAGCGAAATCGCGTCGAAGGCGAAACATCTGGCTACACCTGATCCAATATTCCTTGATAACAGGTTCTAGGATATTGTCACCGCATCCTTTCAAAGACAATTTAGTACGGTCATGATCATACCGTCGATGGGATATTGCAGACCGACCACAGAGGAACCATGTTGCGCGTAAAGTGTTTACATCGGTTCGTGGTAACTGTATGTATGATAGCGTTTGTGAGCAAACTTTGGTCCCGGCTCTGCTGCACGTTTGTCGAACAAGCCAAGATCGCTGGTCTATAGTTACGACTAAACATGGTTTGGTTATGCTTCTTTGCCTCGTGCATGCGTCTGCTTTCGTCCGAATACATCGCGAATTCCCGACGACCCGTGGCCATCAGTTTACGTGGCCGATTTACAAATTCGCCAGTTTTGAATCGCTAAAAACGGAGCTCATATTCTCGTTCCAAGAAAATTCGTAAATATAAATCGGTATATTTCGAGCGATCCTTGGAAACTTTGAAAGTATGGAACTAAAATTCCACGTGGTTGTACGTACTCGAAGAGCGTTTCGTGGCGATGAAAGATCCGCGTTTGGATATTTAGACAATCGAGATGAGAAAAGACGAGAATAGCCGAAGAAAAGGCTACACCTTCGTCCTTTTATTTTCGCCAACTCGATCAACAACGGCTTCTTTTTACGAATTGGCAATTTCTATAGGAAAATTAGGAACGTTAGGGAGAATCGTGACGTAGGTTCTTGTATGAAATTCTCTCTTCTCGCGAACCGCGAAGGCTAGGAGAACCGTGTTGCGCTTGCAGCACCGCGGCGCAACGAAAACACTCGAGGCTGGGATAACAACCGTGTAGCATCGTCGAGACGAACATCGAGGTTAGAAGCCGGTGCTTAGGAAGGAAATCTTCGCGGAAACCGATATCGCGAACGTGTTTAAATTTAATCAACTGCCTGCTCGGTAGTTTCCTGCCGCGGCAGTCGAACGAGAAATGTTTCGGTAAATAAACGATGATTTAATGAAAATAATTTCGTAAGGATATTCGGCGATGGAAACGCGACAGAGAAATAACGTTGACAAAGTAACTAGCGGAAAATAAATCGTCGGAGCGCGCTTTTCATTTTTCTCCGCGTTCCATTAAACTGGAAGCTTGTTGCGCCGCTGGCGTTGGCGCAGAACGATAACAAAGAAAATCGTTGCCAAGGAATTAAATCAGCGTTAAATTATTATCCGTGTAACAGGTTCTTTATTTATTGCTGATTAATTTCGAGCCCCTGACTCGATAGGGATACGGGACGACTGGAGGAGAGGCTGCAAAAGGACAAGCGGAAAAGGTTCGTGGACAGGAGGGAAAAGGGATCGTCGTGTCCTGACCTTATCTAGCCACGTACGACTACCTTGTAACGCCGGTGCAACGTCGCGTAATTATAGTAGACAGGAGTAATTGCTCTGAGGAACTGGGAAGCAGTCCGAGTTCCACGTATATCGGTACAGGAGTAAACTCGGTAAACTCGTTGCGTCGTGTAACACGAGGACTCCAGTCGCGATACACGTCGCGCAGGAATTGTTGCCAACCATTTCCATAACGAATTTTCAAACGTTTACGCGTTCAAATGTTTCCTCGCTTCTTTTATCTATCGAACGATTTCTAAAGTTTGCCCCTGTTGTCCTACAAATTTTAGGCAATTAATGGACCGTCGATGTTCGTGCACGCGCGTATGTACGTTTATTGGAATGAAATTTTTGTTGCTCGGGTCCGCTTATCCGAACGTGCATCCATATTATACGAATGAAAAAAGGTTGATAACAGGCAGAATCAACGAACTGTATTGTATAAATTGCCTGTCTCGAAAAATAAAGCAGCCGCTCATTATATGGTCCCGTGATTAATTTTTGAAGATAGATCGGTACATGGACTAACTTCCGTAGAATATTCCCAGTGACGATAAACCCGTATGTACAGCGTTTATGCGAATGCGTAAATACGTATGTATGTCATTTTGTGGTGAAAGCGAGATGTTCTTTTTTCGTTCAACTAATTAGACACTTGGGAGTTTCACTTCGCGAGGAACACATCGAGAGCGTACAAAAGTTGGTTGAAAAACGTGTACCTGTGAGAAAAATTCATATTGCTCTAGAAATTCAAAAGAGATTCGAGTAATTCGTTTACGACTGCGCTTTCTCCAGGTCTCGTCGTTGTTCGAATAGAAAAAGAGAAGAAACAATAGGCACGCGGAGTAAATAATACAGAAAGGATAGCACGAGCTTATCGAAGGTTCAGTCGCAGAGTTACCGATCGAATTAATCTATATAACGCAAATTTATGTACTCTAGTACTAGCCTTTTTCTAGTATTCTACCATTCTGTTAGCCGAGTGGCGTGCATAAATTACGTACGATAAAATACAAAGGCGATTAGGATACGGCCAGTCTTAATTAAAAAGCGACGAAACCGATTGCACCCAAAGGACTCGCTTGAAAAAGTCCAGCGCAATTCATTAACCGCGCCTTAGGCAGCAAGGCGGGGGCTTCTCGTAAATTCGCCGCTTCTTATCCGAAACGCTTGATTTTTTTCGCGCGATTCTATTAATTTTACACGACGATGTTATTTCGAAAGGGGTCGGAAGGAGTAGTTGCACGTGCACGGCCGAGCCGTGGTCATTAATAACATTTAATCTCCCTTGCAAAAGCGTCGCTGTGCGGGGGTGGGGAAACGGAGTGAAGGGAACCGGAGGCCGGTCGCTTTCCAAGAGGGGACCATTATCTGTCCACGACCGGCCTCTAATTCGCATAATTCGGTTTAGGCCCACATTAGGAGCGACGTTTATCCGACGCTGCTGTGTCCGTAAAATCGCGCCCGTCGCTGGCGGCCCTGGAATTTACGAGCACCGTGGCCACATGCTGGTCGAGACCTTTTTCTGTTTTTTCTTTTCTCTCTCTTTTCTCTTTCCTTCCTGTTTTCACGTCCTCGCCTTTCCCGTTTGCAAAAACTACCTGCACCGAATAAAACGAAAGAAGTTGGACAGCGGCCGCGATACGTAATCGGCCACCAGAATTACGAGCCGAAGATATATCGATAACACGCATCGGACAGGCGAAGATGCAGATGAAGATACATCGATAGCGTATCGGTTATTCAGACTTTTTCTATCGAAAATTATCCATGTTTCTTTTTTCGTTATATACCAGCCGCGATATGCTCGTTTTGTGATTTCGAGTACGTACGATTTAAATAACGCGAATCTACGTAATAATAATGATACATAGTACGCGATTATCGATATTAATTACGCGGATTAATTAATCGGTGATCGTGGCTGTCGATATTTTTATCTGGTACGAATACGAGCGAATCGTAGAGTTTTAATGGTCACGTTGGAACAGGCAGTATATACACTTAGCCGTACATGGAAGTGGCGCGTGCTGTTACCAACTTGCGCGAAATTGTTTTCGGAGAAGGACGTGTAGACGAAGGATTGGCGGACGAGTCGAGTGTCAGCCACGTCCGGAAAGATCGTATCACGATTCGTGATCTCGTTTGCTCCAGTTGGTCGGAAAGTGTAGCGTTACTCGTTTTGTACTTGATCCGATACTATGCGAGGAATCTATGGTTCTCGCGTACTTGCTTTGGTATTTCGTGCCTTGTCCCTTGCCGGCTCGTCTATCGGCAGATTCTTGTTGGTTCGTTGGTTGTTACAGTTTCAGTGAAAGGCGTAGAAATTGATACGCTTGCATCCTAGGTATTTGAAAGTAGGTAACTTTTTCTAAACGCAACTTCATATTCGTCTATCGATGGTCGTCGATTGTTTGGATAGTTTTTTTAAGAAAATTTATGATATTCGTTTCGCTGGAACAGTACGACCCTTCGTTCTGTAAAGAACCGCTACTCTACCCTACTGGTTGCTCGTTTCCTTTACTTCCGAACAATTGCTTCGGTCGATGAAGTGTATTACGCGAAAACAGTTGCCAGTATAGATATTAACGATCCAAGTTGTAGCGTAGTTTCCCTGGGCGTTTCGCCGATTGTTGGCATATTCGAAGCGCGAAGAAAACGGCTCGAGTGGCGTAACGTTTCTCACAGGGTGCGTGTCGACGCTGCAGGAAACTAACCTAAGATCCGACAAGTCGATAGCGACGGTCGAGAATGGTTCGAGTTATTGATCATCGTGGCAGGAGATGCACCGCTGGTTTGCAGGTGCGCCGCACTATCGCAACGCCGTTACTACCCCTGCGGGACTTTTCTTCGCTCTTGACGAGACTGCTAGAAAATGCTAAGGGATCGCGCCGTTACGATCCAATTACTTCGCCTCTGCGACCGTGTTCTCCGTCTCGAAGCTCTGCTATCGCGTAAACCCGTGTTTCTATCGACGACACGAATTCGCGAATTATCAGGCCGGAACGCGTGAAATGTCCGTATATCGATATTTTCATTTCCACGCTTTACCGTGTCTCTTGTCTTTATCGTTCGATTTTCGGCTGCGTAACGTTGGCTCCGCGTATTTCCATACGGCTGCGAGTGGCGCGTGTTGCAAAATGAAAAATGCATCAGCCGAGCAGGATGTGACGACAAACTCTTGGCACACCTGTACGGCTTTTTCTGAGCGCACAAGTGCGTCGAAGAATGCGTTATTGTTAACAAACGGATCTTTGAACTTTGACAGCCGGTGGCACGCTATGTAGCTTTTGCGCGAATGAGAATTCGTTCCAGGAAACTGGTCCGAATTTATATTCCATGATTACCAGCGATCGCTAGATTATTACGATTGCGTTTAAGAGCCACGAATCGATGGCGATTCAAAGTAGCAGATTTACTTTCGAGAATCACGATAACCTCTCGTACGTTGAGTTGATCGAAACAGTTTTCTTTTCTTTTCTCATCTTTCTTCTCTTTTTAATTGTTTTTTTTTACATCTATACGAATCACAAATCGTACCGTAGAGTTATATCGATATCGAGCATCGATAGAAGCGAGTGTTTATCGATGGACACAGTAGCGAATAACAAAATCGCGTATTAGTACGATTTGGGAGCTACGTATCTGCTCAGCTATTCGATCTCCATTGCTAGACTTCTTTTTCGATAAAAAATATCGAAGGTATAACTTGGAAACTATCCCCTTACTTTTCTACGATACTTTGTATGCCGACGTAATTACAAATAGACTCCAAATTTTATACTTTAACTCCGAGAGAAGCTTCTTACAACGATCCGATCTTTGATAGTTCAGAAAAAAAAAGAAAAAAAGAAAAAAAAGATGAAAGAAAAGAAAGAAGAAACACGCGTCGTTCGTATCGCAGTCGTAATATTATCTTTCATTACTGCACAGCAAATTTCTCAGTTACACGTCATTATCGTGTTTTGCATGATATTTCATGGATTCTTTTCGCTCGGCGACACAAATCTCGTTCGACGAGTACCTAGACCTTCGTACGGATAACTACCATCTCTGGCGACTTCGCGTCTATCTCTTCCTCTTTCTGTTTCTCTTGACGACCGATCCTCTTCGTTAGCGGCGTGTCGCTTCGCGCAATAATAATATTCCATTGCCAATTATACGCACTCTCTGACGCACGTTACGCATAACCGACGCTCCGCCACCACACACCGTCGACATATATCGCGTTTAGACGTTTCTAGACAGGTTCCATTATACCTTTGACGTGGTGGCTAGCCGGCGGAATAATTTCAGAAACCAATTGCGGTTGCGCGTTGTCCTTTCTTGCGTGATATTATCTGTTGCGTCGAAATGGCAATAATCTCGGTTCGTCGAGGAGTTTTGCCATTCAGAGCGACGGGATTACCACGTCGTCGTACGTATACGCACGCAGGTGTGTACGTCTTATGATAGAAATTTTTCTTCGGAATAAGAAACCGAGCCAACTGTGGATCGCTAACGCGTTAGCGTAGTAAACGAGTCGAGCAAAGTTCTAGGAAGCCAAAGCTGTGTCTCGCGTTTGAGAAGGAAGGTGCTGTCTTGGATGGAATGAGAGCGTGCGTGCTTTTATTTAGTTTTACATTCTGTACATTCGTTCGGCGGGGAAAATCGCTCGAGTATTCTAGAAATCGCAGTTGTACGATTCTGCGAATAAGTGCAGCTCTATTCGCAAAGAGATGGAATAGAAAAATAGAAGCGTAGAGTTTTCCTTCTACGTTTCGTAATATCAAGTATATAAATGCATTTCGTCGAATACGTTCGTTCGAAGATTAAACTCGTATGGAAAGATCGGACCGAAGAAACGCGTTTGGCAGCGTAACGCGAAATCGAAGAAGACGAAAGTGTTTGGTTGTCGGTGAAAACGTTTCAATCGCCGTAACGGCAGCGTGGCTGATTTTCGATACGCCAGAGAGAAACATTTTCCAGAGTTTATTCGACGCGTTGTTCGATTTTAAAAGATGCCACTTTGATTTTTCCTTCGGACGGAAATGTTTTAAAATTCGTGTTACGTTTACCGCGGTATTGATCGAGGTCAGGAGACACGTTTCACAGTCAGCAGTGCGGTCTTTATCGATCTCTCGGCTCGCTCTTCTCCGAACGCACTTCATCCATCCCCGAGCGGTTTTTTCTACCCGTCTTCTCTTTCTTTAATAGTCGTCGTTGAAGCCGAGGAATAAAGGACGAGAAGAAGACGAGAGTATCCAACGAAAGGACGATAATTACGATTTGTTTCCTCTCGCATGCGATAAGATACGTGACCGAACGAACAGATGCTTTTTTCGTGCTTTCGCTCTTGCGACTTGGCTGACTTTTTCCTTCGATGAGAAAGACTCGTCGCAACGAGAAACGTTTCACCTCGTATTAAACCGAGTTTATATTTTCGTCCGACTGTACTGCTTCTTGAACAGCGGCCTGCGTTTACGTTCTGTTCGTAAGAGCGCAAGAGCGTTTCAAAGTCTGCAGAAACTTTTCCCGAACTTATCACGCGTGTTATCCGAAACGCTTTCCAGAATTTCGATGAAACGCGAAACGAGTCTGAAGATACTTATCGCGAGCGTACGCTTCTCGGAGATTACCGAAATACTTGAACGATCAAAGGGAAGGAAGTTGGACGCGTGCAAGGGAAGAAACGAAGCGCATCGTCCCTCGGACTCGTTAGTTTGATCTGTTCACGGTTTTTCTCAAGATCCGTGCCTTCGGACGGACCGCGCGACCACGAGAAGTCAGGCCTCGTCGTCTAACGAATGCGCGATAATTGAAATTTCTTTCTCTCCGTGGAACAGTGGTCCCTCTTCCATGGTTTCTCTTTCGTTCCTTTCAATTTCCGCTACGCCGTTTCCACTTCTACGGCCCAGCGTCGCAGATCGACGGCCCTCGCAAGAAACTCAACTGCTTCGATACAGCGAGAACTTGCTCCGACTGTTGCGTACTTTTTGTCGTCTCTTCGTCCGACGTTTGTCTCTGATCGCGAGATTACAGCCTTCGTATTCTATCAAGCATCGAATCGCAAGTCGTTGAACGTAGTTGCCCGAAAGTCGACGTTCGTTGTTCCGCGTTTGCTTTACGATAACTCGATAATCCGAATAAATGGTACTCGTTCGTCACGCGAATGGCGTTGGTCTAGTCATCGAACAATGCGATAATAGCGAGCAACTGGTCGAGCATTATGCGCGCGTAGATTGGAAATCGCTTTACGAGGGTAGGTTATTCGTAAAATCGCGGGCTGAACGATACGAGGCAACGGTATAAATGGCAAATATCGTCGAGTAGACGTGGTATTTAAATACGAAATGTCGCCGAGGGTTACCGTCGTAATTTTAAACGAATCTGTCACGGAAGCTGCGTGGAAAAATCATCGATTCACGTTTCACGGATGAGATGCGGTTGAATCGGCGTCGCCGCCCCTGCTCCCGTATTAATCTCCACCGACTAATTATTAATTAGCCGAGGATTAACTGGCAAATGGCGAGTGGCGATGCAAGATTCGCTCGTTGGGCGCGTTGCTGCTGGCAATCGGCAAGTTGAATCCGTAGTTTTCGAGCTGGAAACGGGTATTTCGTTGTGAAACGAGGCGAGGGTGGGATCGAATTATCGTCGATGCCGTGAAAACGCAGTTTCAGCTGCTACGTGGAAGAGCTGAAACGAGAGAGGATATTACGCGCAACTAATTATTCGTATCGCTGTTGCTGCTAACGAGACGTCGTTAACGGTTTTCTTTTTTTCTACGGAATAAAATGTTTAGCCAAACGCGGCTATTTGCCGGCGTAAATAACTCTCCGCGTCATTGCTATTCTCGTTTGATATAGTAATTTGTCTTCCTAACAGAATCGCTGTATCTTCGCGAGATCTTATCGTTACGTTGGACGATGCGACGCCCGTTGCGTCTTAGACGTTCCGGACGATGTCATTCGTCTTGCGCGTCTCGCGTGGTGTCGTGTTCTTGTCTTTCAAACGGCGTTGGTTTCGTGAAAAACGAATTTGTTCCTCGCCAGTGAATATTTCGAAGAACACGTGGAATTTAGTTGCAGCGCCCGGTATACATTCTGTGAAACACAGAGTCCACGGTTTCCGTTAAACTTGCTTGCGCACAGCGTACGCATCGCGCGAGGGCACTTTGCCTGCGCGAAGGTTCGATCTCGGTTAGGGAGCAAAGGGCAAATCGAAGCTGTCGAAGTTAAGAAGTAATTTATAATCTGCTTACTTATCCTGAGATAAATACCGAGACCGATGGCACAGTGGGCGCATTGTTTCGCGTTTAACGCGTCGCACGCGTGCCTTCTGCAATTAGAAAATCGCGCAACAAGTGTTTTACACTCGACGGATTTGCCATTAAATTGCACGCGCAACGACGAACGCACGGCGAGAGACGGAACACGCTACGTGGAGTTTTTGGGACGGTACGCCGATTAATTTACGGCATATTCGCTTGGCGATTGTTTAATTCTACATTGAGAATTCAATATGACGGAATCTTCACACCTTCGCACCAACTTCGTCGAATAATTATATAATAATTATATAGAAAGGTAACACGCACGTAGGATCTTTTCTCTCGGATTTCGAAAGATTTCTTGTCCTAATAGCGAGGCACGCGCGTGTCCACGGAGAACGAAAAAATCGGTCGATCAAGCCGCGACTGACGAGCAGGCGAAACTCTGGAAAACGGCTGGCGGTTATTGAGTTTAAGAACGAAGTCTCGACGAAGCGAGCACGGCTGTCCGTCTCTCGACTATCCGCGTTCGTCTAACCGAGTGACGCCGACGCGACGGCCTTTGATTTTTAAGGAACGCGCTGCTCGGCACGAGATAAGGAATTTTCCGTCGTTACATCGTAGATTCATGGCGCGCTGTTAGTACGCTTCAGACGCGTAATATCGTTTCGTACGCGAGAAATCACGGCGAACGTTTCGCCAGCTGCCGCAACGGCGTCAATCATTCGCCAACTCGAACGAACGCGTTACGATCGCGATTTTCACCTCTGCAACGTCACTCGTTAGCTGACATTAAGCGTTGATTTCTCCGCGAAACGGATTTTTCCCCTCTGCGAATATTTCCACGGCGATATTCGATTACGCCGCTCGACGCACCGACTCGTACACGCGGAAACGCGATATTTGATCGCCACGTTGAACAGTTGGCCGAAGAACGCGTACAGTTATGCTAGATACGTACGCATCGGGCGCGACGTTGGAATGTAATTAAGAGAGAAGGCGAATCGCGTGTACCATTGTGTGTCAATTACATTTTCAGCGGCCATTCGTACGACTTCCGGCAAGCTTAATTGTCTCGTTGTTCGTTTGGCGATCAGCCGTATTTAGGTTACGTGTACCGCGTGTTCATTCGGTACGAAGGTCAATAATGGCCATCGCTAATGTTTTCATCTGGACGTCGGGTCAAGATCGATCGTTAAACCGCCGTTAGACGCAGTTGGAATTTTCGTGGGACGTGAAGACGGCTTCGGGGGAGACCGGCCAAACGATTTCGATCTATTTTTCCACCCTCCTCTGGTCGTTCGCTTAATTACGCGAGTATTTTTGGCAATCACCTTCGATCGGTCTTCTTTCCTCGCTGCGGAGCCACCACCGAAGACTAGCGGTTTCCTTCTTCGCGTCTTCCGAGGGAATAACGCTTCGTTACAACCTGGCGTTATGTCTCGTGGAAAAGTAAAAACGTCGAATATTTGAGGATTTTAACACGTTCGCGACAGAACCTGGTCGAAAATCGACGTAACGTACGTATATTACGTCGACGTAATCCTTACTCCGTAACTTTTATGCCATTTGCTTGTGTGTTTTTACGTGGCTCCACATAGACACTCGATCGTAACTGCTTCGATATAAAAAGTCCGTTTCTCGGTCTAACCTCGAGTACACGCATAATCATTCGTTATAATTACAACTCACGTTCCTCGTGCTTTAGCGATTCCGGTTCCCGCAGGATCTTTGTTATCGTAGACTTAGACCAACAGCCGATGCCTCGCGTTTTTTTTTTTTTTTTTTTTTTTTTTTTTTTTTATACGAAATATATCAATATTCCGCGGTCGTAGGACTTCGCTGTTGCTGACAGTGAGCTTAGGATATTTCATTCCGTGCATTAAACGTGCAATAAAAGAGCTGGAACGGAACGTACGTAGGTTCGGCCGGAGCTTTGATATTGTGCATAGGCAGGAAATTGCAATGTTTTCGTATTTAACCGGTTCGCTAGATTACGTACGCGTTTTCAAATCGTATCTTTATTCTTGGATGCATTATGCGTTTCGTGGCGGAATATATTATGCAAAGTGGCGTGCACCGACCGCTCGTAAGAGATTTATCTTTCGTCGGTGTTTTTTCTTCCTTTTGTTTTGTTTTGTTCTTTTCGTTCTTTCCTTGCAAAATTCGACGGTAGCTGTAGGAAATCGCGTTCGTTGAAAAAGTTGCACGAGATTGGCGATACCGTGGCGCACACTGGGCCAAGGTCGAGAAGCGGCTAGGCTCCTTAAATAGCTGAAATAATTAAGAATTTTTATTACATTATATCTAATCGGTCAATTATCCGCTATATTAATAGGCCTCGATATTCGGCGGCCTCGTACTTAGCATGGCTATTTATCATTTTTTACTGAACACATACGTTGGCGATACGAATTTGTAACATCTGTGTACACGCGCAGAATGGTTTGAAATTTGGCCAATACGATTGTGATCGTCGTCTCGTTGCAGCGCCAACGAAGTTCCCAAATGTTTCGGAAATTGTTAGAAGCGGGAGGAAAATCGGCAGGAACCGGAGAAACGACAAAGCAGAAATTAGGTCAGTCGTTTGTCTCGAACACGTGTCGCGACCCTGTTCGAAACGTATCAACCCGAGAATATTAAGCGGGCCACACTCGCGTTTCTATCGTGCGAGATAGTGCGTTAATGTGCGATGTTTCATCGTTAGCACGCCTTTTCTGAACGAGCTTTCTGTATAACGGCGATAGAAATTTATATCCGAATATCATCGCCGAAAAGAAATATTATTTACGAAATTTCCATTAAAGCGAACGAAACTCTTTATTTCATCTCATTTCCTCTCCAAACGAGAAAAAAGCACGCATGCCTCGCGTATGAAAATCGCATTACGTCAGGACGAAACTGCGTACCTCGTGAACAGTCGAGAACAGCGAGGGAGAAACGACGCGGGGCAGGAAAAAACGAGTGAAATTTCAGCGAAACAAAACGATATATCGCGACGAGATATTCGCGAACGTTTATTCTTCTCCTCCGTGCGAATGGACCATCGTTTCTTATTTCTCGCACGATTTTTCTCCCGTCCATGCTCGCCCCGTTATTACCCAAACGGTCTTTCGCAGACGAAGGAAGCGCTCACCTAGCTGCGAAGACGAACCTTCGGTCGGAATTTTCTACCCGCGTGCTTCTTCCATTTCACCGCAACTTCGTTTCATATCCGGTACATCGATTTTCGATGGAATAACGCGAGGGACTGGTTTTCGGCCGATGTGGTCGTTGTACAGATGCTTGTCAGATCGTCCGACGAGAGAATTTTTCTCCTAATTTTTCTCCAGCATCTCGATAAATTAGCCTAAGCTAGCGTTGTTCGAGTCAGCTATTGTAAACGACCAAGATTTTTCAAATTACTGCTAACGTTATCGCCAACGGATAAATTGTTCTCGTTAACGAATAACCGATGATTTTTTCGTTGCCAGTATCGATAACGCATCGATAGCTGCTTTGTACCAGTTTCGCGAACGAAGAAAAAACCACGCGAGCTTTCCGAACCGAGATCGATCCAAGCTGAGTTGCTTAACTCAATCCAAATATCCTATTGCCTCGAGTAACTCTGCCTTGTTCTATCGAGCACGAAAAAAGGAGAAAGGAGTTGGAAAGGAGAAACGGAAGTACGAAAGGAAGAGCGAAAATTAGAATCTCTTCGTCCACCAAGGTGAACGAATACGTATGGAAAGCGAGCGTAACGATTGTCACGGAGACGGAACGTTGTTAGAACGTTAGCCCGTAAAGTGGCGGCGAATGCGCGATGATTCATTTATGAGGTCCGCATGAATAGGCGATTGTATGTGAAATCGATCGATCATTTAGGAAAAATGGCGGCAGCTGCGGGAAAATGGTATGGTATTTCATGGGTGGAATTCAAGGGCGCGGATAATGCCAGCGGGGTGCAGAGGTGAACGTCGACCGCGAATAAATCGCGTCTGAAGAACTGCGGGAAAGTTGGTGCTCGTTCTTTGCTTCGGGCGTTTCAGAAACTTTGGAAGAGTCGATGCTTCCTGCTATTCTTCGCCGTTTTGTTTTTCCTACTGTTACAATAGCGTAAGCGAAGAAGCAGAATCGCGGGAAAACGAGTTTCACCGTTTCGCAATTTGACGACGAATATCTGATATCGTGATATGACAAGTCAGACGCTTTAAGTTGCAGGTTTTTCTTGCCTAATTGACTCTGACAATTCGACGATTCCATAGGAAATAGCAGAGCGAGCTGGTCCGCGCTTTAGAAAATTTGTATTCGCAGAATTTAACTTGTCTTCTTATCGTTAACTCGTCGCTGGACTGCGAGTGTTCGCGCAAATGTACGCTTTTACGAGCACGATGGAAGAAATCGTGCGACTGGATTCAGATCGTGAATCAGGTACAACACAGAATTTCGGAAATTCTCGTTCCACTTCTGCGAAATTTCCCAATTTCTACCTGGCGCTTCTCTGTACCAACGACCCGCGCGGGATCATCTGAAAGTGCTATCTACGTAAAACATGGCAACAAGGTCATTTGGAGAAACGCGGGGGCCGCAAGATACGCAGCTGACACGCGTTTAAGCGCGGGATAACCGTTAGAAAGTCGTTATCTCTTGTTTTTCGCGTGTCTCTGGAATACGATGGCAGCGCAAAACGTCAAAGGCACGTCGATGTTGCGAGGAATTCAGATGTCTGCCGGCCAGGAATAGAGGTACTCGCAAGAGCATCGCAGAAAGGAATACGAACGTCGGATTCCTTTTCCGGGAATCTGGGAATCCGTGGAATCCCGCGATCGTCCGCCCGTGTGAATTCCACGCGGGAACACACACGCGTGCGAAAGATTTACGATGCTTTTGCAGCGAGTGGAAAGCCGCCCTTGCAGCGTGCCCACGGCACCAGTTATCGAGCCTCGGATCGAATTTGAATAAGTATTCGAATAAGTATTCAGTGGGATGCCACAGAATGTGGAAGCAGTTTCGCGTCGGAGGCCGTGGATTTTTCAGGTTACGACGCCTGTCGTTCACCTTGCGCGCGTCGTCGCCCCTTTTTATCGCGTTACGCGCGCCATTCGGAACAGGTCGTCGTTCATTCTTACGCTCTAAGCGCCGTTTACACGCAGCTAAGCCGCGCTGCGGCCATGCCCGAGGATAACGAACGCGAAACCGAGGATTTAAACGTTCTAACTGGCGGCGCCGCGGGTGATCCTCCACTTGTGGCGATCTTAGGAAAAGGAAAATAAGACGAACGCCGGCGTCTTGGTTCGCGCAGCCGAGAAAAGAAATTTTCTCACGATACGACGCTGATCTTGCTCGCATCCGTCAAACCACGCGTTCAAGACCGCCTCGAATCTCCCATCGAACTCGTCGGTCCTTTTCAGCTGGCCAGTCCCGCTCAACTTGCCTATTTCTATGGAAAGTTCCTGCTCGGTACGCGGCCGGACGCTCGCTTGAAATTTGGTGAAACCTAACGAAGCGACGTAAAGTTGCGGGCTGATAAGAGCGAGCAATTAAAACCGCGAGGGAAAGAGGAAGCTCTTATCAGGGCCACGTATCCTCGTTGTCGTTCTGGATCCATAGCATTTGTCAGGGCCACCGGTATATCCTTCGCGGGGGCGATATGCAAAACGTTAACCCACATTTCGCTGATGCATAAATATTTATCGGCGAAGAAGCCAGTTTCGCCGAAGCTAACGAAGTCTCGCGGCAAAGAAGACGCATAGATCGGGCGGTGTCGGTTACTGTCGGTGACTGTAGCTGCTGGTATCGGTATTGTTGCCTGCTTGAAACGGTACACCTTGTTTCAGCGACGAACAAAAGCTCAGCGTGTCCGTGGAATACCAGTCGACGTACTCGTTAACGTCGGTCGAGTCAAATTTCAGCACGTGCAACTTGTAAATGCAATTCGACGTTCGCGGTAACTTTTGAACGCGAGACTATGACAGATGTTGCCGTACCTTCAGAAACTTATTTAAAAGAGGCACGCGGTTGTTTGTCTGGTAACCGACCGAATATCTGTTACTTTGTTCGCTGATGAAAATGGTCTCCGGCGAATATCCTTTGAAACGTCGCAACGACGTAAATTACGCAATGGTCGGTTTTGAGGTCGGTGGTCACTTGGACACGTTGCGCTGCTTTGTCGGCGGTGCTGTCTTCTTCGAAGCTGCCCGTGGCACGATCGCGCCAAACCAACCGCTGCAATTCGCGCAACTTGTCGGCTGTCTCTTTGCTTTTCCCAAACGTGAATGTTCAAAAATATCTGCAGACTGCGCGACTCGATCACGCGTTCTCTGACGTTCGTTGTACAATTTTATTCGTTCTTTCCGATACGATCAATTGTTTTGTGCCAATAGAACGAAGAAAAATTTAGGCAGTTGGAAGATCGGAAGCTCGTGTTAGTTGGACGAAGATGCAGAATTTGCGTCGCGATTCCTACGTCGTACATCGAGCGTAACTGTATTTGGTGGAAATAGACAAATGTCAAGTGGCGGAAGTTTACTTGGCAAACTAAATGGAGAGATCGAACAGGCGCCAAATTTATGACGGCAGGTAATTTGGCGAAAACGATTCCTCCCGTGACAGTCGATGAATCCGGCGGCTCGCTTTACGGCCTCGTAAAGTCGCGGTTTAAGTTTAAGTTTCGTTATCGTGGTCGAATGAACGAATCAAAGCGTCTTCCCTTTGTACGTTCGTTCGCGCACTCTGCACGGAATACGCGGTTTCGTACGAAAACCGACGCGCAATCGTGTCTCATCGTTGAAGAATTTCGAAACGACGCCGCCTCTTTCGCTATGCGTGATTTAACGCCGGGACTTTGTTTCCAGGATCGTAATAAATTTCTCGGCCACGTTTTTCTTTCTCACCCGTTGTCATCTAACGTCGGTTAATCCTTCGCAGACGGAAAGCGATAAATTTCAAGAAGATCCTTGGAGGAAGCCAGCGTCCAAGGTTGTCGGTCCTTTTTGAAAATCCTACAGGTCCGTTGATCCTCGCCCGGTGCGAAGCCCTAGACGGCTTTATCCGCGTTTTTCTCTTCTTCGTCTCCCCTGTGCTTTCATAAACGCGAGATGATAGAGAGAGATGGTCGGAGGATGTCGGCAAATTTTTTAGCAGCGAGACTAAGCAGCGCTTTCAGGGAATAAAAATAGAGGAAAATGAAAGGGAGGAAAGATTTTTACCTATAAAAACCATGATGTTAGCTATTACAGGTCGTTATTTTTTCTTCGGATAAGAAACTTGCGTCGAAGAATTGGAGGTTTTTGCGCGTGCAAGTTCTAGTATTTCCGATTCGAGAAATCGTTCGGAAGTTCCGATCGCTGTAATCCTCGGCATTATCGGCTTCTGCTCCCGTAAATTGTGCACACCGTTTAAGAAGCTAACAGCTCGCGGGAACAAGTTCGCAGAGCAGATACGAAAGAGCGAAGTTCCATGTTTCCGTTCGACGAGAACTCGAATTTAATTGCCAATGCTCGCAATTGCAATTGACAAACTTTCGTCACCTTGGCGACTCGTTTCACCCGCAAAATCCCATCTCCGATATAAAATGAAAAGCGTACACGGAGAAATTTCAAGCGGTCGTTTACTCGTTATCCAGTCGTTGGGAATTTCACCGCCAAGTGACGGCGTTGTTCTTTTGTAACGAAGGAAACTCGTCGGTCGATCCGCAAGGGAGGCGCTGCCATTGTCCATGGGATCGATATCCGTGAGAAGTTTGATGACGAGTCGCGCATAAAATGGAATTTCGTTCGTCGAATTGAAATTTAATCGACACCGTTAATCTCATTATCAGTCGACGTTGTTTTACGTTCTCTTTGTTCCGAGCTCGCTTCATTGTCTTCGTTCTCACGTATTTTCGATTTGCATAATTACGATCCCTTCATCGTTCTTCTCATGACACAACGTTCTCAAGGTCCCCTTCTCTTTTCCGTTGCGTCGATTCTTTTCAAATGCCTCGCTCGATCGCAGAAAAACAAAATCGAAGATTTCGTACCGGTGCGTTGCCAGCGGATAATCGAATCTCGCGATTCGCCGAGCACGCTGCATACGGTTTTATTCAGCAGGTTGGTCGAGTTTCGCAGCAGGGATGTTAAGAGGCGAAAGGGAAGCAAAGCGAGCGAATCGACGTTTATGCGCGCGTCCTCTTGGCACCTTTCCATCGTGTACCGTTCAGCATCGAGAGAAAAGGAAATGCCGCTTTCTGGGTGGGCCTTAATTAACTTGTTCCTTTGCATACTTGAATACGCTCGAGCGTCGCTATGTTCGCGAGTTTGCCGACGCTGACTTTCATTTACCGTGCTGTCGAAAATCCTGTTAATTGTCTCGTTTGATTTTTATCTTCGCTTCGTTAGCGTCGTCGATAACGTTGTTCGCTTCGTTTCCCTGTCGAGTTCAAAGGTTCCGAGAACGCTTCGACCCCGCCTTCCTTTCCTAATGACAACTTTAGTTGCCAATAACGCTACAAAGGCCAATAACATTTTCCTATTTGCGTGATAAATGTTTTTTTCGAAATCGATGGAATCGATGGAGAAGACAAGAGCAGAAGTCGCAGTTTCGATGGAAATGTTACTTGCCGCGTATCTCGAAGCACGCGCGTCAAACGGAAGCGAAAATTCAAGTCTCCGGAAAGCAAGGAAGCGAAGCGTCGCGCCGAGGCTTTCGAGGTTTATAGCTTCGCGGCCCCTGCACGAAATTGCCCTCTTTCTGTTTGCACGAGCTTCCTTCCGCGTCTGATTTCCGCAGATACTCACGTACGTTTTTACTTTACGAAGATTTTTCTGCCCGCGGGACTGGATAAACAGAGGCGGAGTCTCTGCGTGATTCCGCTTGTTTGTACAGTAAATTAATGCCCTTCTAAACGACGTTTTCCGTTTTGTTTACGAACATGCTTAGATTTGAAATTGAAAGCGCGTGTTGAACGGAGAACGCGTCGTGTTATGAAAAAAAAAAAAAAAAAAAAAAAAAAAAAAAAAAAAAAAAAAAAAAAAAAAAAAAAAAAAAAAAAAAAAAAAAAAAAAAGAAAAAAAAAGAAAAAAAAACTGGCAACAGAAACATTTCTATTTAGACAACAATCGCGCGTTAAACGAGAATTTCAATATTTGCAAATTCGTTGGTTCGCGTTTTCGAGTCGAATTTCGCGACTGCGAACCTTGCGAGCGGCGAAGTTTAACGTTCGAACAAATTTGCATCTTTTATTTTCTTGCTGCTTGTAGATACGAGAGGTAATTGTCGAAAATGTTGAAGAACGCCGTTTTGCGCAAATAAAAGGATAACTGAACAGCGAGACTCGGCGTAAATCAGTACGCAGCTTCTGTAAGTTCGTTTCGTTATCCGATACTCTTATTTCGGTACCTAGGCGAACTCGCGTGTTATTTCAACTTTTGCTTACTTTGACTTGATTCGTCGTCGCGTAGGTTTTCCCAGCGCGATAGAACCGACTGGCGTCTGAAAGAAAATGCAAACATCTTTGCGTCCAACTGGACATTATACTTGCAAATTCCATGGTATATGGTAGAAATACATCGATGTGCATATTTTTCATCCGATAAACAAGCATCGTGCGCAACGTGCGTCGAGCATCGCGCAATTAACAGCGACGATGAGAATATCACGTCACGTGTCATCGTTATTATCCAAACCATTTATTTCGCGTAATTAGACGGCAAACAGACAATTTCCTGGTCATCGAGCGATTGTTTTTTCGCGAAGGGGAATTTTACGCGATGCGATTTGAAGTAGCGCGACGCTTAATCTAATCTAATCGATCGTTACGTTTTTCGTTTTTGTTTCAGATCGTCAGACCACTCGGCAAACAATGGCCTTCGATTCTACGGGAAATAAGATTCTACGGGACGTCTGAGATTCCGGCCAACTTTCGCCACCAAAAGGCGGTAAAGGTTCCTCGAACTCTTCGGTTCGCCTTCGAAAGTTGTTCGAGTGGCGAGCAAAGAGGAAGAAGAGGAACCGTTGGACGAGGCACGACGAGCAAAGAAAAAGGGAAGAAAGCAGAAAGGAAGCATCTTGCCAATTACTGCCGCTCTGGAATAAGGTAAGTCAACCGCGTTTTCAAATTTTCAACGACTTCTCCGATATCATCGGAGTAACTACCGTCAAGCCACCCTTTATCCTCTTGTAGAAACTTTGCTTTTTCTCCCTCCACCATCGGTATTACGTTTCTTATCGGCTAGTTTCTCTCGTGGATTACCGTTTTGCCTCGTTCTCGCTCCTTCCCGAGACTCTTACGACTTTCTTTAATTGAAATTCTACGAATTTCTTTGCCTTTCTTCCGCCACCAACGAAAACGCTCCTGCATTTCTTTTCGCCATACCGACACAAAGCTCGCGTATTTTATACTTTAAAATCAGAATTATCTCGCAGGCGTTTAAAAATCCTTCGTGAAATATAGGAAAATCGAACGACAAGCATCTTACCGAAATACTCGCGAACGCGACAAAGTTTTTCCTCTTACGATGTAACGTAGCTGCGATAAAGTTGTTGCAACCGGTAGATCGCACTTTGGCGCATCGTTCGAACGTGTCGTCGCGGTCGCGTATCGTTTGCGCGAATTTAATCACGCGAGTTTAAGGTGTCGGGCTTTAAGATCGTGCTCAAGAGAGGAAAAGCTGGAAATAGCGCGACGAGTGTGCGCCGAGGGACAATCTCGTCCTCTTGGGTTTCCGATGTTGACAACTATTGACTCCATTTGTCTCCCTCGTTGTCCCATGTATCTTACTTTATGCTAACGTTTCGCACGTGATGTTCCAACGATAGCCGCTGTGGGTCACGTTCCTTACGAGTGCACTTAAGCCGCGAGGTCTGCCGCTCGCGTGTAAGAATTTGTCGCAACGCTGGAATTTTCATGGTCTTTATGGAGCAAATCCGCGCCAAGTTGATTTTGAAAAGTCCATCGGCCAGCTTACGCGAACACTGTCACCGTCTTGTCGTGTTTCCGCGTCGTTGTGTTCGTCCTGGTTGCTTTACGTTCTGCACCTGGTTGCTACTTCTCCGTATACCGAAGCGACGTTCAACATTTTATTCCGCAATGATATTAGGTTGTCGGAAAAGTTGTTGTTTCGTATTATTTTTCTAGTAACAGAACGAAAACAGAAGCGTACGTAATTGAATAAAATAATGTAACACAAAATCTCTCGCACTATCTATCATATTTCCTTCCGAAACGAAAGAAACTTTCGGGACGAGCCAATCAATTTATCAGCCAGGAAAAGCGGCAAACGTTCTAGTTTCGACGCGACGTTGGAATCCTCTTGTAGGATAATTTGCCTCGTGGAGAATTGGAGAAATCCCAAAGCGAAACTTTAAATATTAAAAAATTTGAACGCTTGGAAATTGGACTATTAAAAAATTGGTATGCTCGAAGGTTGAAATATTTCACGAAATCGGCAAGTTCCAGGTTGTGGATCTCTTTTTTCACAATTTTACGGTTTCACCATGTACGAATCGCATCGCATCGCTTGCAAAACCTTTTCAATTTCCGATAGAACGCTCGAATTCAGATAAGCAAATTTCGCTCTAGACAACGCAGAAGCGTCACGTCTCCTCGCGATCGATTCGAATTAATTTCACAGTTGCTCGCCTCCTGCAACAGCGGTCTAGTTTTTGGACTTTCTGTCCCTTCGCTGTCTCTCCCCTAATATACGAGAACCGAGCAACCTAGGGATTCCTCCCTCGGGATTTGTGCAACATTTTTGCGGCGAGCTCGTATTCCGGTTGTTAGTTCTGCCTTGGCTAGCGCGGTACAAGTGGCAAGCGAAACGGAGAGCCCTCGACGATCTAAAAATGATTTCCAGCGGCCAGAAAATGCTTCGTTCTTCATCGCGCTAGCAATATAATAGAGTTTCTCGAGCAAAGGAATCGAGAACGATTTCAAGTGTCTTGTATTATCGCGACGTTTCTCGCTTCGTGTCTTCTATGACACTATTTTATTCAGAATCTCCGTGGCCTTAACACCGAGACCTTACCAGGCCATGTCGCGTGTCAGTCGAAGAATTTACATAAAGTTAGACGAACGAAAGGAACAAATAATACTTCCTTGCATTAACAGAAATCGAGAAATTGATTAATCGGGTGCTACGAGAATTTACATAAAGTTAGACGAACGAAAAAAAAAAAAAAAAAAAAAAACAACAGCGAGTGTACAATTTTAAATTAAATTTCGAGACCGGTCGGTTGACCAGGTCCCCTCCCGGTAAGGTTAGCGCGAACCATTCGATAAATTGCTCTTCGGGTCGCTACGAGTTTTTCGTTTTTTTTTTTTTCGCGACTATAAAACGAAAGTAAGCAGAATACCGTTGATACGTTAAAAGTTGAAAACTTGGAAGATAGCGGTAGGAATAAGAGGCGCATGTAGGATTCTTCAAGGTATGCGCGATTACAGCGAAGTAAATTTTCTCCCAGTTACAGATATCGCCAGCGATTTTTATCTATTCTTTTATTCAGACCGTTTTCACGAAGGTTATACGAAACTTTATCTTTAAACAAGATATACGCAGTTAAATGCGATTAGATTTGCCGTAATGTATTTGCGACAGGAAGGTCTCTCGCAATATAGTCGATCTTGAGGTTGTTCAACGAAACGACGCGCTTCTTCCTTCAACTTGCTTAAGCTTGCCGATCTTTCGATAAAAGTGGAAGCGCCAACACGAAGAACACAACGTAGAACGACACGCACGAACGATTAATGATCGCGTAAGAATTCGTAGAATGGTACGCGTTGAAACGAACTGAAATTTTACGTTCTTCGTGCTATCAAATGGCACAGGGAAATAATTCAATCCTTGTTACCGCATTGAGAAAATTTACACATTTTTAGAATTTCCTATTACAATTATATTCCCTCTTGGGCGAGAGTTTCGGTATTCGACAGCTTGGATTACGTTAACACGGTTCCAAGCATGTTAATTAACAAAGAACTGCGATAATTAAAACTTGCTTTAACGAGATTAATCAGAACAATAATTATATCCCTTGAGCTGTGTTTGTGATATTTGACAGACGAATCGAGCGAATCGGTAAGTTTGTTTGAATAAAGTTCTGCTGTAGCGTAACTTTACGCCGTATTAAATATTAGATCTAGGAACAAACGGCGATAAGAAATGCTCGAAGACATTGATCGCAGATTGAGTTATTTATTTTCGATCGTAAAGCCGTAGATTACGCGGCACGTAGATTAATCTTACATTCTGTTTTGCTTGTTTTGCTCTTCATAAATCGGTCAATTTAGAAGAAGAAGAAGAAGAAGAAGAAGAAGTTGCATTAAGCGTTTCGAATTCTCGCATTGAGTGACAGGATCGATGTTCATTACAGAAGGATTTCATTGAAATTTCAGAACGTTTCGTGCAACGCACGTAGTATATTTACAGAAGGTTTCTGCGAACGATGGAACACTTTCGTAAGCTACTATGTACCACACAATTGCCCGAGCAAATATATTTCTCGATTATTTTCATCGAATATTTGATTTATTTATATTAAGTTTCTTCTATCGGATCCACTTATCTCGGATACGAAATTGCAGGAATTCTCGATGGAAGTAGTTTCTACCCTGTGGGATGGTATCACGGTGCAAACTTTGTTCTTCTTCGAGTTTCTGCAATTCATTTCCTTCGCGACGCATCTGCAGACCTGTACACGCGTACACGCGTATTCCGATCGATTTGAGAGACTCTCTTTTCAACGAGAAACAGACTTTGAGATTGCCGTGCTTTGCATTCTGCTTTCAAATATTCCTATAGAAGGGATATCGGACGCTTGCTTCGCTATTTATCTGGAACTATTTTTCCTGAAAGGAAAGTAGTCGAGACAAATCGGCGCGAATCGAGTCGGCTTTATTGGCCGCAAGTTCGTATGGTTTAACATTGCGATACTTGTTGTTCGTCAATTTCGAGAAACGATCGTACTCGGCGAGATTAATCGATCGCGAGGTCGTAAGTTTCTTTCGAGGAACGTTCAGTAACAGTACCACCATTTGTCTACGACGTGGACAGTGGAAAAATACGTTTCCGCGAGGGAAATAATTACGCTGCTTTCAGATAGAAATTGAAACGTACTCGTAGATATTTTATTCTTTTATCGGAGACACTCGCTCGAAATACGTTACACGTAAAAATCATGTTTTTCCTTATCAGAAGTTACCGGCTAAGATAGATTACATATAAAAATCATTGCTCTCCAGATAACTGTTTTATCTTCGATAAACCCGTGCTTCCTTAAAACTTACAAAAATTACAATTCGTTCGAACTATTATTCGTAGCGTATCGTAGCGTGTGTGTACGCGTGTTTGCTCAGTCCTTTCCATCTCTACAAGCAACTATCTTCTCCACAATTACTTTACAAGTTACACGTCTCTTATCTTATCTGTGTGTAAAGAGAGAGAACTACCTGAATTCGAAGATTCCATAGAAAGATAAATTTACATACGTTTAACTTACGCGCCTTTCTCTCTACCATCTTCCTGGCTTCTTTCATTTTCATCTCTCTTTTTCTTTTCACTCTTCTCTTTTCGCTCTTCGCGAACGAACTTGTTTTTACCACCGAAAGATGGATAACGATTTCTCTCTCTTGCCATCGTTCTCTCGAAAATACGTACTACGCGAGAACCACTCCTATTATACGAGAGATTAAAGTATACGTAACTGCAACAACATTGCATAATCCATTGGATAGACGATCGGCGTTTCGTATAAGCAGAACGCGTACCTACTCGTTCGAATTGTACGAGCGTTTGTTTCGCGTTGGCCGTTATTCGAGGCGATCTGAATGGAACATGCCGATGCAAATACACGTTTACACGACGATACGGTAGCCTGTTTACGTTGAAGATCGCGTTAAATAATCGTCAAGGCAATTCGCCGTGTAAGTTAATGCGAGCATGCAAACGAGCGGTGCACACTGTGCAAGTAAACAGCCACGCTATTAAGATAGCTGGCGAAACAAGAAGCGGAATCCACGAAACTCGTGCTCTACTTGCTTCCTGTGTTACATCGGGGACAAGACTCGTGGAAAGGGTGAGAGGGAGGGGGCGTTGAACGTCACACTCTCGTCACACTCTCGTCACACTCTCGTCACACTCTCGTCACACTCTCGTCACCGCATCGTCACGAGAGACCATCCCCAAAATTTTCCGTTAATCGATGTCCCGATACTCGATCGT
Organism: Bombus confusus; assembly: GCA_014737475.1. Taxonomy (NCBI): domain Eukaryota; kingdom Metazoa; phylum Arthropoda; class Insecta; order Hymenoptera; family Apidae; genus Bombus; species Bombus confusus. Next base: position 2,504,803 of record JACXIV010000014.1, read on the forward strand.
TCCGCGCTATTTCTAATTCTACGTATTCCGATATGTTCCGATAGCGAAACGTGTACTACCGTAGCGAAAAAGCAACGAACCAATGCTATTCTTAACGTTAGAAAATAAAATCGCTACATTAGGAGAAATTTACATAACGCCATAAAAATATCTTTGAAAGAGTAAATGTAAAGATTATATTTCGGCGTTCTAAAAGATACGCTCAACAACGTGTAACAATTCTACGCGAAAAGTTATATATACTCGGTCAAAGTTTGTGGAAATCGCGCAAAGAAGAGACGCGAGAGCTTCGCTGCGGTCGCGTGATCGCGCGCAGATAGACGGCCGATAAAATCACGTACCGCTACACGCCGGTATAAATCGATTCGTTATGTGGCCAACGGGTATCGATTATTATCGTAGGTTCGTGCCGATTTATTGCCGCTAGAACGCCCCGTTCCTCTTTGTTGGCGCCACTTTCTACAGGCGCTGCCGCGTGTGCGTGCACATCGCTCGTCCACCGACTCGACGCGTTTCCTACGAGTCGCATTAATATTTCGCAGGTATGCGCCGCTGATCGCGCCGCTGCCGAAGAAATCCCGATAACGAGGAAGCGCGACTAGTACAGGCAAGGACGTGGTGCGATTACTCGTGAGAATTTCGATAGGAAAACGTAATCGCGTTGAATTTCTCGCGCTCGTACTCGCGTAAGCGAGCGGCGGAAAAGTTTCGCCGTTGGTGCCGTTTTTGGTCGTTCGTTTCTTAACGTTTTCATCGTTCAGCGCGTATGGACGTGGTCGAAATTACATCCAGTTCCATCCATTTATCCGAATACAAAGAGATACTATTATTCGAACGAAGAAGTCACGAACAGTGGGCAGAATCGATGAACTTCTATTGTACGAACTGTTTGTCTCCGGAGTTGGATAAATGGGATTCCACTGTAGTTGCAGTTTCACAATGGTAACCATTATTGACTGATAAACTTTCTTACGAGAATGGAAGATTCTAGCGAGTAGAACTGATCGCGCACATCTACGGAGAATTCATATTTCGTGTGAATTAAACGATAGAAATGAACTTTGAGCGGAGAGATTCGTGCGACGACATATCGAACGTCGGAATAGGTAAGTTTTCCATTTTGGATATTTTACGTGGTAATTAGCGTCAAATGGATTTTTACACGTTCGACAAATTAATCGAATCATACGTTAAGAATTTGGATAATTTTGGAAAATGCTCGTGCCATTTTTCAGTAGGTACAAAGGAAGTTGCCATCTTGTGCTTCCAGCCACAAGTCATATTTAATCCCTGATATTTAACATGCACGCTAATTTCCGGAATCTCTGCTTTGCACAGAATTTAGTTCATTTCCGGCACTGGTTCGCAAGCCGAGCGTACCACGCAAGAACGTGGAAGAGGAAAAATTTGCACAATTTCGAGCTACCATTTTCTACCGTTAGAATTTACCATTGTTACCAAAAGCAGTTTCTGCTGCTTCTCCTACCTTTGGACCAGAGCTAAATAATCGATCCTTTCTCTAGAAATGGCTATGCACCTCGTTGCTCGTGCGCAACATTCAACAAGTTGCGTTTTACCTTTGGCCTATCAAGTTTTCGAGTTTCTTTGCTAAAATAATTACACTCGCTGTCGAACTACGAATATTCGAGAAAGTTCTTCGAAATTTTTACGCACACTTGGAATCGTTAAATTTGATAATTTCCTGATACGCCGGTACGCGCACCTATACTATTTATAATACTATACTCATCTACTATTTATACGTTGGTACTCGTACCTAGTTATTTGGTATAATTGGCTTCGTACGTACGCGTAGGATAATTTTCAGTTCAAATAAATAATACCCAAGATATTGTGCATTATCTAAAGAATAATTATCCGCTCAATTATTATTTAATACGATATATTCCGCGGTAGAATATCTGAAATTGAAATTTATCTGCAAGATATTAGATAATTATCCTACGCGTGTCTAATATCTGCTTGCCATTTAATATCATACATTTGCTGTCATCAATGTTTCTTATATGCCCACGTAATTCCACGCTATTATCACTTAAAATTAAAATCTTCGTCGGAACTTCGGCTTTCGTGTTCGCTTTGTTCCAACAAGAAATTAGCGCTGAAGTTTGCATTTAAGCTCGATAATATCGCTTCGATATCCTTTATAGTCGTACGTCGATGCTGTAATATTCTAGCGGAATCTAGCGGATCAAAGGGTAGCGCGTTAAAACGTCCGTTGAACAGCATAGCCGTTACGTTTAACGCACGTTGGCGTTAAGTCTTGGCCGGCTCTACCGCATCAATCATTCAGGACTCTTCCTGCCTACGTGCTTCTTTTCCGTCTGAATAACTGCTCGCAAATAATTTATACGGTTAGCGAGTAATACTTTCCAGCTAGTACAACATTACCCGCTCTCTTGTCTTACTTAGCTGTCGAAACATCGCCAAACGATGCGTACGGCTGTCCTGCTACGGTCGATAGTTCTATTTGCCTTCAACTATGGCGGAATTAGTCTAAGCGCATTTACGCTCACGCGTTTTGCGTTGGATTGTACGCGACGAACGTACAGCGAGATACAAAAAGTACCTGCACATCGTTGTATGATTATCAAACGGCGGTTAGAATGGCTTTCTTAAATATTTCGTTTGTACTTTCATGAGAGCGTTAAGGACTGGTAGTTAAACAAATAGTTTAGAGAAAGTTGCGAGAACGACATCATAGGTGGAACGAAGCGTGTGCAGCGGACGTAAATTCGCATTCTCTCGCATTCAATCGTAAGGTTACAGATACGTGAATCTACGTCACTCGCATGCAAAGCGTCGAGTAGTTGAAATTGCAACCTATTGTCGTGTAATTGTTCGCGCAAATTCGTTCAACCTTTAGCTGCTGCGACTTGGCGAGCGTGTTTCAACGCTGACTGTCATACATCGCCTAATGTAGTTGACGATTCGTTAAGAAATTTCGTTCTGCATCGAGCGCTCCCATTTCGATCGGAATGTGCAATATCGCCATATTACGTCTGTGTTTAATCAACTAACGTATCGCGTCCCAACCCCGTGCATATGTGTTTGGATCGTTTGTACATTTATTCCGTCGAAATGACGAAAGTGGAATCGTAACGTATTCTTGTAGAAATTTCAGTTTGTACTTTGGAGTTTTACAGTTTCTATTAGCATCGATTTGAGTATCTATTTATTAAAAGAAAAAATCTTGCAAGATAAATCAAGAAACGACGTACTTGTCGGGACGAATCGTTGGGGGTGAATTTCTCCTGTAGCAAGAACGTCGATATATTATGCAACTTGCTTTTAAGGAGAAAATGATTTATTCGAAGGAAGGTACAGTTACAGAGATTCAAGTTTTCGTAATAAATAATATGCAAATATGGCCTGCGTCTCTTCCCCCGTCACAGTCTTACCTCGTAAGTAAGGCGTTTACACGCTGTTTTAATAGCTACGCGTATCCATCGTCGTCTTAACGGACAATTCTCCACTTTGTTCGCGTACACCTCGATTCGCGTCTCAATCGACGTTTCCTAATATGTTCTAATTTCTAAGTTACATTTTGTTTCCACGAATGGTTTAAAATATACGGGTTTCCTTTTGTAAGAGTAGAAATTGCCTCGTCACGAAAACGTGCTTGAAGGTGTCCGGTCGCAGTTCGCGTAGAAACAAGGAAAAAATTATTCTTGGAAGCGCAGGTTCGTTGCATTATATTTCGCCAAGTTTCTCGCGACGAAATACGAAATCGGGGACCTGGAAACTCGAGCGTATCGAAGAAAAACGTAGGATGTCGTGTCTCATGGCGTATAAGTTTTTCCAGCGGCGGGTAAACGAAGGTTTGGCCGGGAATAATTCGATCTGCTCGGTTCAGAAAGGAAAAATCATGCTCGTTCAGAATCTGCCGTGAAATTGCTGCAAGTAGCGTCGCGGATAATTAAGTTGAGCCGTAATTCGTGTTGTGTACGACGCTCCGGCGAAGTGAAAACGATGCGTCGCGCAGCAACAAGTTCATACGTTCGCTCGTTCGATCGTTGTTGAACCGTGAGCGCGCGCGACTAAGACCGAGAGACGTTGCCTACGGTTTGTGTGTAAGTTTAATTAAACTGCGCGCCGAAGAATGTTCGTAAATTAATCTAACTTCATGCCGGCAATCCACGCCGATCGAATCTGTTTCTCCCTGTCTGCCGATCTCCTCCGTTTAATTAGCATCGCTCTTGTTCCTATCGATACTACGTCTCCTATTAAATCGTAACTTGTTTGGATTTTTTTCTTTTTCATTCGGACAAAACTTTCGTATTTTCGTCGTTGTACGCTATTTCGTTGCTTCGAGATCGTAAAAGAACGAGCGATCTATGGTGTCGTTGGTACCGTGATAGGCTAGACTCGAAAAAGTCAATTGGCTTCTGAATCTATAGAAATAGTTAATTAATTTCCATATGTTTTCTAATTGGATGCCAGAAGAGAAGGATAAACCGGCAAGCTAATGACTCTGTCGAACGTTGTACACAGTACGATAAATTATTGTATCCGTTTCGGCTCGTTGAATTTTTGTGCTCTTCAAAACGGATCTATTGTAACAAGGAAGAATAGAGTTGCCGATTAGCGTCAATTGTCTGCGTGTACATTCAGCAAAATACGAATTGATCTCTAATCTGTCTCAAATGGAACATCGTGCGCTAATTACGCGTTCATCCGTACTTGCGAGAGTTATACGATTACAAGCAACGCGTTTTACAATTTCATACCGTTTCCTTTAAAACATTGTCGGTAGATATATCTTGATAGTGAAATAATTTTCATCGAAATTTTATTAGAAATCGTCGATCTGTCGTTAATTGATTACATCGGAGAATTTGTAACGTGGTTAACAGTCATACGTCGAACTGTTTCGAACACAAAGGAATAAATTACGAATAGGGCAGTGACTCGAGTAGAATAATTTGTCGTGCAATGTTAGCAAAGATGGAAAAATCAAGGAACATCGATGTATGGAGCTAGAAGTTGACACAGGTATGACACGCTCCATTGATGCCGTATACAGTGCCTTGGTCGAATCAATGAGATTCCCTTGACATTTAACACGTATCGGTGCTTTGTCGATAAATTTAGCGAACTCTCAAGTATTCGTATTTCTTACACAACACCTGTCGTTTAGCTACATTGCATGACTCAGCCATCTACTAGACTGTCGTTAGAATAACGCGTATCTTCTCGAAAATCTTTTCAAGGCCAAGACTTTTGCTTCGAAAAGGAGAAGTTTCTAAATGCGGTTCGAAAACGACACAATAAAACGATATTCGTAACATCGACGTGGTCGCAGCAGCACCGGCGAAGCGCAAAGAGCTGCGCAGCTAATTTTTATCGAGTGGCGTTTAATTAACAGCCAGCGAGAAATTCATGGAAACAGGCAATGCCAGACAAATCGAAGCCTAATTTTATTTACAGAGGCCGATTAGCAACAGCAGCCTCTCAACAATCTTCAACCAAACTACTCGCGCATAGATAAAGATATCTAAAGATAGTACCTCGAAGCCTAATGTATTCGTCGTGGTTATTGGTTATATAGATAGAAGAACGCGTGGATAAATTGTAAGATAGTAAAATATATTCAACAAAGAAGCGTATGTATAAATACGAATACAGTTTGAACTGGTCCAGATCCGCGCGCTAGCAGCGTTACCTGGTAACAGAAAACTCCGAAGCCATCGTTGCCTGTCTTTTGTCTACGGTTGCCATGTGGTTGTCTTTTGTCGATGGCCTGTCGATGGCTTTAGCGATTGAGAAAACTAGTCAGAATAGGCGTAGAGTTTTCTTAGAAGCGTTAACCACTTCAACGGTATTTGCAGAGGCCGATTAGCAACAGCAACCTCTCAACAATCTTCAACCAAATTACTTATGTCCGACGAAAGATAATACGTCTATACACTTTTTCGAATTGCCACCGATCAACTGCCACGCCGCTTCTCTAATTTCCCATGCATTAACAATTGCAATTTTAATTTCGGCACAATAGTGCGGCAGAGACACTCGAGACAGCCGAGTAACGAACGGAACGAAAATTGTACATCGATCGCGTCCTAAGGAACAGTCTTGGCGAAGTCCAGCTGAGGAAACAATACGGTAGATGATCGCGTGACGCGCGCGTACACACGCACACACGCACACACACACACACACACACGCAAACACACACACGTAAACCAGTGGTGATCACGTGCAACGGGTGTCTCGTTTCACTTGCACGATTGTGGGGTTCCCTTTAATTATTGACCAACCCAGTGGACCAAGATGCACGCCACGTACAGGGGCTGGCTGGTGGTCACATTCGATCGTTACCATGGGAATCGTGGGTGTCGTGAAAGCTCAATTCCCCTGGCGAGCGTGTAGCTCCCGCGTTTCGTTCCGTTATTACAAGACTAATCTAACTTCGCACCGTAAACAATATTACCTGCAACTTCGCTGTACCACGAAACGAGAAACGCTGGCTGGCTGGCTGGCTGGCTGGCTGCCTGCCTGCATATACGAGGATTCCGAGAGTAAATTTAGCCGCTCGAAATAATTAGCGGTCCCTCAGGTTCTTCCAGTTTAGATGCCTAATAGGCACGCGTAATTGTTCGTTGGGGGCGTTGTCGTGTTAAACGATCGGTCTTAAGGCGCGTGCTTATCGATGCTGGAGAACGATTCGCGAACAGTTGCTCGTCTGTTTGTTATCCGTAGACGTTTCTTATCCGAGGATGTTTGTTCGCGTTATTTACTTTCGTATAAAATCTGCGGTATCGTCCGATCGTTGCTTACTTACTTACGAGACACGACCGGTTACTTATTAGAAATTACCGTGGAAAATATGGCGTAGTAAGCTTATGCACGTGACAGTGTACGCACTCGGAATTACATTATAATACACGGAAAGCGAATAAAGAATTAAAATACAATATCGGGTAAAACGAACATTTTGGTATTAAACCGTCTGCCGGTGTAAATTGGCTCGTGGTAGTAATTTTCGTACAAATGTGATGGCAGAAACGTGGGTATACCGTCGGTATTCGCAAGCAAATGGAGAAACGTGATACTCGCCAGCTTCTATGTAGTTCGTATGTAGTCTGCCAAGGTTCGGCTAAGTTATGGTATCTAATATAGAATCTGGTTCGCGCGTCGTGTCCTAACGTTACACGCAAATCCTTTTTAATAAAACACAAAAACGTCGCGCGACGGTTTTATACGAGCAGTAGGTCCTTTTCTACGAGGAAAGTCAGCCGTATTGAGTCCGCCAAACGATTTCACCAGTCAAATAAGGCTACTTACGATCATAATTGGAGCATTCGATCGGGCAACTGCGATGTGAATGCTTTTTCTTAAAAATCTAAGCTCCAGAAACGATATTTTCAAGGATTTTTATCGAATTAATAAATGTAGCAGAAGTAAGAAAAATACAAGAAAAATAGTATAATGTAAGAAAGTACATAACGCGCGTGACGTAGATGATCTTGTTGTTGTAGTAGTATAACGATGTATTCACAGATTAATAAGGAATAAAAGTCGGTACGTGAGATATTTCGTGCGCGAAAGGATTAACGATAATAAATGCGAGATATTTTATGTCGTCAACAACGAATCTCTTTAATATTCTTATTCGGTTAATGTTCACGTAATATCCAGTTGCGCACATTGAAGATTAAATAACACGAGGTATTTCATTCGTAGCGAAAGCACAAACGAAATTATACTGCGGGGTGTCTGAGCTGCGAATGTGAAACGTTGTGATTGAAAACAAGCACAATGTATGAAATTCGAATTATTTTATATTCGAGAGCGGGCATTATTGTGAAAGCAGGTTATTATACATCTGAAAGCGGAGCGAATGTTTTAATATTATCGTTTTAATAGACGATGCAAATCTTTCCGCGTACATTTGTATTTTAATATTTGAAACGCAAAGGAATTATTACAGAAAAGTCGAATTAATTTCATATATCTGCGACGTGCTTAAATGTCTTTTGGACAACTTTTCGGTCAGATTCTGTGTCATTCTAAAGGCAATTTTATAGAAAGCGATTATCCCGAGGAAATTACGAACGAAATATTCTATCGATTTACGTACGTCGTACGATCGCATGCTAATAATTGGAAAGCAGCTGTGACGTATTCTAACACGCGTTGCGTAGCTAGCGGCGTTTTCAACATCTACGTTTTATTCCTTCGCTGTTACTTCGTATTTCTCGTGTGAAATTGTAGTTCGAAGGAGGAAAGAAGGCAAACAGAATTAAAACGCGGAATGTTTTACATCTGCGATGGAAAAATCAATATTTAACCCGGCAGATGTAACTGTTCGGTTTATTGCAGCTTGTGCTTTTCATTCGGACTGCAGGGCATATGAAAATATTTGCTCGCGAGTGGGAACTGACAGAGAAAAAGAAGGACAAAGGAGGTGGGTGTCGAGCACCGCGCCATGTTACGTATCGCACTGCTAACAATAAATTAAGCCTCGTTTATTCGTCGTAAACGCGGAACATCGTGCTATCTCGCGACAATTTCCCGATCCGGTTGCACGGGGCAGTTTACTTCTTCCCCATGGAGAACGAACGTCATCGTAAGTTCGCCTATTCACAGCGATCTCATGCCGAGTTTGCCCAAGAATTCTCCGTATCCACCAGATGTGTTCGCTGTGTATGCTTTAGCCACCGTATGATTTTTACGATCGCAATAAAGTTCCTGGGTCAGCGATATCCCTTTCTTTCCCTCACCTGTTACGTTATTTCGGACACCCGTTAAAAAAAGAGCGACGTTACGCACAGCGTATGTCCGTCTGTATTCCGCGCAAGCGTGTCGTTTCGACCGATAACTTTTTCACGATTAGCTTCTTACGTCGCCTCGTCTAAAATCGCTATCTAAAATTATTTTATACAGGGTTCCGCTCTTTATCGAGGCTTTAGGAATCGCGCGAATGTCGTTTTTCTCCAGTTGTCTCGTTTCTTCGACCGATAGCTCGAAACTTTCTTTTAAAAGCACCTAGCGTCTATTTCGTAGTGATTTGCTCTTTAGAATCGCTATGGAACATGGAGGTAAAATTATTGACGACGTAGAGCGCAGCTTAAGCTGCACAGTTAATTGTAAGCGAAAAGTGGAAAGTGAAAAACCAGTAGATTACGTATATTAAATTACGATAAATTTATTCGTACGATAATGATAAAGTACGGTACTCGTGCTTCTTAGGTCTTATCCTATATCTAAGCTTGCCACGAGATGGTAACGTTAGCAATTTATGAACTAACGAACCCCAATATGTTATTTATCGGTGCACTTGGCTACGTTATAATTTAGCGCGATATGCGCAGATCGGCGTATTTCGCATACGAGTCAGGCCCATAGTTCGAAACATACTGGCCGTGCAAAATATGGTAAATCTACTTAGTCGCTACCTACGTCGCGGAACGGCCTGCATTTTTCCTCAAACTTAATTAAACTCCACACCCAATCGAGTTCTTCGGTCTCTTCGCTATTCGTTTTCGTTATAGCACGAAATTATCGTACGCAGGTTATAATCTCCTACGGGAATAGACGCGGCGATTCAACAGACAATTACGATCACTTATCATTTAACGTCCAACTAATACTTTAGCATAATTACGTTTAATGGTTGCTTATATCGCGCGAGGTCGATAAGTGAGCTTATTGAACGCCTTGATATCGGCGCGGTTCTCTATAGGTTGTCGGCCGATCGTGAACCGAGCGCATGAACCATTCGTGGATCGTTCGAGGTATACCGAAGACACGACCTGAAATTGGTCATGGGGTTTACGCGTAATGAAATTCTGATGAGAGTTGTACGCGATGGTCGCGCGATCGGACCAATCGATATTTTGTGGTCGACACGAACCGTCGCACGGAAATTCATATTCCGTTAGCCTCGAGGGTGTCGTGGCCCAGAAAGAAGATTGCGATCGCCATTGTTACCTACTTGCTTTTGAAAAAAACAAAAAAAGAGAAAAATTGAAAATTTCTTGGAAAATTGTTTACTCGGATCGCAGGTAAATTAGCAATCGACGAATATCCTTTTCAGAGATGGTGAAGTCTCGTTAAAATTCTTACAAAGATCTTTGCTTAACGTTGCGATTAAGCGGCCAGTTGCGATCAAAGTCCTGTTTGAATCTTCCGATGTAAAGCAGCTTACGTGCTACGAGAAACAATTCCTTTGAGTTAGCAGTATACCGAGCAGCCATGCAAATGGATGCAAAGGGATTAGAAAATGACACGGGCAAAGAAAAATTGGGATCACGGAGACACTGATCCCGTTGTCGTTTAAGGGTTCGGGTGATTTAATATTCATGAACTTTTACGTACGTGTCTCGTGGTTGGGAAAAGAATACCCTTCATCTCAAGTTCCTTTGTTTCGCGTAACAATAGGTTAGATCGCCGAGTTACACGCTGCGTTAAGAGGACACGCTTGAAAGTTGCTTTACGTTGTCAAACGAATGGAAGAGACGCAAGGTACGAGGAACGAGGCTTCGCGGAAACCTAAATGAAAAGCACCGCTATCATCCGCCACGAAGTTCCTTGTCATGCTACATTTCAACGTGATCGCGTAAAGCGATACTTATCGAACTCGCGTGTATATATTTATTCGTATGCTGTTCGAGAGAGTAATTTTGCAAATTGTTATACGAATATAAAGAAACCGAAACGATACGTGTTAGTTTGTATTACAGACTCTCGTTGCATGGTAACTCGTGAAATACAAAGACGTTTCGCTTCGATCGTCCGTATCTACTTAATATACAACCTCTCTTACTCTTACTCTTCTACTCGTCGAAGGTAACTTCGTTCTCTGACAATTCACGCGATTCTGCGGTATTTTCCACGCACAAAGGAATACTTATCGTAGAAAACTGTTTTATGTACGTTAGAGCACATGATATACTCGTGAGAGGTAAGTATGTGCTGTATATTCACAGACAGTAGCTTTCTTCTTCGTGCAGATCGTAGAAAATTGATGAAATCACGAGTCGGTGACGCGTGGAACAGCGTATTTAAAGGTAGATCGAGCGACGAGCGCGTTACGCGGAATTCCGCTGGAGGGAAATCAAAGACATCGATGGCAAGAACAGCGAAATTAGATAGAAATTGAAGCTGGTAGGTCGAAAATTGGTACGTCGCAGCGATCCGCTGGGAAAAAGAAGTTTTCTCGTCACGCTTCCTATGACCCTTCGCCTATCAGCCATTCGATATTCGTAATTACACGGCGCGAGAGCGTGCGGCCGCCGTTTAGAAGAGTTGGATTTCTCTTCTACACGGAACGTGGCCGGATATTCCCGGTGGCTGATTCGGATTAAATTATGAGTCAGAGTTATACCAACGCGCAACTTTGCAACTGATTTAATTGAACGTTCCTGCCGGATTACACGATTATTCCGTAAGGGATAAACTTGAGCTAAATGGATTTACGTGGCGGCCCTGTAAGTTTCGCGACCACCCCCGTTGCGTTTCCTTCGATCGTGTCGTTGTTCCTCTTGCGGAAAGGATAGAAGGTGTTGCTATTTCTCTCTTGGGCTATTGTCGTTATTTCCACTCTTACGCAGGGCGGACGACTATTACGTTAACTAGAATACGACTATGCGAATTTGTGGCGTTACTATTTTACAAATGGAACAAATGCAAGCGGTAACTGGTAAATGTGTCGATGAAAGGATGGTTGAATTTACAAAATACATGCGTGTACCGCTGGTAAAAGATCGCAGTAGGTTGCAACGCGACAGCGACGAAGCGCGTGGCGTACGCGCAAGCGAGCGAACGAGCGGGTGCGATTTGCCAGCGAATAATATAAATTTTCATTCATAAAAGCGGTCGACTGACCTCGCGAATGCAACACGCTTTTATCAGCCGTAATCTCGTAGTGCATTCGCCTGCCGAGTGGAATGATTACGTAACCGCTTGGCACGGCTGAATGGACGCGACCGACGCGACGTCGCGGGAAAACCGATTCTACGGTAGAACGTGCGACCGGTTCTCGTCCGTGGTCGATCCATTTGTGAAAATGTTTTCCTTCGCGCGAAAATGCCGATCGGTGGAGTCGCAGTTCGAGATAAGAACGGAATAGAAATTGCGCAACTGAGATTCGTTTCTTTGTTACCATCGCGACTGTGGAACTTTTAGTTCTTGAAGCCTGTTGGCTTAGAAACACGTACGTATCTACATTGCCGCAACGGTTACGTTAGCCGTGATTTATGGCAGTCTTTTGACAAGAATTTTCTCTTCTACGCGAGGATCGTAGAATCGTTTTACTTGGTTCTACGGACTAGGCATTCGACGAATATCTGCCTTCGTTGTATACTGCGCGAACGCGTGGAAAAACAGTCGAACGATCGAAATGTTAACCATTCGGAAGGAAGGATAGACCGATTAAACGACGGGACAATCAGCCTAATTGCACGGCTACCGAAACGCTGGAAGAGCCGCAAAATTGTTAGCCTCGATTAGCCGTGTCCCAACAATTTGCAGTTACGCGCGAGACAAATTATCCGAGATGACGAACAACGTTACTGTCTTCTTTGACGACTCTTATGAATCACGTAATCGTACGCGATAGCGATTTCTTCCGTGTCGTTGATCGCACGCGGAATCTTCAACGTTCCTGCGTTCTAACGACACATTCGATTCTTCTTCTCCCGTACGTATCCGTGCAAAATATTATTTCCGTTCCATTTGAACGAAATCGTCACTTACGAGGAACGTTAGCTCTACTCTTGCAAACGTCGATCGTTCTTCGCGATCTTGATCAAAATGCCTACGTCTAACCTACACACCGTCGTGCGCGTCGTAGGCTAAGTTAAGGTCCTCTGTTCGCCGTCAGCTCGCAACGCATGCCAAGTTAGATTAAATTCTAGCCGAGCAATGAAAGATATCCGAGTGGCGGCGAAGCTTGGGAAATTCTCCGCTGGATCACCGAAGGTAGTGAAATTTCGCAGAAACCGCGTTCGCGACGTTTCTACTCCGTAAGAATCGTCGCTTGTAGCTCGCGAAGGAAGCCACAGACGTCCAGCGACACGGTACTCTTCGCCGGCGACGTTGACGCACTTAGCCTCTACACTCTGCCTATTAAACGTGCGTAAATCATTTCTTGCGCGGCTTCGCAGCTCGCTCGTAAACGGCCCACGGCGACAGCGTTCTCGTCTAGCTAGACAATTTGTCACTTCCTTATCACTTGACCGGCTCTCCTTCCGTCTCTCTTTCGCTGGTGGCGCGCGTGCTCCGTTACCTACGCGCGTAAGAAACCGACCCGGCTCGAGTCCTCCGCTCCACTCGCTCCAGAGAGCTCTATCGAAAACGGCAGCAGCGTCAATGCTCGCGAGCATCCTACGATCGAGCGTTATCAGGAACGCGGCATGAATGGTAACACGGCGCTGTTTCCTTCCGGCTACTGGCCTCGGTTATCGCTGTACCGCGCTTCGAGACTCGACCACGACAAGACAAACACTCGCGACTATTCTTCTGCGTTTTTCCATTTCTCTATTTTTCTATATTTCCATATTTCCATTTGTCCGTTCGCCCGTGCGATCGCACAGAGTCGGCTTGGCTTTTCACTTTGTTTGGAAATGTTACAGGTTTCGTTTTAGGGTAGCGGGAACGTGGAATTTTTTTTTTTTTTTTTTTTTTTAGAACAAGGGACGATGGAATATTTTGCGCGGTCCGTGAATATATTTGAATGTATATTTGAAGGGTTTGCTTGGAATAATTGGACTTTATAATCGATCTCGAGCATTTTCTTCCCGTGGTTTGCGAACGTTTCCGTAGGTTTTTGATGTTTGTGATCGGTGTACGGCGATGGCTGCCTGTAATAGCAAATGGGAATCGGTAATTGTCATAAGCGATGCACGTTATGGATATAAAACATCGCGCAAGTCGTGTAAGATTCCCGCTTGTAAATGCTAATTCGTCGATCGAGCTTTATCGTTATTTATGGTCTCGACACTAGGATTTAATTATATACGAAAATGCGTAATCGCAGATCGCAGTAAGTTCCACTCCATTTATGATGTTCCAACGCGGCACACATCGCGCAAATATTATCTTGATGGACGTCCGCCTAATTATCGTGTACATGTATCGTAACTCTAGTCATCGATGAGATCGAAATTATTCCATGTTTTACTGGTGCACGTACATCGCGGCCACAGGATTCGCTGTAAATTAGTTATAGCGTTATATTTGGACATTGTGATTGTTACGCGATATCGGGGATTCAGCGAATCCATTCGATGCGGATTATTTGCAGGATAAGCTGTCATCGATGGATGGCTAGCATCGCCAACGATATTCGGTTTTCCTAAAAAAAAAAAATAATATATGTATGTACGTACGTGTATTATTATCGTTATTTTATGTCATTATGCTTTCATTTACCATGTTTTAAGAGAAATTTCCTATCACTGATCGCATTCTCTCGCCATCGAGACTATTTTACACCGTCGTCGTCTATCATCGCGTTCGCGTGTCAAAGGCGTTGCAGGAAGGTAATTCGCGATCGAGACGAAGAGCCGGTAGAAATGGCGAAAGACGCGAGAAGTTGCGAGACTTTGATGATCTCGGTGGCTCGTTCGCGATTCGACGACGCCCATGATAGAAGTAGTCGCTCTGCCGTAAGGAGAGAAATAAGAAGAAGAAGAAGAAGAAGAAGAAGGAGAAGGAGAAAAAAAGAAAAGCAACGAAAAGGGAAGAAAAACGAAATATGTACACGTAGTAATGACGACGGCGAAGATGAGAAAATAATTGCTGGCGTTAGTGCAAAAGAACGCCGATGTTGCACCGTAATCCATTACGGTATTTAACAAGTTATATATAAATAATGAGCCTCGAAGAAGATGCAATGCACACGAATGTATTTATAGCTAAGTTGCACATCAGGCTGTCGTTCGTTTCGTTCTTTTGCGTTGTAGAAATCCTCGATAAGCGCGTTAAAACGCTGAATTCGTTTCGTTGTTTTGTTTAAGTTAGCAGACGAAACGATAATTTTGGTGGAGATTTTCTTAAGTGCGTGATCGGTTAATCGTACAATTCAGATTCTGAAACTTCCCAGAAACCTCTTTCTATTTTCATCTTTTTGTATGTCTTTTCTTATACAATAATAGGATAATTGTATTTTTAGAGAATTGAAAACAATTTTCGACGATACTTGGCGTCTACGTCGATGATTAGTACAAACCTACGTTTGCTTTGTGCGTAATACATATACGAAAAATTATCACGTACGATCGATAGAATTTGTAAATCGGCGTTTCTTTATTTAAACACCCGCCGCTGTAAATTTTATCGATGCGCAGGAACGTCGTTAGAAAAGAAGCGATACGTTACCGCGGAGAACAAAATGCTGTTAAAAAGTTTACAATATCCTCACGTGGGAAAGTGATCGTTTGAAAAGTACCGAAAGTTACGTGACTGATGCTTCGAAAGTTGAACACGTGAGCAGTTTGATAGATGATCTCGAGATAGATGTATCTTGTTATGGATTGCTATCGTTCACAGTTCAGCTAACGCCATCGCTTCCAGCATTTGCTGTAAATACATTTTACGCCCTGTACCTACTCTAGACACGCAATCTTGTAAAATATAAATTGCTCAACCAACCACAAAGATTGAATATTTCAAAACAATATACGTATATATTAGGTTGTCCGAAAAGTATCTTTCTCTTACGAACATGAAACCTGTTCGAGATTTGGAGTGGCCGCCTGTTACTTGTAGCGACAGTCAAGGTCCTTTAGGACCACACGGTAAGAACATAAAAATCGAGGTAGTTCTTCGAAGTATGGTGCATTTCGGCCAGGCCCGGGAACGCGGATTTCCCCAAGTGCAAAGTCACCCGCGCGCGACTTTTCATTGAGGCGGCCAGCCCATCCTCAACCATACGTCTTTTTTACCCAATTAACAGCTAAAACCGGACTTGAGACACACTCATTACGAACTTT
Source organism: Bombus confusus (assembly GCA_014737475.1). Taxonomy (NCBI): domain Eukaryota; kingdom Metazoa; phylum Arthropoda; class Insecta; order Hymenoptera; family Apidae; genus Bombus; species Bombus confusus. Next base: position 2,520,765 of record JACXIV010000014.1, read on the forward strand.
ACTTCGCGACAGTACCATTTCACCGAAAAGACACTCTTTCGTATTCATTGAGTCAACGTCATAACGCTCAAGTGAGCTACGTAACAGTATTCATTCAGTCTTTGCGTAACAGTTGTATTCGCGGTGACATTCAGTAAAATAAAATACAGTGAATACTTCTCCATATCCTTTATAATCCTCCAGCTTGGACGCGAATAACGTTCTAGGCTCGCGATATCAGCCGATCAGTTGTGTCTTGTTGTGGTTATTGGTTATATGGATAGAGGAACGCGTGGATAAATCGTAAGATAGAAAAGTACATTTAACGAAGAAGCGTATGTACAAGTACGAATACAGTTCGAGCTGGTCCAGATTCGCACGCTAGCAGCGTTACCTGGTAACCGAAAACCCCGAAGCCATCGTCGCCTGTCTATCGTCTATACGCTCTCGATGGCTTCAGTGATTGATAAAATTAAACAGATCGGACGTAGAGTTTTCTTAGAAGCGTTAACCACTTCAAAGTGTCTGACTGGTCGTCACCTAGTTGAGCGTCGCGACAAGACCTAATCGCACAGGTGTCGTGGTCTTTATTTTAATAGAACAAAATGGATCGTGCGTGATTCGATAAAATGATATAAAATAAAAGATGTTCTGCACCTATTACTTCCTCGCAAAAGAAAAGAAACTTTTCGGACAAGCTGATAGTTGTCCGAGCATAAAGTTTTCGTTGCTTCCGGTAAGCGTTGCCATATATTTCACACGCGTATTCGTATCTCGTAGTTGGTTCAATCGCCTCGCTTTATATTTAGTTGTTACTTATTCTCGCGACGAGTCGTTCCTTTTTCGTTCACAGACGCGTGCACACTGTTGCAGTAATCATCCACTATCTCGAGGGATGTCTGATGTCTTTGACACATTGAGACGAGCATAAGTGCCGGTTGTCAGCGGCACTCGTATATATTTAATAGGAAACAATACCGTGAACCGAAGAGCCAAGATTATTGCTCGGGGTAATAAAGTTGCAGATACGCGGGACGTTAGCGATACGTTATTACAAGGTTGCTACAATGTGGCCAGTTTTATGCCCGCGATATCGTACGTAATTATTGTCTATAACCGGCGCGATGCCTATTAACATTCTGACATAATGGCACGCTGCGTGTACGTTCGCTTTCGCATCTTCGTTTTAATCCAGCATACCGGTACGTTTACTCTTATCTTCGCGGCCGCCTGTAAAAATAGGAGATACAGCCGAGGTGCGCAGGCTCGAAGCACATTTTCAGCGGAAACTCGCAACGAAACAGCGATCGTTTCGAAAAACGCGGCTAATCCGAAGGAATAACCTGCGCGAAGCATTGCCGGTTGTTTCCCTTAACGATTATTATCGAAGTGCTAATATTTATACTTAGGTGAATTAACGTGGTCGTTTTTCTGCATGCTACTTTGATCGGCCTGGAAACTTCCTTATTTGGTAATTGAAACTTAAGAGAGTGTTTCTGGTATATCGATGATAACAGGCGATAATAATGGAACTGGTATCGTTTATGAAGCTTATCGAGATAGGAAAAGAGACGAGACGCGTTCGTAGTACGATCTGCATTCTCGATGAAATGAACGCGAATATGCGCGGCAACGAGTTGCGTAATACAGCATGTTAACGAACGTGCTTTCAAGCAGCAAATAATGTGTCGATTAATTAGCATAGTAATTTAAGAGAGAAAACAGGAACAAACTTAAGTAAAATAAATAAACTTGAAGATCTAGCCTGAATCGAGCGGAATCAAGTTATAATCGCGTTCTGCCTCCTGGCAAACCCGACGTGGCAAAGATTTACTTTTATTAAACAAATTTGCAGTAATTCATCCCGTTGAACGCTTGCTGTCGCCACTTTCGAGTCTCGTATTTTGAAGTTAACACAACCGAGGTATCACCGTAAACGAGCCTTATTTATCTTGGCCACTGCTGCTACTGGATCTTCGTGTTTATCACACAAGAGCGAGTCTTGTTCGCACAAAACTATATTACCAGAAATGTCTTGTTAGCAAATTACCTGTAAGAAACTGCCTGCGTCGCCTGTGGATCGTTGTTTATTCCACGCATAAACATTGATAGGGTGTTTAAGGTTCGAAGTGAGACATGTTCGTCGCTCGAACACGTTTTCGTCTCTTTGGAAGAATTGCGAACAGTTAACGTAACGATCAATACAAAGATACGCTTGCTACGAACGACGTGCATACGATATTGCGACGTAAATTCAACGATTTCTTATATATTTATTGGTGTTATTATCTGCTTGTTATTATCTCTGCGAGATTCCTAGATCCAAAGAAGATTTAGCTGTGAAATGAAATTTGCCGAAAGGAAACTGTCGCAGACGCATGGATGCGTTCGCAAGCCAGAGCAGTGGAATTTTTTTTAAAGCGTATATTATTTCAAAAGATACGCTTTATCGTTTCAAACACGCGGGTACGTTTGTTTCCGTTCAACGAGCTGCAATTTAGTTACAAATTTACGGATAAGAGGATCTGTGTGGTGATTTCCTTCTTTACGTTCGACGCAGCTACGCTGCGATACCGTGACACGACAGAATTGATTTTTTAAATTAATTAACGCCGTAACGAAATCGTCGTTCGTAGCTATCGAAACTTTGACGAAGCTTCGAAAATAATGGTTCGAGAAATAACGGCTCGTCGTTCGAGAAACCCTTCTCTTCCACATTCTTTGGTTATCAAATTTGAAACCGTGCTTTGAAAAAGCCATATTCCTTCAAGCAGCGATATCTCGGCGGTAAATTGGTAAGACGGTAAGAAAGTACGAATTACGAGTGGAGAACTTGCGAGCCGGTCTCGTATACGAGAGGGCATTAGCAGACCTATTCTTGGGCTGTTTCTCGATCTATTTAATTCCCCAACTGGGTTTCCACCCCGGCGCCGGGCCGTTGCCCCTCCACCCGCGTTAAGTGCCATGTGCATATGGTCGCGCTATCACGACCATAATAATGGCGCGCACTTTACGATCGTATGTGCGGAGTATCGTTGGCAGCGCGAGCAGCCGCGAGAGAGGCGGTCCCCGGGACAAGATTCCATTTAAGTGTTCCGCAAATACTGTTACCGCGAGAACACAGCGAGAGGGAACAATCCGCCTGCTTTCGCGGCTACCCGCTTGATAATGCGCTCCGTGACCCAGGATGGTATACGACGTCGATGGCGTCATTGCCTATCGGTTTTATATCGGACGGAACGACCTTCGACTGAGGGAAAACGCGTTTTCGTTCGGTGAGACGCGCGGCGTACTTCGAACGATCCATCCGAACAGATTTCCCCGGACGCTGGGTAAATGGCGATCTTCCGGCGGCTGTAACCGCGCGAAACGACGACTCGCCGGCAGATTTTTATCGCGGCCTTTATCGCCACCTTGCGAAGGATTTATTAGTCCGCTATTCGTCCCGGATTCTTTTGTCGTTCGCAACGTAATTCGTAGGAATTCCTACGGAGGAACATAAGGGCAAAAACGAATCGTTGCGCACGGGATGTTTGAGAAAGCCGGAGTGAAACTTGCAGAGCATGCGTCACGTGGCTGGGTTTAATCTATTACAAGTTGGCAAACGAAACTATACGGTGATTTACATGAGTTCGCTTACACCAGCTTTCCCCATTATTAATCATCGATTACTAATTAAGTTGGCTTGTTTGTTTACGGTTGTTGTCACCTGGGTAATTGCTTGCCATTGTAATGCAATCCATGCAATCGTAATATACAACGTTATAGGTTGATCGAATTTGCCCTACAACCACCTCTACGTATCTATGTTGTATCGATCGATAGGAATGTCCTGTGTCACGCTAAACGACGCGTACGTCAGAACGCAATATTATATATAGGCGGTGAGTCGAGATTCGCTTAACTCTAATTACCATAGATGAGCGTAAAAAAATGGTCGGAGCGGTCATCGGAAAAGATAGATTCCGTAAACATGGAATTTTCGATGTGCAAAGTATAATTGCACGATCGTCGGATTGATTCGTTCTCGTTAGACGACGCGAAACCGGAGCCAGCTTAACGTATATCTTCGTATCAGCTAATTAAACGCGAGTTGCTTAGTCGCCGTTAATTTCTTGTAAGGCTTCGTTTAAGGTTCGCAAGGTAATTTTACAAATCTCGTGAAACCAGAGCTCTCCTACCTATCTCGAAACCCGTCTGATTACGAGCCAGTGATAATTATAATGTCCTATCGAGAGAACCTGATCCCTTTAATGGAACGTCCTACTTTTTTTTTTTTTTTTTTCGTTATGGCCTTTGCAAAGCAGAAAATGAAACGCGAACCAGGATTTTTCAGTTGTAATTAACGTTAATTCAATTGCATAATCACGTTGGAAAATATTTTTAATACTCGTACGTTACGCGCAGAGCGAACGAACCTGGCTACTAAAATTTCTCGCTAAGCTCGAGCAACGATTTTGGCGGGCTTTAGTCGAGAAATTTCTACCATCTCGTTAGGGATTAACTCGTGCAATTTCTATGATATCGTAAGCATTCTACGTTGGAATAATTTTCTACATTAGGCGCTATTTGACGAAACTAGACGACCGACGATTCCCGGCATGAATTTCATATTAACGAACTTTTGCTCGGGGACCAGGTGCCATTGGTCGTCATGGGATTAACTAAAGGCCCGTATGGTCATGGAATTCTAAATAAGAAACCTGAAATTTACTGACAGTTTAGACGCTAAATTTTATCGACAATGAGATTCGTAATTAAAAATTGATATATATGTAAACGTATTTTTGTCGAATATGTATAAATCAAGCATTTCGTATATTTTTCTTAAAATATCGTTATACGAAAATGATATTAGCACGTTGTTCGAAGTAATTGGAGGATCGTTCCTACGAAGGATTCTGTCGCGGTAACTCGATTCGCCTTATATTTTCTCCTCGATTCTACTCAACGTGCAGACGAAAAGAAGCTATCGAAGGATTCATCGACGATAGTCATCGTGTCGGCGAGATTACTCGCGCAACGTCCACACGCGTTATATTATCGTATTTCCTCGAGTCTCGTTCAAGTGCTTTCACCGCGAAGCCTAAAGCATTTTCCTCGCCCAATAACGTTCTAGATGGACAACACTCCCCAAGTATACCTAAGCACACTTTGTACGGGTGTGTTCGTGTGTACCAGAGGCATTTTTCGTAGTAGCTTATCGAGCACGAGGGCGAAAACAGAGACGAGGGAATTCATTTTGGCACGGAGTGCAGGCGAATGATCGAATTACGTTGGAACGGAAGGATACCGCAATTCGATTATATTCTTGAGTTTCCCGTCTAATAAATACAAAGCGCTCCGTATACGAATACACTCGAAACAAACGCAATTTCGAGCGACGTCGGACCGAGTGGCAATTTGCTTTCGAAGAATCTCTCGATGCGCGTTATCGCGTTGTTCGTTCTGCAATTTTGAATACGCCAGCCAAAGCAATTTTTTGCCCTTTCTCCCTTTCTATTTCCTTCTTTTTCTTCCTCTTTTCGCCACTGTTTCTTTCTTCTTCTCGTATTACGTGTTAATTTCGAAAATGTTTTCGCCTTGTCCACGTTTGTGATCTGACTTTTCATCCTGCGAATCCGATTTCAGTCGGTCCGTTCGTTCGAGGTATTTCCACGAACGTGATTAAAGGCGTGCTTCGTAATACGTGAATGGATTAATTCGTGTTAAATTCGCTTTCGTAGAATCGACGCTGGAGAAAGCTCTCTCCCCCTTCCGCTCTCCCCTTTTTCCTTTCTCTCTTGTGCGCGCGTGCGGCTTTCGAAACGCTTTCGCCATTTGTATTCATTTGGCGTTAATGAAAGGCTAGATTAGAGGGGTTGGCAAACTTCTGCCACAACTTGGAAATTCTTTTTCTCACGCTTGCTTTGTTCGCCAGCTCGTTTCTCGTTGCGAGACAAGGATTTTTCTCGCCGCTAGATTCTCGGATATTTTCCACTGAATTATCCATGAGATTTTCCAGTCTTCAAGCTACTTAATAGAAGCAGAATTCACGCGAGCGAAACACCGTTCGATACGTAACTCAAAAGCAAATTACCAAATTATCTATCGCGTTGTATTCGCCACGCTTGTCGGAAAACTCTAAGAAACTTAATCGTACATAATTTAGACGCGTACGATGCAAACGAAAGAACAAATTCATGGAGAAGAAAAGCGAAAGAAACGAAAGAAGCTGAAGTTTCTAAGGAAATTTACAATTGCTTCTACTACTATCGCAAAATGTCTACTCTCAGCTTTCTTCGTAATCGTGTTACAAGTTTCGCTAATCGCAAGCTTTATGCATTTCCAGATGGAACACCGATCGTTGTACGTAAAACAATATCAGATTATTCGCCATTTATCGTTACGATGTAGAAGACCTAGCGCTTCCCACTGCCTGTGTACATTTCTGGCAGCACGGAAGCCAGTAGTTGCACCGTCCTTTCTAACATCGAACCGATTCGGTACATGCCATTAACGCCGCAGCTCAAAGCCAGGTGAGCGATTCTGGTCGAATATTCGATTCAAGATCAAAGCCATCTTGCTAAGATACGCTTGATTGCAAGCGACCTATCATTCGATCCTAGCAAAGCCACCGCGCTCCCTTTGATCTGCCATCGTCGATGAAAACCCTTCCTTGGCTAATATATATTTAAATTAATCGCCCTGTCGATGCTCTCGTCGATGCTCTCGTCGATGCTCTCGTCGATGCTCTCGTCGATGCTCCTCTTTACACTGGTCTCGATGCTCGACTCGACGTTCGATCTTCTTATACAACTTTCCCAGAGAATCGTCATCCGAACGACCATCGATCGTCCGATTTTCTCGTTCGTCGTTCGCCGTGGATAGGCTAGACCGAGCGGAAGGGTTGCGTGGTACACCGTAGACACCGTACGATCGGCGAGAAGAAACGGGCGATTTCCATTGATCCGATGCTATTCAAAGTTGTTGGCTGGCGACGCCTGGCCGGGCGAGGTTGGCCGTGTATCGACGCCTCGAGTGTGCAACGTAGCACCGGGAATTTTGAGATCGATATTCCTGTATTCAACGGCGAAATCGGCTTTTGCCACGCCGGACCGCTTCAACATCGGCTTCCGTGGCCAGGAGCGTGAACGAGGCTTCGCCAGCCACTTGGTCGCGCCAATTTCCAGACCTCTCGTCAACTGCTCGCCTCGATGAACCTGCGAACGTTCCGTGAAACGGTCTTTTCGAGTTGAAATCAGGATTATCCGTCATTTTTTCTTTTTTTTTTTTTGTCAACCCTTTCGTGACAGCAACAAAGGTGTCTTTTAAGTACATGTCTATAGCGCGAGATCGTGGACGTGAAAATGTAGCCTTTTCGCGATAGGTTTTGCGAAAGTACCGCTAAGAAAGTAATACGATTAATTAGTTAACCCTGCCACGGTTCTCGAATTTTGACGTCCGAGACTTGGTCTCGTTTGAACGAGTGCAAAGACTTCCGGTTGCTTTAAGAGGATTTTTAGCACGAGATTCGAATAAGAAGTTAATCGTGCTAATAACGAGCAGGAAACTTTTTCAATATCTCGCGGCGATAAAATTTTATCGAAATATCGCAGAGTATTTCGCTGCGCTTTAAACAGCACAAACGGTTGGCAAGTTTCCACGGTTTTGAAAATGATTCGCTTCCACGAACATTTTAAATCTGACCGTGCTGACGCGATTACACGTGGAACAAGTTGCGAACGACCATATTTTCATGGAATTACGGACATACCTCGAAGCGTATCCTACATTGTTCCATGCTTTCATCGGCTGTTCTGCGATGTAGAAATTCCATGGCGACTTTGAATCGTGGCTGGTCGTGTTTGCAAACTCATTTCACCCTATAATCTCTCGTTGACCAAAGGATCTCTCGCGTATTCTGCTGATTGACTTCCCAGTACGCATCTCGCTCTCGTATTATTCGTGTACCATCTCTCTTCTCTTTTGCCTACGGTTTTATTTTTTATCAAAGGTGCGCGTCCTATGTAGAAAATTCTTGTCGCCTATTTTTTTACGTATTCGCGGAAACGCCGTTGATCGAACGAAACCTTTTATTATTATTTTTATTATTATTTTCGTCCGTGTATCGTGTACATAACGAGTATCGCACGCGTAAGTCAGCGTGCGAAAAACCAGCGAAGAACGTGGATCGAGCCAACGGCAAGGGATCGCCTACGGTTTGTGATTTTCCTGGAGAAAATGATTGGAAAATATGATTGGACGATAACTCGAGGAATATTCTTCGAGCGGTTGTGTAACTTCCGCCGTCGTCGAGTAAAGATTGTCCGCGACGTTCTACCTTCGGATTAGATTAGAAATCGACCGAATCGATGTTTGCGCCCCTTTTGGTTACTTTGCAATTGGAGTAGCCGGCGAAGGGTGTAGCTGCGCAAGTACGCTTCCTGCGTTTTGAAAAGATACGCGATCTTCGCGCTTAAAGACTTACCGGCGACGATCGAGCGTATATTATGTTATTCGCGTAAACGGTACCAGAGAGATGCACGATCGGTCGTAGGACTTATCTTTCGAAAAATCGAAAGTTCCATGCGAAAGAGAGTTGTTCGATCGTTGGCGTCTATTGCGTCGAATACTCGTCGTTATTAATACACGCATTTGCTTATAAAATATGCACGATGAATCATAGCCATTCGTGCTCTTCGTTCCGCAAACAGAATACAGACATTCCCACGAAACTTCTATCTCGCTAACTAACTTGCATCGCGTGAAATTCTGTAGAGCGAAACCGAGTCGTCAAATATTTCCTCTGCCATTTCCCGCTTTGACATCTCGGTTCTACGTTTTTAAAAGCTATTCACAGCACGATCAGTTCGGACTCGAAGACGAAGACCAACGCGAGGAACCGTACGAGCGGCACACGTACGTTGGCACACATGCTCGCAGCGGCAAAAAGTCCCTGTGACTCGGACTTATAACGCAATTGTGCGACGTTTAATTCGATAAATTAACCTCTGGTCCCGGTCGTCGTTGGGGTCTACGCGGCGCAAGCGAGAGAGAAAGAGAGATGGAAAGAGAGAGTCGGTTGGCTAAACCGCGGCAGGAAATCTCTTCAATCTGCCCTGATGCGTCTCGTTAACGAGCGTTTGTTTTCTTCCGTCGTGCTCGCCGTTTGCTGTCCTTCCATGTCTTTCCTCCTCTTTCCGCCTCTTTTTATCCAACCACGTCGCTTCGTTCTACGTTCCCATTTGCTCTCCTCTCTTCCTAAGCCTTTGGCAAATTTCTTCCTTCAACTTGACGTTCGGCGAATTTTTATTCTTCCTGTTACCTTCCTCTTCCACCTTCTTCCTCCTGTTTCGCTGTTTCTTCCGGAGGCGCGAACCTTCGACGTAATTTCCCACTGCTACAGATTTCTTTTCGCCGAGTTTCCTCGTTTCCCAACCTTTCGTACCATCGACGTCGGATCTTTTACGCGCACCCGTATCGTTCCTTTCTCTTAATACCCGTATCTTGCGCCAGCTTTCAACGATCTGCACGATGGCCGACGTTACGGCTGTTTTATCACTGCGAAGTTTTCGGCGAACCGAATAAAGTTTGATTCGTGTTACTTTGCGGCTGACACGAGCGAATTTGGTAGCCGTAAAGCATCGTCGTCGAGGGTGCAAATGTAGCAATTTGTTTCGTTTGTTTATCGAGTGACCAACGCATATGAAAAAAACGGTTAATTTTCTGAGTTATTCTTTTTTTTCCCCCCAAGAAGAAATTACCGGTCGTTGCTTTTTCCATAAGACTTTTTCACCTCATGGAGGAGTGGTTTGCTGCGGTCGATGAGGAAGCTCGTACGTACATCTGCACGTCGTATGTACGTGCTCGATGCGAGGTTCGAGACGCGAGCTCTCATTTTTCAAAGTGCTTCCATCGTTCCCGACTTCTGGTCGAGCACATTGTTTTCTACTTCTGGGAAGTCTGTCGCGCTCCGGTAGACCGTCACGATTAGCATCTCTGCGCTTTTGCCCGCTCGCGGAAATTTCATTTCTCCACCCGTCGCCGCTTGAGAACAGCAGCGAAACGACGAATCGAAATTTAATGAAAAATTCCTTTGCTCGCTTTGCGTTTTTTTCAGTTTTTCAACGCGATATATTTCTCACTTTCCTTTCTCTCTCTCTCTCTCTCCCCCCCCCCCCCCCCCCCCCCCCCCCCGCCCACTATCTCGCTAACAAACAAACGCGGATAAAGCGGACTTTTACGAAGAACACGCAAATACACGCGTATTTTGAATAGCTTCAGCGACGTGAAATATCAATAGTTATGGTCGTGACGCCGAACGAAACGTATCGACGAATTTCGTCACATGGTCGGCGGATTGATCTCGCGCTGCTACGTTGCAAAAGTCAATAAATTCCAGTCACACGTGAAATACGGCAGGGTCACGTATTCGAGGAATCAAAGAAAATTGTTCTCGGTCGAAAACATCTTTTCCTCTTTCCATCCTTTAGAATATCAAACGTATCGCTATTGAAATGCGTTTTATATTGCGCGAATCTATACGTTTTTGACGACACGAAACACGCATTGTCCCGCCGGGATAAGACGGGAACATGGTTTCGTGCCTTCTTCGTGGATCGCGATAAACGACTTCGACTGGCCTTTTGAACTTTTACCTGCTTTACCTGCCGCTTCGTACATTAGCGAAATTAATTTCACCGACTGCCTCTTATAACGGAAAGATGTGCACCGTTCGTGGAAGAAATACAAGCGTGGCACACGTTGCTCGCCTTTTCAGACGAGAAATAAGTCTTGGAAGAATTCGAGACGAAAGAAATTGCAAGCCACGAGTGTTCGTCGTTTCATCGAAAACGATGTTCCACTACTTTTCCTAAGTTCTTGTTCGTCCAGTGGGAAAGCAGTAAAATCCGAAGTTACAACACCTACCGTGAGTGCACTCTTTTTAATATCTTCAGCTGCTGTTCGGTTCAAGTAACCGAACAGAGGTCGCAGTCGGAAAAGAATTGTTTTTTTTTTTTTTTTTTTTTTTTTTTAAAGAACTATGGATCTGATCAAAGCTGGATTATTCTTTGAATATTTCGATCTAGCTGTGTCTCTCTCACGTGTTTCCAGTTTTTATCGCACAGCATGAAAAATGTTAGGAAAGACACGGCCAGCTACTAATCTGATATAGAATATTTTATAGCATAGATATTAAAGTGTTCGAAGAGGCGTTGCGATAATATCTTTTCCTTCCTTGTGATATACTATTGTCACATGGCGACTTGAATAATTAAATATGTTCGGTATTTATTCATGATTTACCATATCCATGATTTATCGTTAGTCGTATTTGATATTTTCGTTTCTTTCATCGGAAAATTGGCCGAAACAGCAGCCTCAAAGTCTAACGTACAACAATTTTGGCCCTCGGTGTGATGTATTTCGAGCACGGATACTGTTTATCAATAATCTGTCTGTTGCATCGAATTTGATCATCAAAGAGTTCCCGTATACCCGTTATATATAGATCAATACGCTTTCGATAGCTTTGCTTTTGTAATACGCACAAATGTGTTCTCCAATAATATACTAATCAGAAACTTGGGGTAATTTTCAGAAAGAAGATAGAAGCACGCGCTAGCAGATGGAACGAAGTCTTTTAATAGCAACGGTAGAATATATATTACAAAACTACCGCTAGTTACAATTTTAATTTAACGTTCGTATCAATTTTAATCGCGTTTGATAGATTTAGACTGCTGCTAACTTGTTTCAAAGTTTCCACGTCCCGCGAACCAAATTTCACGAGAACCATTATTTCATCGCCAAATTCTCCTTAATGTAATTCCACCTAACTGCCATCCACGCTTCCACATACTCTTACGTTGTGTTAACGTATGAAAATCGCCGAGGTTCCAGAGCCAATTGCTCTTTCGGTTGCTTCAATTCCACTTATCGGGACGATTCGGTCGCAGGTTGATGCAAGTGTCGCAGCTGGCACGAGCGAATCTTCTCGACCCACTTCCGCAGGACTTTTCGATGAATGTTCGCCGTGGAGGCAAGTCGACCGTGTCAAAAGCTTTTCCAAGGATGCAGCCAGACCGTTGATGCCACACCCGACAACGGATGCACCGCCGGATGCATTCCTACGGGATGCGTGCATTGTGTCACCGTGATCGTGTCGGTGCTTTTATCTGTAACCGTAGCCGTTGATCAGATACTTACACCGGCTACGAAAAGTATCGGCACGCTATTATTTCCCACTGAAGCGTTTCTTTTTCATCAGGTTCTATAGATTTTGTTCTCATAGCGTCAGATTCTTCCAACGACGCGAGAGCAATTGCGAAATGACGCGTAATTTTACAATACTGAATCATAATTGACGAGAGAAACGAATGTGTAATATATATATATATATACCTAATATATAATATAACCTAATATACAGGGTGGTTGGTAACTGGTGGTACAAGCGGAAAGGGGGTGATTCTACGCGAAAAAAGAAGTCGAAAATATAGAATAACAATTTTTCGTTCGAGGCTTTGTTTTCGAGAAAATCGACTGAATTTTCGCTCGGTACGCGTGCACTTTATCGCGTCTCGTTATGACGGATCTCACTGTAGATCGTTGTCTCGATAAGTGTTTTCCTACCTATTAACTTACTATCCGACCTTTTTATTCTATATTTTTTATTCTATTTTTTTTATTCTATATTTTCGACTACTGTTTTCGCGTAGAATCGCCCCCTTTCCGCTTGTACTACCAGTTACCAACCACCCTGTATATATATATATATATGTATATTGGGTTGTCCGAAAAGTGTCTTTCTTTTTCAGACACGTCTTTTACAAGAATGCATCGTTATACAAACGTGAAACCTAACCTGTGGAACGTTGCGATGTTTATCTCGATAGAAGAAAATGGATCATACGTAATTCGATAAAACAGTATAAAACGACAAACGTTGTGCATCCATTGTTTCCTTCTAAGACGAAAGAAACTTTTCGGACCACCGAATATGTATATACATGAAATTATTACACGTTCTGTAATATGACAGACACTGTAGAATAGCGTTTAGCGCAGACAGAATGTTCAACATAAATATCGAATTGAAAATATCAAACGCAAAAGAATACCGAAGCTAGACAAATGACGGCAATACCGGCGTCCAATAAATCAACCTTGGAATTTTATCACGAACAATAATTAAATATTCGAAGATCACTCATAAGGATGGTTGAATGGTTTATAATAACAGGATGTTGGCACAATCTGTTGTTCGATTGTTAGCCTACATAGGCCGGTACGTGACGTTGACATATTCGAATTATACGCCTTGTATGCTTAACAGAACCGTATCAAGCCGAAGATAAAATGCATTCCTTTGAACGTAACCGCTCATTACATCGATCCCATTGTAATTATTCTTTCAGATTAACCGTCACTAATAATATTTTCCGATCGAAAGTAACACGCACGTTCAATCTCCATTCGTCTTCTTTCTTAATGATTTTCCCCGATTTTTTCCAATACGAAGATGTCGACCGGAATATGAAACGAACCTTTTTTGTAAATACGATACGCGAAGGCTTGCTATAGCTTTACGTCCATCGTTTAATTACCTTTTACCATATGATACGCGTTTATCTTGAATTTTTGTTCCGTGCGTTGTTATTTATTCATTATTACTTAGTCCGTGCCTTTCCGCTTTGGACGAGCTTTTCGGTTTTGCATCTCGTTTGACGTATATCAATCTTTGGCGTTATCTCCTTATTATCTTCCACTCTTATATCCAACTAGTCTCTTTTCTATGTCTATCTCTCTATATAACTACTTCTTGTTCCGCGCGTTATTATCGTCATTCTGGATGATGGTTCGTTGCGTGGCCGTGACTTTCACACCCGCTGTTGCGTCCGTGCTTGTTTTTCTCTCATTTTTATTTCAAAGTGCAAGAATAAAGGAAGAACGCGTACGAACGAAAATCGCCAGTTGCAATCGCCTAAGCGACGACCAAGTCCCTTTACGCTAGCGTTCGTACCGTTACTTTTTCATCGTCACGCGACTATCGCAATTTGAAAATTGCCCGTGAAACTTGCCTCTCTCGTACAGCAACTCAGTCGTACCCCGAGACAGCCAGAACTTTCCCCATCGTGGCCGTTTATCTGCCACTATTACGTTGTTCGACAACAAAGATTCATTCCTCGTCCAACTTTCCTTCCAGCAACATGTGCAATTTTCTGTCGATTGAGCGGCTCTATCGGGAAAAACTTCGACACCAACAATTTTCCTAATCGCGAAATAATGGTCGGTGAGGTGGTCAGGCCTCTCTTTGTCGAGCGAGCGAGAACAAGAGTTTCGCGAGAAGCCAGGTGGTTAAGTCCGGCCATCCAACACTGGCTATTTATCGATTTGACCTGAACGAAGCCAGAGCTTTCATGCCTTGTCGCACGCTGAAACTCCTCGCCGTGAAATCACCTGTAAAATAGATGCTTAATCTGCTATGATCGGGAAAGAAGGATTGCAATTTGCCGGATGAAGATGGCTGAGCTTGCACGTTGATTCCTGTGCCAGTCGATGATCCCCCTTTCTCTCTCTCTCTCTCTCTCTCTCTCTCTCTCGCCCTCTCGATCGATACCGAGTCGTCTCTGCTGGCTGAAGTGAGAAAATTTGTTCTCTTTCCTCGGTTAGTCGGATCTTTTCGTGGTTTCCTCCGATATCGTTACGGATATCTGATTCGATTTTTGCCCGAGTTTTTAGCCGATGGGCTCGATTCTAATGCCAAAAGCACGTAATTTACTTCTTCGAGGATTTGTAAAGGGAAATATGGTATCTGCGCGTCGCGATATCGAAGATATATGTTAAAGAGATCGGCCGATATTTATATTCCAGACGTTAAAACATTAGTTACGATCGAAGACGAAGACGTTAGAAATAATATAAAAATATCAGCGCTATCGCGTGTAAATAATAATAAATCGATCAAAATATCTACGTACTTACGAAGTACGTTTTCCATGAAATGACGCAGGATTTTGTTAAACAACGTATCATTTGAATAGCAGGGAGGACAGTCGTAACGTTGGCGCAGATTTTCATTACGCTTAAGTGGAAGGGACAATATATCGCGATGTACATTTTTAATATCGCGCTGATCAAATAATTTCGAAATATGAAGTACCCACGTTGTTGTTTCTCTGTAGATATTAATTTCTCGAAGTAGAAATCGATCGAACGCGTAATCGATGCAATATATTAACGATATGAATTCGTAGCTTATTTGTTTGCTACAGCAAGAATATGAGTTTATTAATTTCGCCCTCGATCGAGTGGATTGAAACAGGGATGATTGATTTTTAATCTTTTTAACGAGGACATTATGATACTTCAAATTCGCAATTGCAGCGTTTAATATATACGCTTGAAACGAAAAAAGGAATAAAGGTGAAACGACGCGATGAAATCTAAAGTGTTTACATCGAACGAAAATTCGATTGCTTCGTATTAATTTCCAACTTGATGATACCATCGATAAACTCGTTTCCAGCGATGATAAAATACTGACCGTATATCGGTATAATATTGTAACGAATAAAATAATATCGAACTACCTATTAGCGAATAACGACACGTGCGATTAAGAACGAATAATAGAGCTTTAGTCCCTTCAAACTGACGGTTACGATTTGAAAATAATCTTTTGGATTATTTCGTAGGAACGCGGTTACGAATTACCGACATTTAACAAAAGAAAGGAAAAAGAACAACAACAGAGAAAAACGAGGAACCGTACAGCTGTTTCGTAAAGCTGGCAAGCTGAGTAATTCGTCGGCACACGAACGTAAAAAGGCAATAAATACTTGATACTTTTTTCTACGGAATATTTTGTAGACTTTACCATCGATCTTTCGCGAGTTCCGATCAAAACGAATTGCTAAGAACGTCGACATTTCTGCGAGCAAAAGCAAAGGGATTTAAGTAAATTAAGCAGGGATCCGACGTCCCTTCTTTATCGTAAATGTGTCTCGTTCGCTACGTAGCTCAAACCTTATTCCACTCGTTCCCTAGCAAGGAAGATTTCGAGTGACTTTATATTTGATTCTAGTCGGGTTACGCTTCAACATGTAAATGAGAGAGGCAACGGTTCCTTCGAGCCAGCTCTAAGAGTTAGAATTCCCTTGAACAAATTCCTCTGTATTAGGATATTTATAATATTTATTATCATTTCAATATCTCATTATTCAGCCTATTATATACCACAGCATTGAGCAGAAGTTTTAGATTTTCCATGACAAGGAGTTTAATATGATGCCACCTCACTAGCGTAGTCCGAACAAAGTTCCAGAGATCACGGAGCTTTCAGCTTCCACGATTTGAAAGTCGCCTGGAGCGGTGTTCACCGTCTCCGAGGTGAAACGTGAAACTGACACGCCACGTTTCTGGACCCGTTCTACTAGGCAACATCTGGCTCTGATTATTAGAATTCCGATTATTTTTTACGAGCTAAAAAAGAAAGAAAGAAAAAAAGAAAAAAAGAGAAGAACAAACAGATCAATGCTTATTTAGGGAACAAATTTTCTACAAATGCGTAAATATTTGCAAATTGCCTGTATCGTCGCACGAAGATGTAACAATCCGATATATACCTATGCGTATTAATACAAACGTTAATTAATCTCGATGGATGGTAAATTATACGGAATGGTTCCAAGGTTTCCTAGGAGTTAGCGGTTTGACGTAGTTCAGTGGTTTCCTGGTTTCCACCGAGTTGTTAAGTAATCTAGTAGCCCCTGAAGATCCGTTGAATATCGAGCATATTTGCGTGGCTTTGTGGATTCTCGATACCTATGTAAATGTTTATTAAAACATATGGATATTTCGATGCTGGCAGCTATCATGCGAGAGTGGGAAATTTTTACATCTTTCTTAGAGGTTCTAGATTCTGCGTCGAAGGGACTTCTACGATGTTTTAAGACTGGAACTGTCGGACGTCGTTCGATAACATCCTACAAGCTTTCAAATGAAATAAATCTTTTTTAAACGATTTCCTAGACATTTTATCTTCTTAACGGACGTTTCGTGATTTTCGGTGCATTGCCGCGCTTCTTACGCGTAATTCTAGCGATTTCTCCGTACGTATATGAATATTCGAACGGTTTCCAAGCTACTTACGTTTGCGTATTATTTGAAACTCCTTATGTTTCGATATCCTTCGTTACTTCTCGATTTTATTGATATTACCAGAATCTTGGTAACTGCTAAACACGTCTAAATTGTCTTCCTTAAGCTATACGCTCACAGCATTATCAATATTGAATCTCTAGGTTCTGGTTTTGCCATTATCGGATTCCTTATGTTCGTGGTTATCTTTATTGGCTCTAGTAGTACTATAATCATACGTATAGAGGCGTACACGTTCCATATTATGGGTATCCACATCCACACATACCGCCGCTCCACGTGTATACCGGATAGCATGAGTCAAGCACCTAGCGAGAATTTTTATACCAAATTGCAGAAATTGTGGCTTCTCCTTGCTTCAGATTTTCCAAACAACCATTCAACCTTGTCTAATGATACATATCGAAACGTATATTTACTATATATAAATCCGCGTAGAGGGTAACGACGTGTCACAGCGAAATAAATTCATTTCGAGAACGTCGCTCCGATCGAATAGGACTGTTCAGGCAATTAGCCGACGCTAATTAGTAGCTTCTGTACGATGGAATTTTTTCGACGCGGATCTTCGACTTTGTTAGTCACAAGCAATATTGTCTTATTCTTTGACGACTCTTCTACCACACGCGTCTGCTTTCAGCGTTCGCCACACCGCAACTGGGTTAAATTCCGTATAGGCGCAACGAAAAAAAATAAAAAAAAATAATAATATAAAAAATATAATAATATAAAAATAACAATATAATAATATGAAAAAAAATAAATATAAATATAATAAAATAATAAATACATAATAAATATGTTGCAACTACAAGCCATATACTTTTTGTTTCTTTTAATATGAAACATTCTTTGTTTCATATTATTTTATGGAATTGCGTCTGATCGTAATAATAGAAACGGAACAAGATGGATCATACGTGGTTCAGTAAAATGATAGAAAAGGAAAACTGTCGTGGGTTTATTGTTTGCTTATAAAACGAAAGAAACTTTCCGCGCAACCTAATAGTAAATGCATTTTAACGAAACTGCGTATGCCATGCGACGGAAGCGACGTTTCCTCTATCGTGCGCGGATATCAAAGAAATCGTCGATTGAGATCGTCTTAAATCTTCGTTCGATATATTTCTGAGTTATATATTCCAGGACGAGCCATGGCACGATAAAATCTTTTCTTGGAACGCGTAGAAACCCGACCAAACGTACACGATTTCGGCGGAAATACGTTTTGGGCTTTCCAGATAATTCGATCTTTGCATCTTCGATGCGTTTGCGGTGAAAGTATGATTTTTTAAATAATTTCATCGTTTTTTGTATTTTTCTATAGATGTTGAAAGAGTTGTAGCTTACGAAGGTCGATAGTAATCTGAGATTCCTCTTACCGCGATTTTTATATTATATTTCCTTATTAGAAAGGAATGGAAAGGTATAAATCAGAGGAGATAACTTTCTCATCAAAGATAGAATATCAGAGAGTGCTCTCAAATAAAATCTACGTCTCTATTCTCAATATCGTATTTGTATCGTTTCGTATCACTGATTCTGTCGCGGTTGCTTTCCAGGAGAAATTGAACTCTATTTTCAGCGTTACGTTCGATGCGTCTGTTTTATCCGTCCAAAAGCTGATTATTCCAACTACTAAATATTCATGTTACGTTATTTAATTACCGGATAATTGATGATGACCCCGTTATTCAAATTTCACGCTATCTGGTTGCGAATAAAATAGATTACCGCGGACAAGACGTCGTTTCGAATAATCCTTGTTTAATGTATCAAGTATTAATTACGCGGAGATAGTATCATATCTTGCGTTATGCTTAATTAATAGTACGTTTTGTTCGCTTCCTCTCTTCGAATTGAAACATTTTTTTAATATTTCCAAACAATACTCCGTGTTGCTCGTAACCTGGAATTTTTCATATTCATTGCTCGTGAGATGTTGCTCCGTGTTTCATCGATCCTTGTATTAGGTCGTGCGAAAAGTTTCTTTCGTTTCATAAGGAAATAATCCATTTTCTTGTTATCGAGATAAAGATCGCAACGTTCGACGGATTAGGTTTCATGTTTGTGTAGAGATGCATTGTTGTAAAAGACGTGTCTGTAGAAGAAAGACACTTTTCCGACAATCTAATACTATCCTTGAACTTTGTATAAAGAGCGTGAAAAATGTCGCAATGTAATTCCAATATACGGTAACTTTTCACTCGAACACAAACTATACTTCCCGATATATCACTGTATCTTTCACTAATTCTCCGCATTTCCGATATTATTAAATTGTTGCATACGAAACGGGGAATTTCGCAAACGCGCAAGTGTGTGCCATTCTCGTGACCATGTTTTGTTGGTCGAGTTTTCAACGCGAGACAGGCTGTTCAACATTATGATTAGTCGAGCATGCAAAATTTGTCCCTAGAACTGGGTGGGCGTAAAATATGGCTGGTAATTGGCACCGATACATCGGCCGGTAGCTACGTTCGTAAACCGATACCGATGCCGAGGAGTAGACGATCGATAACGAAGATACCGACGACGACACGCAGAAGGAGCGCCAGGTCGAAACAAAAAGGGAGGATAAACGTGGCAGCCATCTCGTGCTATACGTAAACGCGAATCGTTTGAATAATGCATCGAGTTCGCGTAATAAACTGGTCGACATGCACGGTGTCGCGTGTTCCGCCTATTCAAGGGGTGGGGCCATACTCGTAAGACAAACGGAATACGTTCAATTCGTTGTGAGAAAGTAAATTCAATTTCCTGGATAAATTGTCTTTCTCTCGTTCTCGGCTAACGATCGTAAAACATTTCCCTACGAATGATCGAAGTGTGTCGGTAATAATTGGTACACGAGCGGAGCTAACGCGTTTGTTTCGTCGTAATCAAATAGATCCAACTTTCTCGATAAAATTCTCTCGAATGTATTTCGTTTGACACTAAACCTACCACAGCGATCAAACTGACCGCTTTCAAATTTCTACGCAAACTTTATTTAATATTTAAACGTTATCATATCGCTTGCTAATCTGTGACTTTCCATAAAATACGCAAACGATATATTCTTCGGTATCTATTTCCAGTTTGCTTTTTTCTTTCTAAGAAAAATTTGTAGTCTGTCCTGTCGAGCGGTTAATAAGTATACAAGAAGCGTCGGTAGGTTTAGCGTTAAGAGTATCAGCCGCTACGGTAAATAACGTCGATCAAAGTTAATCTTCCTTAAAATTTGAAACACCTGAAAGCCTAGCAGAGCTATTAGCATAAGTAACTGGTTTAATCGTATAGTTTGCATTTGCATTGCGTATACTTATGTCTACTATCAAAGGATTTGGAATTGCGTATGACGTTTACGCGTATAAACCGCTTCTTAAATGCGTGGTGAAATTGAGGACTAAGTGGGATTTCGTATAATGGATCTCATTATGAAGCTTCGTCCTAATTTCTTGCCACGTGCACGGAGACCGTCCTCCAGTCGGCAGTATTAAAGTCATATTTTAATTAAGCAAAGATGCCATTAAATCTACGAGGAATGAAATTTTTATTTTATTTTACTGCCACGACCGTGCTCCGATCGTTCCTATCTACGTACATCTGACAAAATAAAATCGTTTGTACGAGAATAGAAAATATTACCGAATACGACAAAACTTTCTTGTACACGGAGAAAATTTATTTTATTATATTCGAACGTATGGTTGTCGGTCGTTTCGTATATTACGTAGGATTTGTACCACAATTTACTAATGGCACGAGATTAATTTCATTGAAACAGACGTTTCAATATTTTGATTCCGAAAGCTTTATTTCTTAATGTAATTATTTGATATTCGACATATAACGTAGCTTCCTATTGTTCATTAGTTAATTAGAGTACTATAGCGGATGTTATTGTTCTTGAGGGAATCGTGAATATTTGCTATACAATCACGGATACCATTTTCTTAAATTGCATCGATCGTTGATCGATCGAAATACGCCCACATGAATACAGGCTCCGGGAAAATAGCGAACAGATATAATATTAATTTCCGCGATAAAATATTTCTGTGTTTCCTATCGCTTAATAAAAGAAGAAGCTTCGATAAGTCCTTTTGATATAATCAAATATTTTATTACGTGTCAATATCGCTAAATACGTGCACCTCCGTGCAAAATGACTTACCAACCAACTAGTATTTTAACATTTATCGGAGAAAACTTTGACGAACATACTACGCGCGGTACTTCGACATCGTTTTAAGTCCATCGACCGCCTTCCATTTTAATTACCGTAAGTATAACGCGCGCCTCTCCATCCTCGTCACAGAGAATTCATTTAATTAGACACGACGCCAACTATCAGCGTGCTTTCGTTCGAGAATCGAAATATCCCCGATTTATTCCACTTTGCAGCCACCTATTCCATTTACGTCGCTCGATCAGCCAGTCGTCGAGGAATTAACAATGTTTCACCGAGAATCAGGAACAATGGCGGCGTTCTCGTTAGCCGCATGAAGGAAAAGCGCGATTTACAGCGGACGTTTGCGCGGTCGCCGATGGATGTTCGGTATTTTAAATCCGCGACGATTTCACGGTTCGATTTTACGCGGGGAAATTTCGAGACAACGGAACGTTAACGAAGAGCTGGCAGAAATACGGAAATACGGTGGCAGGCGAAGTCAAATAAAGAGTTTCGCGTAAAGCGAATGCTTTGTACGCACGCGCCCCCTCGTTTGTTTTATCCCGGCATTGTTCCACTTGCAGCGGACTTGTTACGCGTACCTCCAACAGCTAACTTGGTCTATTTATAAAATATTGCGATTACTTTTCTTTATTCTTGTTTTTTCTCCCATGCTGCTGTATCGTATTCGAGTCGTTGCGGCTGAATTATTGATTCGCTACGCTTGGCGTGTAGGAAAGTTACTCGGGATTTTTTTCAGAGAGAACGTTGCGAAAAGTTGACTGGAAATAGACGTTTCTTACGTTAATTAATAATAAGAATAATATTCAAATAAAATACTGGGGTTTGTACGAAACGCTTGTTTTTGTTTTGTCGTTGCGAGGGTAAATTAACCCATCGTGCGAACGATAGAAATCAGAAACCAGTGGCTCCTTTCGTTAATTTAATAATTAATTGCTTTGTGTTAAATAATCTTTTATACGCGGTGTTCGTTAAGAACATGAAAACGATCGATGGAAGATCGATGAAACGACGAAAAAAAAAAAAAAAAAAAAAAAAAAAAAAAAAAAAAAAAAAATAGCAAAGTGGAACGAAAGGAAAAGGGACATTCACTAGTTCGACAGGTTTCGTGTCCGGCTCTAGCGACGAACCTGGCAATCAAGGGTTGCCATCTAGCCAGGATCGCTAACTATAGGTGTACCTGGAAGGTTTTGATATGTCTGTTGTCAGTAAACTCGAGGGAACGAGGTATGTACGTATAAGCATGTATCGTCGGTAGAAACGCGGAAGTTGTATAACAATAGAGGAAGCTCTAGGGCCTCGACACCCTCGTTCAACTGTAAACCTAATCTGCTGATCCATAAAGCGAGAAACTCTCCTTCCGAAATAAACGGCATACTATATCTTTGTAATACGGATAATACAGACTGATTGCGAGTTCCACAGAATTTCTACCGTTTCTCCGAATGAAATTTTCGATCATTTAAAATAGTTTGAGATTTCAAGCGTTTCTACCTTTTCGCAAACGCTAATTCGTTTCTGTGTTACAGCGAACGTGCTGATATACGCGATTGAAATTATTATTACGCAGCGTTGTTTCTGTTATTACGTTCCAGCGATACGTTTCCATGGAACGTAACGTTAACACATATCTCTCGCGCAGAATAGAATATTAGTAAGCGTTCCTGTCTAATAAGAGAGACTAAAGCTGCCTAAGCTCCGAAGCTTAACTTGGACAGCGACACAGATCCTTTGTGCAGCCAAGCGATCCGTGTCTCTTAGTTAGCCCTGTAAAATCAGCTCACTGTAATTCCCGTAAAATTAATCGCCTATTAAATTAGAAACAAAGAGGATTAAAGAAAGTCACTGTCCTTTGATCGTATTAGGCATTTGAATATTTCGAATATCCCGTGTCTCCTGAAATCGGATCTCCATTAACGAGTGTAATATACGTACGATACTTGCTCAAAAGGAAACGAAGCGAAATTCAACGAGAACGAACAAGAAACGAACGATTATTTATCCCCGCATTTTAGGAAAAATCCAGCCAAATCTGCAAGCAGACATCGTTGGAAATCCATCAAATTTCAATGAAAATTTATCAGGCCACTCTGTGGTAATTCCAGTTTAGAAACGTGTTTCTACCGCTTTGACGAACTATGCTCATCAAGAATGATGTCAATAGACGCGGACCGGGGAAAGCTTTCAGAACTTGGAAACTAAGCTCTAACTAAACTCTACTATTACATTCTTCGTTGCAGGATCAAACGTTCTATAACATTACTTACTCCGACTACAAAGAACTCTCTACCAGACCCAACGTCAAACATCGTTCGCTACGATCTTTTCTCGTCCCTCGTCGTCACTCTTCTCTCCGTTTATCCACCACTAAACTATTAAATACACAGTATTCCTTCCACCCTAAAATTCGTCCCCCTTAATTGTCCAGAAACACGATCCCCCGACGATTGCTTCGAGAGCGGCTTTTAACATTTTCCCCCGAAGGGTGAATTAGAGTATCCTCTTCGCTCGGAGCGTATCGTGTCGAGGCAAAATTGTCCTCGAACACGATACGTCTCGTCGTCTCGTCGCGATCGTGCCTCTGGCCAAAATTCATCCACGTTATGGTTTGATTTAATCGCGCGAATCGTTTCGATTTCACGTTGCCACGATACGACAATAATTCGCGCACGTGCTGCTTCAATTGCACACCACGCGCATTATGCACGGCAATACTATTATGACCGACAGCAGACTGCTTTTAATTAGCTAGCAACGTTCCACGGTTACTTGGATTTTCAAGGGACGTTGGTCTTTGCGATTTCTCGTTCCTACGAAACGATTTCGCTGGTTGGTCGTGTGGATCGCCAAGTTCGAACGTTGAGGAACGTCGTGGTTTCAGTCGGTTATTTTGGCCAACTGACTTGTCCCGCACGAAACCGTGTAGTTTTAGTCTCGCGGTTATCGCTGAAATAGCTGTTAAGTGGAAGAGATTCGAATGGATTCGTGAACTCGTTATCGGACAATGGTTTGCCAGATTATTCCTTGGAAATTGACGTTAGCTTCTTTGGGATCGAATTTCTGTTAAGGACGGGGGGAAATTGTTATTTATCGATTATTACTGACAAATAGAGTTTAGCTGGTGTTTCTGTAGGGAAGAGCACAACGCACTGTGAAATTAGAGCAAGTTTCGAAGGAGACGAATATGTTTATCATTGAATTATTTGGTAATTCGTTAGAGTAACAAGGTTACGTATAAGAAATATCGAGCGTTAAATAAGCAAGAGCGATGCTTCGCTAAATTTTTGTTCAAACCAACAGGATCGTGTTTGCTTAATGACACAACACCCTTGCAATTAGTAACGATCTGTCAAATAATTTTAAATTATCCACGAGCATGAATGAAATTGCTCAAAGTCCTTGAATGTATAATGCTTGAAATGAAATTACGAACTGTTCGAGTAATTTCATTGGAAGAACGGACACGTGAATAATTTATGCAAGAAATTAGCGTATCCCTGTAAGTATGCGACGTCAATACATTAAAGGTGTATAAATAATTCGTTCGACGGAAGGCTTAAATTATTCATTACGCGCTACACGAAAGCGTCGAACGTTTAATTATCCAGACAAAGAGGCTCGTACAGAAATCAACTTCCGCCATTCTTTTGGTAGAAGAATGTTCTTCTTATTGTCGACGCGGCATCTTTGAATTATTCCCTAATGATAACGCGATTACCATGATTTATTCACCGCCTAATGAAACGTGACGCAAGACGTTCGCTTTCGCCATGACGTACACGGCATACCGCTATCGATCCTTTGGCAACGTTTTGCTTAGACGCGAAGACGTTACAGTCGTTCGTTCGTCGTTTCCTAAGGAGGACAATTGTAAAACTTCCAACGAAGTCACGAAAGCTCGGGCAAAATTGGCGATATTTATGGTTTCAGGTACGAGGAATTTCAACCGACGAAGAATTTCTCCGTTGATCGCGCGCGTTCCACCAGAGGAAATATTTTCCTTGTTGGGCTTCGCCACTTTGCTAGACGTTAGGCAAAGTTTTGTTCTACGCGCCGATTGTTTCGAGCGATAGTTGCCGAAAGATGGTGAAATTCGTGCAAACTGTCATTCGCGTGATTTTAATAGACGATGGAAATTTGAGAAAAATTATACGATTAATTGGAACGTTGGATCTAGAAATTCTGAGATTTTTACGTTCGAAGACCTTTCCGAAGAATTCTACGTAACGCACAAATTGGCGTGTTCTATCGTCGAAGCATCAGCTACGGCTATAAAATTTACCACGAATAAACCTTCAAACTCGATCTCCAAAAGACGATCCGACCCAACTTGACCTACAAATGCGTCAGAAGATGCTACGCCGGTGTCTGTATAATATCGGGTTGTCCGAAAAGTGTCTTTCCTTTTCAGACACGTTTTTTACTACAATGTATCGTTACACAAACATGAAACCCAACCTGTCGAACGTTGTGATCTTCATCTCGATGGAACCAAATGGATCACACGTAATTCGATAAAATAATACAAAACGACAAACGTTGTGCGTCCATTATTTCCTTCCAAAACGAAAGAAACTTTTCGCACGACCTGATACAAGTTGATTCCACTAGCAGTCGCCTCAACCATATTTATTCTCCCAAGTACAATAGATGTTCTTCCTGCTTCATTTGCTCTTTTATACGCATACACCTTCGTTGCGTGTATTTTACATTTAAGAAGCGCGTGTAGATTTTTCTGACCGACTGCGCGATATTCGATCGTGTAATTTCGCTCCAATGCAAATTCTCGTCGACTAATCGTCACCTCGATCCTACCAATTGATCGTCACCGTTACGTACAAAATCAGCAGGTATTCCAAGAAACGCAGCTACCTGAAAAATGTAACATCCTCGCTTTTGTCCATCGGATACGCATTACCGTCAGATATTAAGGTTTACATAGGCCACACGCTTCGCAGTCTCCAACGAATGTCCTCTCGTGTTTCGTGCTTAAGCTGCGTATTAACCTCTTGCCCGCGGCGTGTATCAAATTTAAAGCGTTCCTCGGGGCTGCGAAGTTTCACGTTGATTTCTTGCACCGGTGTACTGGATCGCGAATGAAAATCTGCTTGCCCCGGGCGTGCATGTATATATATATATATGTATGTATGTATATATACGTATGTATGTATATATTCACAGCGGAGGGTATACGGGGAGCTTTTAATCACCTGGCGTGTACTTGGAAATCTATTAGGTCTGTTGGTAGAGAAAACCAGCGCTTGATTGTTTCTTGTGTAACGAGCGTGATCGCGAAGAAGGCACAAAGGATTGTCGACCGGAGGCCTCGTACTTCTCGTATTTGTCGTGAGATCGCTTAAGTGTCGAACGAACGAACGAACGAAGTTAATTTACGATGTTCTGCGTGGATATCGGGTAGGGAACTCGAGCGGGGACGAAGTACTAGAAAGATGGTAACTGGATCGTGAATGGCGATTTAAATATGTAATCAAAAGGTTAATTAGAGGGATAGAATATCGTATCTTTTCTTTTAGCCAATTCAACCGAGGCAGGATTTGTATAAACGACAAGTAATAACAAGCTTTTTTTTTTTTAGTTTTTTTTTCTTTTTTTTTTTTTTTTTAATCTGACCTAGGAAGAATTTCTTGCGTAAAGCAGAGGTAATAATTACGGCGAATAGCTAACGAGCGATACGATGTTCGTTAATTGAAAATTAATAAATGAGAAATTAAATCAGCCGCTGCTATCGATTTATGCATCGTTATTTCGTAAAAGGTTATAAGGTAAATTCTTTCTCCATCGTCGTTAACGATTTTACTTTAACGAAATCATTTAGAAATCCAAATACGTATCGATATTATTGGTTAAAAGCGTTGCTTCGTTAAAAGGTAAATAATTGTGATAACTTTCACGTTGCGATCATTTCGACGTGTTATTCGCATTTTAGTTTCCGTATGTTTGCTTTGGTTTTGTAACTACTATCGATCTCGCATTCCTCTACTAATTTAAACAGGGACTTTATTTCATGTCGCGCCATCGCCTACCGTGCAATTAAGTAGAAAAAAGTGCGAAAGATAGCGAAGGAAGAAGAGCTTGTTTGTGCGTTTCTCTTTGCCTCTCGAGACGATTTTTCCACAGAGAATGCGGGATGGGAATATCAGTATTGAATATTTCTTCCTTTCCCCTCGATATCCTTGGCAATCAGCGACAAGTACAAACAGTAATCTCTTTCGTTTCTTTTTAACGACCGAAGAAAAATACTTGAAGAAACGCTGCTTGTAATGTCAACGTGTACTAACAAGACTCTTTCAAACACTAGTTTCATAATTTATTGGTTTTCCCTAACCAATAAAAAAACATGTTTCTTCTCCGCTTTAAAATGTTGAGCTATCGGTACCGAACAAACAGCAAACTAATAAAACAATCTTCGACACGTTATTTTTTGAGACACGAATTTCCAATTACTGGCGCGACTGTATCGCCGTGATAAGATTTAAATAAAATTCGCGAGAGCTGGATTTATAAGTTAACGTTCTATATATTGCGTATAAAACGTGATGTACGAACTGGAAGAACGAATGCAGTATCGATATAAGAGACTCGAATCAAGTGTTTGTGATAATTAAATTTCTGAATGATATTGTACGTGTGTCGTGGAGAAAATGTTTTCCAAACGGCGAAAGCACGTTGTCAAAGATAGCGGAGAATTAGTTTGGCAGCAATTTCGTCAAATTTGCACGAATCATGACCGATCGTCAAAGGAGAACGGGGGAAATGGCAATCACGCGATTATTAGTTTGTTTACGGCTGAATAACGACAATCATCAGGCAGAGCATCAAAGGAAATTTCGTCACGATTTTGATTAAAGTATAATTATTGGGGTCGACGCGGAGACGACGCCTCCGGTGTCTGCTTGGCGGAATCTTGTCGCAAGAGCTTCGTCTGCCTCGATATTTGTATCCCTGTGCGTGTCACTTTCCTGCCAAACGTTTCTACCCTTTGCGAACAGAATTAATGAATTCCGCTCGCAAATGTCATCGGTGATTAAATTCATAAGTAAAACGCACTCGGAAAATGACGTCAAATATTTGAACCGAGTCAATAAAATATACTTCTATGATAGTATAAATAGTAGGATTTTTGACTGTGAATGGAAATGCCGTACAGGAATATTGGAATCTTTGAAACGGTTAATAATCCAATATTTAATACGATTAATCAATAGAACCGAAATATAACGTTCGAGGCAATTGCGTATCATTTTGAAGGATAGAAACTAGAAGAAGGAAAAGGAATAAATTTACAAATATCCACAACATTTTTCTTTTCGACACAAATCTCTTTATTTCAAAAGACTCTCTTTGAAACGGTTAATAATCCAATATCTAATACGATTAATCAATAGAAATGAAATATAACGTTCGAGGCAATTGCGTATCATTTTGATAGAAATTAGAAGAAGGAAAAGGAATAAATTTACAAGTATCCACAACATTTTTCTTTTCGACTCAAATCTCTTGATTTCAAAAGACTCTACGATAAAAGCGTATCAGATCTATCGATCGATCGTGTCATAAAAAACAAATTTCAAATGAAATTGTCAAAGGGTTAGATATCGCAATTTCTTCGTTTCTCCCTTGGAAAGCTCTAAAGTCACGACGCGGATCCAAGACAAGACGTCGTCGGAGAAACAGGGCACGCGGCGCCTTTCGACCGAAACCGTTTCGCGATCGTTTCTCCTACGTTGCCTCGATAAAGTTTATCAGGAGGGGTATTACCCGACTGAATTTTATCGGCGTGCGTGCAATAAAACGAGACCGTAAAACGTGAATCTTGAAGGGGGAAGAGGGAGGAGGGCGACGTTTGTGCTACTTGTCCCGTACCCGCATGCGGCACTGTCTGACGTGCATTGAATTTAATGTCTACGGTACCTGTATCCGGAATGAGAGTGCTACTGCCTCGTAAACGGCGTAATGCACTTAAGGCCGCAGCGACATGACGCGATTCCGCTGGAAATTCGTTTGGACATCGTAGCCGAGTGCGATCGATCGACGACGTCGCTACGATCGCGTTAACGCGTTGTCAGAGCGCGCCACGTTTTCACCTGCGATCGGCTTCGCGAAGATCCAGTCGTTGCACGGCATCGTCGGTTTCTCTGCGATCATTGATCTTGCGATCCTTTCGTTGGAAATTCGAGATCGAATTGCTCGGATCCGTTTCGCGGCGTTCCCTTGGCTCGATGTTAGCGAAGATCGGGACGATCGGTAAGGTGAAAGAACGTTCTGAAAACTGGTTAAACCATAGTTCCGATGTGTGTAGGTAAAGATAAACAGGATGCAGAGTATTATTCAATTTAAGCGGTTAAGTATAAGTTCGGATGAGTAAGATCATTTTCTATGAGAAGGGACCGGAAGGGAACTGAGAGTTATTTTATGGGTGAGAAAAGATTTCCGACCGACTGTCGTTAAGTGCGGCTAATTTGCAATGCGTATCGCGTTCGAGCGTAAGATGCAAGCGTGCAAGATAATTTTAGCCGAACGTATCGAGCCAGAAATTTCTTACGACGGAAATGGAACGTTTTTCGGAAACAACCCTCTCATCCTGTGAACCGTACGAGTCTACGTTTACGTCATACGGTGCGAATATACGTTTACGTCACTTTGCTTTATCTACTATAATACGAACGTACGTACAACAAGCGGCCGTAAGTATGTGACGTTTAACACTAAACCTACCACAGCGGACAAATTTGACCATATTTAAACGTTATCAGATAGCTAGGCTAATCTATGACTTTTCGTAAAATATGCAAACGATATATTCCTCGGTATCTGTTTCTAGTTTGCTTTTTTTTTTCTAAGAAAAATTTGTACTCTGTCCTGCCTATCGTATTAGCGTTAATACGAATCGGATTCGCTGCCGTCAAACGACGGACGATCTGCCGTTTACGCTTTCAGTTTACTAAATTTGACTAAGGCGGGGGAAGAGCGAGCGTTCGTTCGCTCGGTGTAAACTCGCCATCAGTAGCAGCGTTAAAGACGTGGAGCGAAGCGGAATCGGAGGAAAGGGCCTATAGTCGGTGCGGCGTGGGCGTTGAGGTCGTCTTGGCAGCTTCCTTCGTTTCAGAGACGAGGCGATCGCGCGACGGAAGCGGTCCGCCAGCGTCGAGAGGATGTTACAATTAATGCTGACCGGGGCTCGTTAGCACGTTTCCTTTTTCCTGAGTCATCCCGATGGAAGTCATCGCCGAGGAGCCGACGTTCGCCGCGGGGAACAACGTTTCAGCAGACGCGATCGTCTCAACGTGGTCTTAATGTATTCGCATCACTGGAAATGAATTTATGGAGCGCCTGGTTTTGTCCTGGCTTTCGAAACGAGTCTATGAGAAGATCGCGTGTTATTATTTTCCGAACGTTTCTCGCGTAGGATACTTTCCAAGTTTGTGTCGTTGGAAAAAAGATCCTCCGATAAAAAAAATCAAATAAAAGATAAAACGATATGACAAGGAAACTTTCATGCGAAATTCAGAAACACAGCCGTGACAAAGGAAGAAACTCCATACAGCTTTTTCTCCATCGCGATTCTTCTTCGTTTGCTTTAATCGTGTCGGACTTTGTCGCCATCCATCTCGATATTATTTAGCTCTGTCACCTCGGCAAGGATCTCACCTTCGTCCCGACAATATCTTTTAGAGGCTCAGAGACCTGCCTGTTTCCCTTTTCTCCTTTTTTTCAATAACTTCGACCCTCGTTCGACGTTCCTTTCAAATTGATAAAAGCTGCGGCGCGCACGAGGAGCGCAAAATACTAGCTTTGATTCGCGTTGCAAAACAAAAGATTAACGAGTAAAGAGGTGTTGGGTTGTTGAGGAAAAAACGTAGGGTCGGAAGGGCGGCCAGGAAGAAGGGGAATCGGTTGGAACGCGAACAAACCGAGGACGTGCTGTTTGCCGAAGGAAAATAAACGAAGGCGGTTGGCCGTTTCACAGTTAATTAGATCCATGAAACTGGGTCGTGGCGCGGTGAAACAGCACGCGAGCGAAATTCCATGTCGTTGCTACTGTTTGTTTTCGCTTTTTATTTTGGCCAGGATAGGCGCGCTGTCGCTGGACCGCGTAATTTGCATTCGAGGAAGCGTTCTAACTCCGGCTGAAGCTCGAGTGCTCTCGCCGCATCCTGGATAACGCTCTGGTCTCATTGAACGCGTAATTATGCGGTCGTTTAGTCTGCCTGAAACGCTCGCAAGATGGTCTTTCGACCGTTTGATACACTTCGTCAGCTTTAATGACTTGGAATTTTTTGCTAGTCGGATAGTTACGACCTGGGAGAGAGTGAATGAAACGAACTTTCATCGCGCTGCTCCTTTTCCCGGATGAAACGCGCAGCTTTGCTTTTAATTCGATGGAGCAACTGCCGGATCCGGTTGCTTTTCGTCCTTTTTTCTATCTTTTCTTTTTTAATACGGCGTAAGTAGCCGTTTGAAGAAAAAGTGGAAAGAATTTTAATAAATCGCATATTTTTAACTGATCGATGCAAACAATTTTAAAATACCTATATGGTTTTTTAATTATTCGCTGACGTTGCAATTTCTGTCGCGAATCAATAAAGCGTAATACATACGCGTGAGTATAAAACCATATATACGATCGTATCATTTCGATAACAATAATTTATTGCTTTTACGCGTATAATGTGCTTCGCTTCCTGACAATTTTACGAAGTGGCTTTTTATGTGGCGTTTACCGCCATTAAAACGGTTTCAGACATCTATGGTCACGAACAGAGAGTTATAACACGTACTTGCGAATACTTTCCGCAAACAGTGAAACGCGATATTTTGCTATATTTTCCAACAGATCGTGATACCGCCTTTTTCTTCGATAACATCAGTCGTTTGAAATCATCGATAGATTTTCTCTATCGTCCGGTAAACGATAAAAAGTGCTATTTATTTCTATACTACTATTTACTACTTATACTATTTTTTTATTATTTTTATATATATATATATATACTGATTTCTACCGACAAACGTAGAATAAATTTTAAATTTTACGAAAAAGTACGTAAGATACTATACAGGGTGGGGCATTTTAAACAGGTCACATGAATAACTCGCTTGAAATAGTCGAATAAACTTGACACGCAAGACCGTATTGTAAGGTATATACATACATTATTGCAGATTTAGACCTTTGAACTCGCCATTTTGAACACTTGTAGCAGCAGTATCAAAGTATCCAAGTATTCGAAGCGTGCTTCGAGACAATCAGTTTTCTCTCGCGGTATTCGCCTTGAGACACTCTATCGGAATGTAAGTAAAAAAATACATTGTTCCATTTAAAAAAACAGAGTTGACCTTCGTATCTCCTTGACGCCTCCATTTACAGAAAAATTGGCAATACCAGATTATCAGCCTCTCGATACCAAGTAACTTCGGTCTAATGCATTTTCTCCTACCTTCAAAAACAAGCGAGTTATTCGGGTGACCTTTTTGAAATGCCCCACCCTGTATACATGACGATAATTGAAGCAGCAGTCACAATTAAAACGATCAGTTTAAATTTTGTTTGATCGAATCTGTCAATAACACGAGGATCTTGTAATTAATATATGATTTCAAATAATGTAACATTTGACTTTTGCTTCAATAATTGTTTCGACATAAACGCGATTAATATTGAAACTATTGGCTTACGCCGAGTGATCCGATGTAACAGAGGCTGTTTTATTAATATACAACCAATTGCGTATTTTCAAATATTAATTCCTACGATATTCGTACGGCTACTATCAACCTCGATGCGTCCTTTCAGTCATTTACAAACCAATCTTGCTTTTTCTGCTATTGAAAAATATCGAAAATAATACGAAAGAGCAGTTACCGGAATATGTAATTTCTCCTTTCGACTTCACGTTATACACGTTCTTAAACCATTAAGCGACTTTTTTATTTGGTAAAAAACGCGAGCTACGTCGAAATATAAAAATTCGATGATCGCAACAAGGGTAATAGCACGCTAATAATCTTTCTCTGCCATTTTCAATCATCCGCTTCCCTTGATACGTCACGTTATATTTCATTTACATGCGCCGCAACTAAAAAGATAAATATTTCCCAATGGCATTTAATTGAACAGTTCTAAAGGGCATAACAGAAGGTATTAAAGCGCCTCGGTTCAATTATATTAATTAATAGTCTTACTATTTTTAAACGCTTTTAATCGTCGTTTTCTCCTTCGTAAATTACAAGGGAAATTACAGCGAAACAAAGGAATAAAAGTAGCAGGCTGCCTGGAGATAAAACGAGTGTTTCGATCTATATCGAAACTCGAGCGTGTATCGGAATTATAGGAAATTACCTGCAGCAATTTCTTTTTAACGAAAAGCATCTTGCCGGCGTTTCGGCGGCGATCATGCGAAAATCAATTATTAATATCCTTCTGTTTTCGAGACGGAGGATCCTGGAATGCGCACGAAATTATATTTCATGCTGTTCGTAGTCGGATTATTAATATTGACAGCGACGTTTGCTCAGACGTAATCGTGTTTGCAAATCACGTTGTTTATGTACAGGGACATATTCAAATCCGCGACCGGCTCGCATAAACGCTCGTACAATCCACTTTTATCTTATTTTCCTGTTATTTTTTTTTTTATTACGAGATAAGTCTAAGGAAAAATATTACACCTCGCTAATTCCTTCCTTTCTACTAACTCCATAACTGACGTAATGTCATCTTTTTCACGTGGAAGAAGACGATCGTTTAATTTTTGCAAATAGACCAACAATTAATTATCAACTACTCTAAGAATAGAGGAACTTGCTGCGTTTATTTGAATTA
Organism: Bombus confusus; assembly: GCA_014737475.1. Lineage (NCBI taxonomy): Eukaryota > Metazoa > Arthropoda > Insecta > Hymenoptera > Apidae > Bombus > Bombus confusus. The sequence continues at coordinate 2,554,913 of JACXIV010000014.1, forward strand.
ATAACGATAAGAGTAGCGATACAGAGTTCCACTTTGCTTCATTGTAGAAGCTTTACGCCAGATACATTTTCCTTGTTTCATAATTTACGGTTGTATACATAAGCGAAATAAAGTACCGCAACCGGTCCATTCTGCGGTGCAACCATAGACGTCACGATGGAACTCGCTCTTATTCGCAAGCAGTCGGAATATTTTCGCCTTAAACTGCCGGATTCACCACTTTATCGCAATTTGGCCCGATAATCCGGCGTTAATCTGGCCGAATGGAACGATTCAAAGGGATGGAGGAAATCGATCGGCGGACAAACGGTTTGGAAATTTGCGTTTTCTATGCGCGAAGCTGAAAATCGTTCGGTGTGCAGGGCTCGAGCGTGAAATATACTTGAAGACCGAAGCTGCGCGTATAAAACAGCGCGGTTGCAGCTTTAATCCGACCGAACGATCTAAAAGGCGATTTTCCAGGATTAAGAGGCCGCTGGCAATTGCTGTTGCACAGGGCGCCGACCTGTGATTGGCTTCGTCCTCTGTACACCTGTGTGTTGCCGATACCGATTGGTTTACGTCATTTCCACCCTTTGCCGCTCGCCCTTCGGCTCCCTGTTCCATACATCCCGTTTGATTAACCGATATCGTTCGCAGCAACTTGCAAAGTTTCCGGAAACACGATCTTCCGGCTGAAGTGCTGTCACATAGATAGCTGCTCGATGGAATGTAATACGCGATCGGTAGTGAAAATCCCAATCGGTGATTGGTGCAGTTCAGTCGATGTTTAGCGGTAATTGTTCCTTCGCCGAGAAATTGGTTTTAAACGTAGAATTAAACGTAGAATTTGACGTGTTAGGTTTGAATGGAATTTTATTACCAGCGGATGTTTGATCAAACGAGGACGTAAAATAATTGCAACTTGAGTATCTCTTTGACACGTTCGGATTTCACGCGCAAACAAAATAATTTTTTTTAATAGGTTTATTCGCGTTATTTAATCGCGAGTTTATACAAAATTTTCTACGAAATGTAATTACGTTACGACAGAAGCATAAACTGATTTCCGAATGGCAGCCGATTCGAGAAACCATTTAAACGAGATTTCCCCCCCTCGAAGATGTCTGCTTGGATGGCAGAGCGATACATATCTGCGTTTCGAATGCTGTTTCGACACGACGCGCGATGTCTACTTCGATCTTGTGGCCTGACGCGCCTCATTCGATTGTATCCATCACGGTGGATGCCTTGTCACGTTATCAAATACGAACGTTTCGATCGAATTAAAAGCGCGTTATACTTGCCGCAGCGATGAAACGGAAGAGAATCGACGCGTAACATGAATTTTCATGCGGATTTCGTACTGGTTCAGTTGAAAATCATTTTCTCTGCGTACCGCGGCCGGATCGATTCACCTCTCATAATAGGCATTGTTCCGCAACAGGTTTCCTGTAAATTTCACGTGACATCTTCCGTTTGCAGACTACATCGATGGAACATACTATTCCTGACAGTGGGTGTTTGATTTGACAGCGTATTGTCGATAAATAATTGAGCAAATAATAGATGCGCGTGGTGAAATGCTATCGAACGCAATGCTTGCTGTGGAAGCGTTGTTTTTCACGTAGTTAGCGAATACGCGTTCCGTATTTTTTGTTTTTTTTTATTAATTCGTATGTGTCACGCATATTGATCTTTTCCATATTTATGCCTTTTGTATTTTCTGGTATTTCTAGCTTTCATGCGTTGTTTTTAACGTTTTTCCGCTAATTCTCTTTTTATTCGCAAAAAAGCTTTATTTTCTTGCGACGTGAAACAAAGGGATGGATTTTATCGCGAGTCAATTTTTCATACGCCGATTCGTCAAATTTAAACAATAACTAAACGAGCTAGTTAAAATGTTTTTTTTTTTTATTTAACAACGCACCGCCGATCGATGTTCCATCGTTTCATCAAAATGGGTTTCCAGGCTATTAGCGAGAACTTCAATTAACTTCGAAGTAATTAAGCTTATTCTTAAAACAAACGTCTATTTATTTTCCTTCCGTTTTCACTTCGCAATTACCAGCATTGTAAATCCTATAATTATTCAGTTTCAATTGTAGTACTAATGAATTTTCCCTCGTTCATCTAAATACGCTTCGCAGCAAAGTAATTAAAGATGATATTTCTGCCTCGAAAGTACTTCAGATACAAACGTTTCTCTGAAGTTTAATAAAACTTTTTCGTTACTCGTTCTGCAATAAATCTGAAGATAGAAGCTCCGCCTTTACAATGATCCCTCTTCGCCTATCAAAATTGATATACGATTTTTTGTCCTCATTTTATCGCCTTTTGAATGAAAAGTGCGCCGCTGGCATTAAAATAACTCAAGCTACACCACGATGAGATTGCACGATCCGGACATTTGCCTAGTATGAAAGGGTAATTCACAAAAGAAAATTCAATTCAGAAGTGAGAACGTAGGAGCGTTGCCCACTGAAAGCAGCCCAGGCATAATGTTGTACAATTTCTTTTGACGGTGTTATTGTAGTTCAAAAGCTCGGTATTTTTTTAGCCAGAAATTAGCGTAAAAATTAATCCTTTAACACTCGTGCCTCTCTTTGAATCACATTCGGTCGAATCGTATTTTTCTGCCGTTGGGAAATCTCTTAAATTTAAGAAAAATATGAAAGTATTCTCATGGATACGCTTAGCTTGTGGTTTCAATTTTATGCAAAAAATTTTCTTGCGATATTAAAAGCCCCCTCTTCGATTAGAAGACGAGGGCGAGATTCAGATATAAAAAATTTGTGCGTAAAGCGTATCTCTTTTATTTTGTACTTGGGTGAATAATAAACGTATCAAATTCGAGTTTTGAACGCTCGGATTTATCCGTCTATATTTTTTTCTTACAACGAAACTGTTTATTGTCGTTGCTATTGCCGCTATCGTTATTGTTATACGCGCAGTCTGATTGCGTTGGAGACTTACAGCGACAGTTGCGAGGGCGTTTATGGCAATTCAGGTTCCCGGATGTCGTCACGCAGTCGAGATTTTCTCTCGATTAAAAATTATCGCTGTTCACGTTGCGATAAATTCTGCGAAGTTGTTTCTTGTCTTTGCGCGTTTTACTCGACCATAATTTTGGTTACTTAGTACCGGAATTCTCATGTTCGCAGTGCTCCCAGACTATGTAACCTACCGTGGATAAATGAAACTTTATATGAGAAAACTAATTAACGCTTCTAACGCCACAGTGTTAATATCAACGATTTAACGATGCTGCACCCTCCTAATTGGTGTCTAACGCGAAATAATAATCATAGCGGCGTAGAAACGTGAATTATCGGCATTCTAAATCAAATCTCAATAATTTTAGATAAAGCATGTGTTAAACGTAGAAGTAACGATCGATGCTTGTTTAATATTTTCTTCATTTTTCATACGAATATCTCGATTAATTTAGGAGATAGAACAGAAGATGCAAACGATCAATCGCCTCCCTTACTTTCTGAAAATACTGAAAATGGAGATCAGAGATTCAAAATTATACCTAGTGGCGTACTAAATCATACAGAGCTTACTAAATATTACGCTTTGTATCTCCCGAGATAAATTTTCGTCGGAATTCTTACCCTCTCGAGCGAAAGCACGTTTTCCATATGGAATATGGTTCCTTGACGAGCTCGTCATAAATACTCGTCGACGGTCATATACATCTTTGTCGTGTGACGCGAATCGTTGTTTGAGGTTATGGGTTAAGGGTGAGACACGGTGTGTCAGGGCTTTTAATTTCTGCCAAACAACCTTGAGCAAAGAAATCGTAAATTTTCTTCGCCTAAGTGTCTCGCGTGGGTGTGGCACTGTTGCGAGGTAAGAACAAACGGGCAATTTTCTATGAATACGATACGAGCGGACGAATATCGTCACGTTATTGTCTGTATATCAAGATTCCTGTATCTTAACATCGATAAAATTTTACATTTGACAGAGACAACCCATTAATCGCCTCTGTCTCGACGTAATTCGTTCTCAATTACCAACTAAAACTTGTTAAAAGCAATAAAAAGCATGTCACTAAATTATTCCATACTCCACTGACACAGATCGCTCCCACTTTTATTACTAACCAATTTCATTGCTGGCCCTAAATTTTATACTTGATTGCGAAAATTAAAATTCATGAAAAATCATACCTACGTTGCCTGCTCTTCCCCTTGAACTTACGAGTCTGTCCACGTCTCCAGAGCTGTTCGATATTCAGTCGACTGTTACTTCTTGCTCCACCGATCTTTTTGCTTGTCCTAATTTAATTGCCTCGCTCCAAGTTTGCCAAAGTCGTGTTAGGAAGTTCATGTCGGACTGTTTGTTTTATTATTTATTTATTTATTACTACTTAGTCCGTGCCTTTCGGCTTTGGACGAGCTTTTCGGTTTCACATCTCGTTTAACATATATCAATCTTTGGCGTTATCTTCTCATTATCTCTACTCTTATATCCAACTAATCTCTTTTCTATGTCTATCTCTCTATGTAACTACCTCTTTTCTTATATAATCTATTCTATTGCTTTCTGTGCTCTAAACTAGGTAACTTTTGGGCTTTGTGCCTCTTTGCTGTGCTTCCTTATTGTCGTTCCTCCCCGTCTTGTATCGCCCTTCTCTTCTCCATTATTGCTTTCAATTCCCCTAGTCCCTCTCCAGTCTCGTTTAATCATGTCGGACGCGTGTTCTTCGCAGTTTCTGCATCGTTCGCCGGTGTGTGGCAAATCGAGCCACGCGAAATCCAAGTTTGATCCACTTCGTCCAGAGACGAATATTTTGGTTGGCGAGCGATTCCGTAACTTGTAAAAATTAGAAAAATGATCCCTAGAATGGCACACTGAGACCCTCCGTGAAAAATACTGGCCTCGCTTACCGTATTGGAACATAATTAATTATAATCTGGATTGTCGTAATTATGCAATAATTTCGATAGAGAAGCTAACGATTATATTTGATCGACTTGTAGAATGGACCATGAAGGAGTGCAGCGTGAGCTGGTAGTAGACGAGCGATCGTCCTCTCGGTTAGTGCCTGGACGGTCATCAACGGGATTCTACAACGCTGAATCGTTCACCCTGCAGGTGTTGCGCACGGCAGGTACGAAGTCGACAGGTGCAATAATCGGGGTTGACCCGGTTGTTGCCGCCGGGGCGGCGATGCGACGATGAGCTCGTTGAGGATTCAGCTATCCCTCTACACCCGACCAGAGGTTGGTATCGATATTACTCGCTCCATGTCACTTTAATGTTAAAGTCAACTGATCGTTTAAAGTGAATTTTACGTAATTTTTGCGTTATTCGTCTGGATCTCTCGTTCAGAAAATTTTCCTATATTATCGTTGCGCGGGAAATTTTATCTTTTTATTTCTTGTCAAATTGCGTGTAAATTCTTCCTATTCGCGCGTAATGAAGATAATCTAAGCGAGTTCTTATTATTTCCGGCGAATAGTTCGGGCGAATGATGTTGTTCTGCATTTTGAACGAACAAAACGAGATTCCGTGGAATGTTTTCGTAGCCCCGAGTAGTAGCAAGGCCGGGTCGCCTCGCAAGCTGTCGTAAGGTCGAGCACAGAGGAGCGGAAGCTGGTTCAAGGCCGATATTAGTTGCTTGGCCATGGACCTCGAGGCGAGGAACGGGACCGGCGGTAACGACGACGAGGAATACACGAATATTTACTTTATCGTTGGCGATCGTAGGGAGACGGTCACCTACAAAGCGAATCAGGTCAACGACATGGAGCTTAAGGGCAAGTCCATTTAATTAATTGATCTTTCAATAGAATCTCGTTGTGCGCATCACGAAATGTTTTCGTCGAAGTCACTTTTCATTTTCATTGCATTCTTCACTCTTATTATGACTTATCCTTAGCGAATTACGCCGAGAAGATGAAAAGTTACTTCGGCGATGTACTTTGACTTACCGAAGTTTATTACGAATTAAGAAATAATACTTCGTATTCGTCGTAAGACCGGAGTTTTCGTTTATTCTGCGAAATAAGATTACAATCAGCTCGATAGGATCGCGAAAAGGGATTGACGTTAAATTTCACTTGGAAATCTTCATCTTTCTCTTAATATCATAAAAGCAGGTTCAAAGCGCCCTATAAAGATCGGAAAGATTGATCGTAATTCTAGAAACCTTTTAAGAATCAAGTTTCTTGATATTTACGATCGAGATATTTCCGTTGATCTCTTAAAATCGACAAGCTAACGACTAGTTCTCTGAAGAGTATTCCAAAGCAAAGAAACATTTCGCGAGCAGATCCGATGGATATCGGTTTGGCCGATTGGAGCTTTCCATTCGAAGCCGACGACAGCCATCGAGGCATTCATCCACTCGATAAAGATTGAGATTGCTCGATGCAGCTCCACGAATATTCGATATTCCTCGAATCTAACCAATTATCGATCAGGTACGTTCTTCCCAAGGCGGAGCTAACTCTGAATGAAACCTTCCCTCGATGCTGTCCGCCCACCTTTCCGGCTCCGCGACCGATACGAAAGGGTCCCTATAAGCACTACCGAAATTATGTTTGCACACATTTCGAATCGTGACCTATCGACCGGACAATGCCTGCCAAAAATAACCTTCGAGGGTCTAGCTTGTCGATCAAGTCTGTTTCACCCTCTCTCGTGCGTCAAACGACGAAGCAAACAAGGATTTATGTTCGCTCGTCTGTTCGAACCGACACTTAGAACGAAATTTCCAGGTTGCTGTGTAATGTTGATGTTGGAAAGCTTCATGAAATGTATAAATGTTTGAGCTTCTTAGGTTTGAAAAACCTAGAGGCAACCAACAGCTTTGGTTTTTCTTATGAAAAGTTTGAGCTTGAGATTTATTTATATTACTATTATTAATTTTATTGTATTTTACGTTGTCGTTTATTAATTACTATTATGTTATATATTAATATGGTATATTAATTATTAATTTACTATTAATTTTTGTTTAACTTCTAAAATCAAGTTTAATATTTACCATGTAAATCCTTCATATCTCTCGTTATGTAATAAAGAAATATCAAGGTCAAACACACGTGAAAAGGTTAGAATCGCACAAGTTGGCAAATACTGTTTTATCTTGTAACTATATTTACTAAGAAGTGGGTAAGAAATGCAATTTCCGGTCTTATGAACGTTTTAAAATACCTGACTTCGCCTTGAAGACGCCAAGCTGGGACTGCAACGTAGCAAACTTAATTATTTACAGTAAAGAGTTTTAATATTACCTTGGTCCCCCTTTAAACGGTATTCCCCTTCGATATTGTTCCTTCAGGTCGCTATAAATTCAATGGATGGGAAAACCTTTCAGAAAATGCAAGGACTCGCAAGTGAACCAAGAGAGTTCTTCTACACAAGATTGCTTGATTCTTCCCAACGGCGACTCATATGAATAGATGTATCTCGCTTGAAGAATTTCAAAGGCGTCGAAAAAAATACACTTCACCTTCTACATTTCATGTTAAAGCTACGTCTGTTTCGAAAGATGAAAACCAAAGGAGAGAGAGATAACCTTTGTCAGACAGTCCGATAATGTTGTCACAATAAAATCCACTTTAGGGAATGAGTGCGCACGTTCGATCGTATATGTACAGGGTGGTTGGTAATTGGCGGTACAAGCGAAAAAAGAAGTGGAAAATATAGAATACAAATTTTTCGTTCGAGGCTTTGTTTTCGAGAAAATCGACTGAATTTTCGCTCGGTACGCGTGCACTTTATCGCGTCTCGTTATAACGCATCTCACTGTAGATCGTTGTCTCGATCGACGTTATGTCGATAAACACTCGCAATGTGACCGAAGCGTTTTCCTACCTATTAACTTACTATCCGACTTTTTTATTCTATATTTTTTTATTCTATTTTTTTTATTCCGTATTTTCGACTTCTTTTTTCGCGTAGAATCGCCCCCTTTCCGCTTGTACCGCCAGTTACCAACCACCCTGTATATCGCAGATTATCATTAAATTTACCTCGTCGAAGCGATTCGTGTGGAGAAACTTTTCCTTAATGTATTAATGTTGCAACGTAATTTCAAACTTCAATGTAACTCGATGTGTTCTTAGCCTTTTTGTGAAATGGCTTTCGTGTCGTCTCATAACTATTCTTCGTATTTTTCTCATTAACGTTGCATTCTCTTTGCAAAATTCGTTTCATCGCAACGCGGCAACGTTCGTTTCCTTTTGCCATCTTGCGAAACTCATTTCTCTGGTTAATGGAAATTATGAAGTTTTCTGTGACGATGTCAGAAGCCGCACGTACCAGGAATTTCGTTAATTTCACAAGAATTTCCTTGGTTGCCGCGCGATCCTTGTTGCCGACATTCGCGCAAAGCTTCTCAAACGATCTATGATAGCTGCTGGCGTGTTTCGTCTTGTATTCCCCGAACTATGAAAATTAACTCGGCACAAGTGCATCGCCGAAGTCGATTTCCTGGTTGTTTGCTCATTGCCGTCTTAATCTATGTAAACCACGCGCAACTTTATGCGACAACCAGCTATGCACTCACACACACACAGCTACACGCTCATACACAGCTACCAAAGGTAACAGATCGTCTAACGTTGTTAGTCGTCTAACTGTTACGCAAATTTCCTTGCACCTATGAAGTTGATATTTTGGCTGTCTGATCAGTGTCGTCTCGATCTACCGATCCCGCTCAGTCAGTAAAAGTGCGTTTAGGACAAAATAGTCAGTTGTATAGTATGAAAACGATACAGATAAAAGTCTTAAGAAGTTGTTTTAATAATTCGACAAGTTCTTGTAAACGCGAATGGAAATAACGTTTGTTTGTAATGTCTGATCGGAGCTATCGCATTTCGCCTCGATATCGGGGAAAGTTTTCCTCGCATAAAGTCTAATAATTTTCTTTCGTAATATTCTTCGTGGTTGATATTCATCGATCACGAATCACGTCGGCGAATTGACTACGCTTTCACCGAAATGGAGACAAGTAGTTGCATTTAAAAGAGCAAAGGTCAGCTTGAAATCTCGGAGGCACGCCCACGTACATAGGATTTCTGAGCATCGTAAAATGTCTGGCTCGAAACGAAGCAAATATTAGTTGAAACGTTTCTTGAAACGACGAACAGTTCGCGAGATAATTTAATATAAATAAAACGAGCAACCTATGTACGATGTAAAATACATATTACGTAGCTTTAATTGTCATTAACGATAAAAATGCTCGTCTACGCCAGAATTTCGCCAAAGCGAAAGACGAACGATCTTTATCGACGTGCTTCGCGTATCACAGTGTTCTCGAGTGTCTGACCATTTACGCCTCGATCTACTTGAGCCGCGGTCGAATCAACGTAACGCAGCCCGGTCGCCAGACCTGACGATATTTCAAACTTGCTTAATTTTAAACAGTGTTTCGTTGTTCTGTTTAAAATCGTTTACCTTAATTGCCGCATTACGAATTACGACGAGCGAACTCGTGTCAAAGTGCATGGCGTAATTAGCGATGATAATACTATTACAATTTATGCTGGCTTGCAAGCCGGTTAGTGGAAATTGCCCCACCGCGGCGTCATGTCATTACGAGGAGTTGCAGGCATCTCAAAGGGACACACGCGAAACGGAGTGGCTCGTGTCAATGCCACAAGAAGTCTTTGTGCCCCTGTATACCGTAATTCTTCTCATCGTGTCTCAGCCTTGTCCTCGAACTCGTGACAGACGATCTTGAAAGGAAACGGCTTGAAAGAAAACCCTCTATCGATTTCCTCTTCTATGCATTCCATGAATATTCCGGGAATATGTCTCGTGTAAACGTACGCGAACACGATTAATCAATAAATTCCGCTCTGCACGAAAGTCTCGTAGTTTTTCTCAAACACCTTTCTTGAGAGTAGGAGGAAAACGGAAAGTAGGAAAGATTTTAGGGAAAATAGGATTGCAGATCGATAGACGTGTGTTGCAAAAGTATGATAATATATAGAAGATATATAGAAGATAGTTTACGCGTTCCTTTCAGAAGACACAAACGTTATCGTTCGTTTGTGAATAAAACGCGGTAAGCCAAGAGCGTAATGGAAGATTCTTCGAGAGCAGAACCGATTGTTTTTAAAGAGAATTGTACGCACGTTACGGTAGCAATTTAGCAGTTAAGCCTTCTTTAAACCTTTTTGCCGAGTACTATTCCAGTGAATTGCCAACGTTAAACATTTCATTCGAAATTGACTTTAATTTCGAGGTTGAAACGCGGAACATAATTCTCATGCAAATATCCCTGCGCAATCAATTTTGAACCTCATCGAAATCCCTTTAATCCACGTATTCTCTTTCCGCCTAAATTCCACCGAATCCGGCCTAATTGCGATCCCATTTTTATTCCGCTAGAAGTATCTCATCTAAATGGCTATCATTTCGTATTTCCTTCTATGTCGTTCGCTGATGTCGTTTCCATTCACGAATAGCCAGTTTATACACCCACGACTCTGTAATAGACTGATCATTTGGTCGATTCTCAGCCCTTTTGTCGCATCATCCCTTCCATATAAAATTCACGAGAGGCGAGTTCGCGTCGCCGATACATTCCTCCTTCTAGTTAATTAGAAAGCTTTTCAACGAGATCGCTGGCCGTACCGCGAAAAAATATGCCGACGATGGCCTGACGAGAATCGATATCGTTCGTAGGGTAAATTGACCCTTATTGTCTGGCCGTCGTCACGAAATTTCCGCTCTCCGCAATGAACTACTAAAAATAGCCTGTCGGTGGTTAGATCGAACATCATATCTGGTTTTAAATTTAGTTTAAATTTCACTCGGGTATTTTTAGGCTGAATTCCACTGAAAATTTCCTCTTCGACTGTTTGCTTGAGAAAGCTTCTTCCCTGTTAGCCACCGAATGTCGGTGTATCGGAGATTCTATCGTTATACGAGTTTTAAATTATTCGCTTTCGGGCTAGTGATAAAGAGAAAGACTTCGAGTTGGAACTCGAGAAGGTTTAAAAGTTCTCGCGCACGTTCTGTTCGTGGATCTCTCCGCCTCAAATTTTTACATTCTTAAAGTTACAGAAAGCATTACGTATAACAGCATTGGAAGTATTTTTAATTTTTAAAACTTCCTCCGCACTTTTTACCACTGAAGTAAGATTATATTCAATTTTATTCTTCTCGTATTCACAGAGGCAATTGGAGTTTTAGAATGCAATTCAGCGAACGAATAAATTCGGAATTACACCCGCCGTAAGATAAAACATAATTCCTGCCAATAAATAGCTAATGACACGGTTAATTGCATTGTTATATCGATTGAATAAATCGGTCGTCGAGCAGCCAGTGTCGTAATCGTAATTTCGTTGTAATTGCCAGCTTGCCAAATTACTGTTTCATCGATACGACAATCTGCTTGCAGCATCGATGAGCACTGACGTGTACGTTCAATCATATCCACTTTCGTTTACTACCTATTAAAAAACAAAAACAAAAAAAAAGAATTCAATATGTGGACATTAAAAGCGGATATAAAAAGAAAAATCCATTATTCCGGACCAATATACTTTCATATTTTAACAAAACGTTGCCCAATTAAAATCATCCGCGTTTTTCGCGATAATTAACGAAACCGTATCACGGCTATATCATACTTTCCCCTGAACAATTATCACGGGAAAGCTCGTCTCTCTTCACGGTTTTAATGAGTCCGACAAACAACTGGACCCTCATGGTCACGTCAAGTTGTCTTTTTCATGCACCAGTCTCGGGAAATTTATTTTCACGGTTCATTGTTCCGCTCGTTAGCAAATTTCTGGACTAGAACGATTCGTGGCGTATGACGCAAACCACGAACGAAGCTAAGTGGAAATCGTAGGAAAAGAAATAGTAAAAGCGATCTGGAATGGAATTTTGACAGAAATTTCGGTCGTCGGTGGTATGTAGTATATTTTTGATCGTTTACAAAAATTTCTAGGCTCGTGCATTTTTAAAACGCTCAAAGTTGCTTATAAAGCGCTAAGAAATTGTTATGCATCGTAATTAATTTTATGCAATCGTAAATAAGTGATATCGAAATGAAAGAATCGACAAAAATGGACTTATCTTTTTCCGTGCGCTCTCGAAATACGAACTTTCCCCAGTCGAAAACGACGATTTACACGGAAACGAAATCCACACGCGTATAATCTGATATATCCATGCTTTTTTCATATGCGCTGCACGCTGTGTACAGACAATTCCACGTAATTAGCGCTCGAAATCGTCGGTCCGTTCGGGAAAAGCGTTCGAGCGATTTCCTTTTCGGTCGTTTAGACGATTACGACTCTTTAGCCTATTTAGCCGAAACATCGAAGCGTTCGCGAGAACACTTGCGCATTTTACGATAATAGAGTAATTCGATCTCCGAACGTGTGTACGCACGAAGAACAACTTTTGCTGGTTTCAGCCCGCGATGGATTTCGCGCGTGTATACACACCATGAAAGGTGTATTAAATCAAAATGCGATTGTTTGCGTTACGCTATTCGCATGAATATAACACGCATTCAGCGGATAGAGAATTGCGATCTGCGTCGATGTTGATGGAATTTACGGCGTTTAACGGAGGCGGGGTTAGCTGAAATTGGATAAGAATTTCCAATTATTGCTAAGTTTTTTCCGTGGCTGTGGAATCCAGGATGTTTTCTTTCAATTTTTATAATTATAGATTTTAATTACAATTATAATTTCCCTCGCTGTTTCCTTTTATAAAATGCTTGTTGATGGCTAGTCGGTGGTCTCAAGCGCTGATTTCAATTAACTTTTTCGCCCGACCATAAGATGGCATTTTCAAGATTAATTGCGCTAATTAGGTTCCACGATAAACAGGTCCACGTATATTTGAAATGTGATTAGTTTTTGAACGATACAAATTTTCCACCGTGTCGCTTTCGTTCTCCGCGTAAAGTTGCCGCTAGGATTTCCTACCGTATCGAAACGTATGGCGCACAGCCGAACAGTTACGAGTTTAGGGGCGGTTCTTACGACCGCATGAATTTGCATATTCACCCTCGTCTAGACGACACTGGAAATGGCAACGTTCGTTAAATACAGCACCGTGCAAAAGTTTCACATCACTTGCCAAAAGCAATTGCTTCGAAATGCACATTAAAATGCTTACTCGGTATTTCGAATTTTCTCATAGTTAGAACGATTAGGGCAAATTGAACGAAAGTAATGCGCGACAATATACAAAATATGAAGAAATCAGTACTCTTTGTAATATTCCATACACGAAACAAATCTCTGCTTAGGTTCTACTTCTTTATTCTATGCGACATGTTTAGTTCTTATCGTATGGCCACTCGGATAAATGGTGTAATTTCTGTACGATACTGTATGACAAGGCATATGCGGCGTTCGTGCGTTTATGCGGTTAATTGGTACAATAAACCGTGTCTATACGTGCAAATGTATCGATTAGAGGTGAGGCTGGCCTCGTATAACCCCGCCTCGAAATCAATCAGGCCGAACCTACGAGCATCCTTTACCGCGACCTCGAGTACATTCGATACATGCCGAGAGTATGCCAAGATCGAAGACGCCTTTTTATACCGATCTCGTTTCAAGAATAGATCCGAAAGACTTCTCGTTAATTAGAATCCGCCGGAATCGATGGTCGCTTGGATAAAAAAATTGTACGATAATTTGTCTTGTTCATTTTTTTTATCAGACTGTTTGAATCTCTAATCAACAGGCGATAAGTATTTTTTTTTTTTTTGAGACGTGAAGATTCTTAGGATGATCGATATATCTTGTGTGTCACGTTTGAAGAAAGTTTTTCAAGTTTGATTAAGTTAGTTCAATATTTGCGTGTTACGTGTAGTTTTCCCACTTCTGATAATGATGATAATAACGCGATAATAGTGTGTCACGGAATCGTGGATGTACAAACGATTTAGAAAGATTAGATAAGATGAGATACGAATGTTACTAATGACGAAAAGAAGCAGATTGACTAGCTGAGAAATAGATAAGTAGTTTCCTCGAGAAATTGCACGTGGCGAGAGATTAGTATACTTATGATTTCCGATCAGTAACGACCAGTTTCTCTTACGCTGCCTCCGCTTCAATAGAATCGATCTAATATTCTGCTTAAGATGTATCAAATAAATAAAACAATGAAATGTTAAAACGTAATACTAGAAGACGTAATATTAGACGAAAGGATCGAAATGTATCAAAGAAATAAGGAGAGAAAATATGCTTTCTCTTTGAAATTTTCTTCTTCCGAATTTCATTAAACAACGTGCATGAAATTGAAAAAATATTATGATAAAAATATTATTAAATATTAAATATTATTATTATAAGGAAAATTGCTTTCTTTGGAAATTTTCTTATTGCGAATTTCATTAAACAACGTGCATGAAATTGGAAAAATATTATTATTATAAAAATATTATTAAATATTAAATATTACTATTGTAAGGAAAATATGCTTTCTCTTGGAAATTTTCTTATTGCGAATTTCACTAAACAACGTGCATGAAATTGGAAAAATATTATTATTATAGAAATATTATTAAATATTAAATATTTCTATTATAAGGAAAATATGCTTTCTCTTGGAAATGTTCTTATTGCGAATTTCATTAAACAACGCGCATGAAATTGGAAAAATATTATCGCCACTCTGTTCTCCGTGTAATTCTTTATCGCATAAAGCGCATCGATACGTAGCTCATAGTCGCGGAATTTATATTCGAAGGTTTGAAATGAATTTTTATTTCCTGTAAATCGCTATGGTCTTTAATAATGGAGCACCGTGAAAAACGCGCGAAGAGCAAGCAGTGTTTTGCGACTTATGGAAACATTATTCGGTTGACATTTTTTCAATATCCTGTCACAGCATCTCGGGCGGCGGCTTAGTGGTCGAATGCCGTGTTTCCATTTTAAAACCGCGTTCAGCTGTATTTCCAATCGGCTTTGCGACTGGTCAATCTCATAATCGGACATTTTTTCCCTCGGTGCGTGAACATTTTCTTTTATTTTCGCCGCGTGTTTCAGCGTCGCGTAAAAAGTGCAAGAGGATTCTCTCACGAAGAATCATAAAGTTCAACCTACTTGGAATATTAATTTTGTTTCTTGCTTGCTGGCGATTAAACTCGTCCAGACAGTCGTAAATATAATTATGGCGTTTAAGCGCGACAGAATCAGATAGATTTACGCGCTCGTGGGAATGGTCGTAGTAAATTATTCATGCGTTGGATAAAATAGGGCCAACCGACCAAGAACGCGAACCATTGCGTCAAAATGGATGAGAAAAAGTTTGATTCGAAAATTTAGATTACCCTTCGTCCGATAGTAACTATTTTATTCTATTTCATCTTGATAGAGATTGTGTCTGCTCCACAGAACTGTTCAAAAAGTTAGGTAGACTTTAAAGAAATAAACCAGGAGTAAAAACAGTTACAGGTATATCCAAAGTCTAAAGCTTTCATACCGTGGTTATAAAGTTTCCTCCTTAAGTCTCTTTCTAAACTTTCCTCCCTCGAGTTTCCACATACCGCTCGTGTTCGCAGATACCTTAAACCTTAGCTTTCGGAAGCTGTGCACGTATATCTAGAATTTTTATTTCCTCATCAACGTGTTCACGCGCCGCTCACAAATCTTTCTACTTTTAGACAAATGGGTATTACGGTATTTTCAAATCACCTGAAAGCCAAGCCAACAAACATCTTGAATCTAGGAACTGTCGTTTGATAACGGCGATGCATCGAAGGAAATATCCAAGAGAAATTTTATCGAAGTTGTACAAAAATTGTTCCTCGTTGCGGTAAAAACGTATTCCTTAGAAAACGAGATTCAACGAGAAAACCACCGACCTCTGATACAGGTATACTCAGGTATGATCGTAATGGAAATAATATTTATATAACGCTTTACCATGCTCTTGAAAAACACCTCCGTGGACTGTATTCGTATTCCTATGAAATCGAAGCAACCGGTAAGTCGATTTTGCAGTGTGACAGTGTAGTTCATTGGAAAGTCCCGCAAGCAAGCTCTCGACTGTCGACAATTTCGGTGCACTCGATTTCCGGTCAGAATCGTCGAAAGTTTGTTCGCGCTTCGAGCGAAAATCGACAATGATTGCGCGTCATACTGGGATGAACTGGTTTTACCTGCGGTCAGGCTGTTCCCAGTCACCTCGCGTTTCCAGTTCAAGTGAGATTTAGGCATCCTGAAAAACGATTTACAGGAAACAAAACTTTGACTTGAAATCGTTTGACAAGCTTTTGGTCGGTGTTGTTCTCAGCAACAGGATATTGCGTATTTTCAGAATCGAGAGAAGAAGAGGAAAATATTTTGCGCAATATTTTAACAGTTGATACACGGTACACAAATGCTTCGCGTTTTAGAATCGTTTCAGAAGTCCATAATGCGATGTCATTATCAGATTAGGCGACCCTCTTCATTCAGGATGCTTCCTCGCGTATTCCGAAAAGAGAAGTTGACGTTTCATCGATTTCGTGTAACTTTATACGTAGTTAACGCATACTATCTCTATGTATCTTAACGCGGTGAACTTTTCATACTCTGTCTCGGTATAGAAACATAGTTACGCGATTGAACCGCAAGACGTCGATCAGTTTGGACTCGACTTTGGTCCTGCGTTAGTTGTTGTTCGAGCGGATTTTACCAAGTTTGTCGATATTCCTCGGCCACGAACAAAGTTACTCGTTTTCCGAATTTCCGAAAGTCTTGATTCGAGGAGCACGACAAGCACAACTTTCGACCATTTTGCTCAACGGTGGAATAATGGAAGGAAATCGGCGAGATCGGCGTACGACGACACAGTTTGTCCGTAGTGTTGGCTAATTACACGGTCGTTAAGCGTACACGGAGGATGTAGCCAATCCATCTATACGTTTATTTTCTAATTCGTCGACGGATAATAAAAAGTAATAGTAGCACCGGGACCCGTAGGAACTCTCGAGCGATGCTTTCCGACCGCAATGGCTTCCTACACCTCGTACCAATGATATTGGCCTCAACAAAATAATGAATAAATTGAGCGTGGGTCACAATAAAAATATAATCGTCCGCCGTACATCCATGATTCACGTTTCATTATCCTATTAGAGCCAATGGACGGTCGGAAGATAGCTCTCCCCCTTCTTTCGTTCTGTATATGTGCCACCACGTTCGTTTCGTTTCGTACGGAGCCGCGTCGTGTGAGCCTGGACAAACCAAGCCGAGAAGATCTGTCGCTCGCGCAAAACCTCTCGCGCGTTCAATCGTGCAAGCAGTCGAGCGAAAGAGAGAAGGTAGGAAGACCACTTTGATTTCCATCGGTGTAACATAAGTTTCTCGAGCTCTGTTCGTCAACGCCACGAGGCAACTTGGGGCGGTGGTGGTGAGCTAGGAGTGGGGAGAGGGTCGAAGATGGAGCTGCGATATTTTTCTGCCATAGGCTTCGTTAAATATCGCAGAATAATAATAAATTCATAAAATTCCGACGAACGACGAGAACGTTCGTTTTAGAGCAATTTAACCTCGTTTCAGGTGAATCATCGACTCGCGTGCTTTGCATCGCTTCAACGCAGGCATGTGCACGACGTCGTCGATCGGTAGTTCGAGGTTCATTTCGTTGTTTCATAGGCATTGGGTGGGTGGATGGTTAAAGGATGGGCAGTAATTTATGGAATCGACGATTCGTTCGGGAACGCGCGGTTCTTCTCCTCTACCTTACCTTCCGTGCTTCGCGTGTGGTCGAATAAATCTCGAGTACCCGTGAACAGGCACTCGAAAACATCCAAAAGAAGCACACGACGCGACATCTTTTCTCTTCTCCCTTCCTCTCTTTCTTTCTTCCGTTCTTTCGATAAGAAACGTGATTGTCGAAGGAAAAGTATTAATAAAAAAGTATCGATATTATAAGTATGTGATTGTCGAAGGAATTTGTATGCTCGTCACAGTGGACGTTCCTTTATTGCCGAGCATCGCAAACCACTTACTTCCTAAGTCGCTTGACTCCGACGAGAGCGTTCGCAGAGTTACGTTCGCAACAAGGAACACAGGCTTTCGAAGTTTTAGGAACGCAGTCCTATTATCGATGCAATTGCAAATCCCAGTTACAACTGGCCCAAACAGGTTCGAATAAGTTGTATCGGGAATTATTTTCTCGGATCGTTTCTGGCGAGCCACGAGCACTCGCGTATTTTAAACGCACCGTGCTCGATATTTATTCGAGTTTTAACTTGTCGCGTAACTTGTCGTGTTCGTTCTCTGTAACTTTCGAATAGAAAAGAAACGACGCCGCCGTTACTTTCGGTCGTGATCGAGGCTCGAAACGATCGGTCGTATCTGTAAAGCGCAAAGCGAAGAGGGTTCCGCGACGATTCTACGAACAGCCCCACCCCCGCGCTCAATTAAAAGAATTTACTCGGCAAACGATCGCGCATGCCGCGTTCAATGAAAGCCGGCCGGGTCGATTTTTATAGTTTGTCCAGCGCACACCATCTCCTCCACCTTTGACCATTGCTCACTATCCATCCTCCCCACCATTCTAATTTAAGACTCTATTATTGCCGACATCGCTGGTCGGGCTAATATTTGGCTTGGTAATTTCGACAAGTGTAATCGACAGCATGGTCGGTCGCTTTTCTCATTTGGAAAACTTTCCCGTGACCAAACTGCTTTAACTTTCAACGTGACGCGATGTGACTTCGTACCATGCTCTGTTAGGAGGCTTCGAGGGCCGTTTAAGCGGTAACTCGGTATGGCGTACTTTGTTCTTTTAATATTTCACTGCGCGTAGAAATGAATTAATTGGGCGTTGAGTCGGGTGTACGTAGCGTGTAAAAAGTTTGCGTCAGATGGAAAAACGAAAATGCGCGATGCCTTGATCGAAGCGGTGACGTTTTGCTTAAAAATATCGTCGAATAGTTGGAAAAGAGTTGCAAAGTACGGCGTACTTTGTTCTTTTAATATTTCACTGCGCGTAGAAATGAATTAATTGGGCGTTGAGTCGGGTGTACGTAGCGTGTAAAAAGTTTGCGTCAGATGGAAAAACGAAAATGCGCGATGCCTTGATCGAAGCGGTGACGTTTTGCTTAAAAATATCGTCGAATAGTTGGAAAAGAGTTGCAAAGTACGGCGTACTTTGTTCTTTCAATATTTCACTGCGCGTAGAAATGAATTAATTGGGCGTTGAGTCGGGTGTACGTAGCGTGTAAAAAGTTTGCGTCAGATGGAAAAACAAAAATGCGCGATGCCTTGATCGAAGCGGTGGCGTTTTGCTTAAAAATATCGTCGAATAGTTGGAAAAGAGTTGCAAAGTATGGCGTACTTTGTTCTTTCAATATTTCACTGCGCGTAGAAATGAATTAATTGGGCGTTGAGTCGGGTGTACGTAGCGTTTAAAAAGTTTGCGTCAGATGGAAAAACGAAAATGCGCGATACCTTGATCGAAGCGGTGGTGTTTTGCTTAAAAATATCGTCGGATAGATGGAAAAGAGTTTGAAGATACGTATATATACGTAGAGTAGAAAATTTATGGACATACGCGTGT
Source organism: Bombus confusus (assembly GCA_014737475.1). NCBI lineage: Eukaryota > Metazoa > Arthropoda > Insecta > Hymenoptera > Apidae > Bombus > Bombus confusus. Next base: position 2,574,410 of record JACXIV010000014.1, read on the forward strand.
AGTATGTACTGGAACGTTAAAAGCAATTTATCGAGTGGAAGAAAAATGTATTGTAGATTTGCAACGATAAATTTTATCCACGACGGATACTTCACTGTCACGTGAGGAATCTCTTTACTAAGAAGATTGAAATATACTTGAGACAGATGAAAGCTTAGATGAAAAGAAATTGTTACGCTTAGTTAATTAAGTATAATCACATATAATTATGAATTGCAATGTCACGGAATGTAATTTAATGATTATTTATTGCCAACGGTGATACAGAAAATGTTATTTCTTCGTAAATTGATTATTTTAAGATAATCCACTTCCTATGATATCTTTTTTATCGTTACTTCGTAATTACGAAGACCGTAATCCCGATCTTTTTTCATATTTTTTATCTATTTGATACGATTGAAGGAAACAGGTATCTTTCACCTCGCTCGGAGAAGCAAATTTACGTATTATTATGTCAAAAAGTTAACATTCGCATGGAAGAAGTGTTGCGATACTTCGTAAATCGTAAGCAACGAATACCCATCTAATTTTTCCCCGTGGCGTTTTGTATATCGACCAATGAATTTCAGGAATGTCCAGCTGTCAAAGAAACAGTCTCGAAAAAGTTAATCAACTCGATTCAAGCGGGCACGCACGGAGGTGCCCTTTGATGGCTTGTCCAGGAAATTTTAACAGAATCGCCAGCAGGCTGGCCAACAACCAATAAACCGGGCACTGTTTCCATCGTTCCCGCGAATCGTTCATTCGCGACCCCTTTTCACTGGCCCGGAGGGTTTTATGTACGCACGGGACAAGGATTCCAGATCGCGAAGAAATGGCGATATTGTCACGTAAATCTACGAGATGGGATGACTTGTAAAATTCATGAGAGCCGATAATTGGACGATGAGATTTCTTGAGATTTGTGAGAATTTTTACCGTAGTATTTATAGAAGGGTAAAAATATTGCGATATAAAGCAATTTCGATGTCAAAATAAAATTATAGACGGATGGTCCACTGTTCACGAGTATCCGAATTATTTAGTATTTATTAGTATTTTATTATTTACTATATATTAACATTAAAAGCCCTGCGCAGTCTGATAATCACAGTCACCCGAATTTCTCAGTTCCACGTTCGTATCATAAGAAAAGATACTCGGCTATTACAAAGTAAAGTTTAAAGTTTTCGTATTATTTCGCGTTAGTTTTATATAGTCTCGTTGTTGAATACACGGAGTGCCGCTGTTCTGTGTCGTATAATATTCTGAGATAATTTGGCTTGATCAGCCGAAAAAGATGGAAATATTCACGGTTGCGGATTGATTGATGATTAATTTCGACATTCCATTCGCTTGTTATGCACACGCCGAAAGGAGTTCTCGTTAAAATATTCTTTTATCGCGATGCTGGTATAATATGATTTCCGTTTTTAGATTTGACTTTCAGTCCGGAAGAGAATGGTCGCGTTATAAATATTGTTCGCGCCACGCTAAGAACAATTTCAGTTTAATTAGCGGCCTCCGTTCAGATACACGCGTGGGCGTGGGTACACGAGCTGCAACTCGTGTCGCGTTCCCGTATTCCGTGCGGACTCCGTGCTCCACGTTGTTCCTCGCGTATTTAGAACAAGTGTACAGGAAGTTTATGTATATTGGAACAACACGAATCTTGAAATTTTCCTCCGTTCTACCGCGCGTTTCTTTCCATTCGGCACATCTGCCGATACCTAGTTATTTTCATCGTTCTTAATTATTTTATTACAAATTTGTTGTTTCATTCGCATCGTGCGTGCCTTACAAATGAAGTACCAAGGACAGATTTTTACAATTGTACTGGAAAAGACCAGGAACTGTTCAGAAGAAGATCTACACTGTTCCAAGGTTCTAATAATTCCATATGATTCTTCGATACGCATGATCCTTGTTGTGGTTATGGGTTATATAGATAGAGAGAGAAGCGCGTGGATAAATTGTCAGATAGTAAAATATATTTAACAAAGAAACGTTGGTATAATACGAATACAGTTTGAGCTGATCCAGATCCGCGCGCTAGCAGCGTTACCTAGAAACTGAATACCGAAGCCATCGTTGCCTGTCTCTTGTCTATGGTTGCCATGTGGTTGTCTTTCGTCTATGGCCTGTCGATGGCTTTAACGAGTCAGAAAATTAGTCGGTACAGATGTAGAGTTTCCTTAGAAGTGTTAACCACTTCAACACCCTCCCTAAAACTCTACTTCTCCACAAACAATCATCTCTTAATATTTTCTAACTCTTACTGTAAATATCTGAACCTTGATTTCGTCAATGACTTCACAAATACATTTGCCAGCTAAACCGATCAGATGTAGAGTTCTCTTAGAAGTGATAACCCTCTCTTCGACAATCCTTACCTAAAATTTTCTCGTAACGCGATGTGTCTCGTAACATCGAACAACCAGATAAGCCGTTTTCCATGTTTTCCCCGTTGCAGTCAGCGTATCGGTCCCCTCTAGCAAGGGGTTGGTTTTTTCACGGAACGAATAACCGGAACGATTCGCCATAAAGAGAACGCTTTTACGATCGTTGAAAACACAGAAGCTTTCCCTATGGCATTTTTCAAATTGCTGGCTCGAACGAGGGTGAAAGTTGAAATAAAATACAGCTGGAATTTTTTTCTCATTCCATTGTCATCTCTTGATCCGTATTTTTTCGTTTGAGTTTCAGTCAAAGCAGATTACTGCGCGCTTTAATTTTTTAAAGGGGGTGCTGTTTTCAAAATTCTACTTTTTTGGCTGTCATTTGTTGAATTTATACAATGCGAGAGCAAAATTTCATCAGAACTGCTCGATCGCAACTTTTATACTATTTTCCTTTTCCATTTTTTCGTGTTTTTATTTCTTTCTTTTATTTTTTGATATTTTTCCTTCTCTTTCTGTTTGGTTCTTCCTTTGTACGTGTTAATTAGAATAACGAGGATCGCTTGAAAAACAATGTTCGTTGGAAAATTTATTTTTTATTCTTAGAATTGAATTTCGTCTAATTTATTATCTCGTTTTCGGGCGAGCTGTAGATTTGTACGTTTCCTGAAATTAGATTAAATGCTAAGATTTATATGGGAGAATAGTTTCCGGGAAAAGATTATGAGAATGTTTGTCGGAAAACGATTTTCTTGGAATGTATTCTTTGTATTCTTTCGCGCATTAAAAGCATACGGTTTCTCCTTTTCCATGATAAGCGTAATTATCGAATGAAAGCGCAATTATCGAAATTATCGAAGAGAAGATAAGGGAAGAAATTATCGATAAACGTACCTCTCTCATCGGCTTCTTCGATTAATTGCTTTCTTTGATGTCGATCGTTCCTGTAATTAGAAATTACGAAGCAGAAGTTTTCAAGAAAGGCGGAAGGGCGTAATTTATGGAAAATGTAAACCGGAGATTTTTCTTTACAAAGAATTCTTACTAATTAACTCATGCAAGCATGCTGAGTAGAAGGTTCGCTTGAGGCGGTAAATCTTGCTTTACTGCAGCAACTTATATCTTAAAACGATTAACCAATATAAGTGAAACAAATTACTTTATTGCCACTTATTACATGCATCATAGAAAATGAAAGTGAATTTTGATTTATTACTCTCTGATACATTTATACGAACGAATAAAAACTATATCTGACAAAGAAGATATTACACTGACTTAATATGTTCTCCAAGCTTGTAGAAGCATAAAGTTAGAAATAATTTGACTCGCGCGTTTTAAAGTAAAAATATTTCTTACTTCTCTGTAAATGTTTAGTCGTAGATCAAAATGAATGTATAACACGTGCTGCTGTCCTCTGGCAGCGACAAAATTTCCGAAGCAAAGACACGCATCTGTTTCATGCAACGTTTCATTACGTGATTTCAACGTGCTTCGGAAAATTCGTGCCATAGAAGTTTAATTAAAATCGGCAGGTGGCGTGTTTTTTTTTAATGTTCCTTCTTATGTTCGCGAAACGAACGTCGGTGGTTCGTAAGAAAAAGTGCGAGCGGAAAGAGCAACAGCTGAATTTTATAAATGATCTTTATACGACATTCGCTAGGAAACTCATTTTTCATGGAGAATCATGAATCTTCTCGCGGAACACGAGGGAGATTAAGCTCGTGCTTTGTCGAATCGATAACTGGAACGACTACGGGGAAACTTTTACCGTTCTTTCTGTTTTTTAAGCAACTGCCGGATGCCATTAACGCTCTTGTCTTTTTTTTTTTTGTCGCCATCTGAAAGCTACACGACTTCTTGCTCTTTACCTTCTTTGCGATAGTAGCCTTAGACACTTTAACGTCAAATAGCATGCACTTTGCATACTTCACAGCTTCCTCGCTCGAGTTTAATAATTTCGCGTGAAAGTAGAATCTAACGAAATCGTAAAATTCGTGCGCTCTCTGTCGTATAGATTTCAAACGGAATTTTTATATTTAACGCACAATGGCGCGTAAAATTAATTGCTGCACGCTGGATATTTTTTATATATAAAAAAAAAAAAAAATATATGATTCTTCGCTTAATCGTTTCATAACGTAAGTTTTGCACGCGAAGTTTAAAGTTTAAATACATCGTAGACAGAAACGATACACCAAGATGCTCGATAACTTCCAACGACTTTTCAACTTCCACGTTAATGCAACATTTTACGAGTTACATGAACACAACACGAACGGCAATTCTAGTTATTTCTAGGAACGTTAGAATTCGATGTCGGTAGCGAAACGGGAAACGTTTGTCATTGCGAAAACGAATCTTCGCCGTGCTATAAAACACGCGAATTGCATGCGAATGTCGCTGTACGCAACAAAATTCTCACGCTTGAATCACGAAGCAACTGCGGTTTTAATAAACTCGATACTGTCAAAATATATTTCCGGCTTTAAATAAACCGAACGCTGTTAAATTCTATTCATCTGTCTTACCAATTACCGATCTTAATATCCAATAAATCAACCACGTCTCTCTCGACTTCCACTTTGGATCAACATTTTACACGCTATATTGACTCAACACGAACTGCAATTCGAAACAAGAAACATTTATCACCTGCTGAAGCAATCTGTGTCGTAGCGCAAAACACACAAACTGCGCGCGAAGTTTCTTTTACGCAACAAATTTTGCACACTTGAATTACGAAGCAAGTTCGAAACGCGTCTTCCGGGGCTAATTTCACGGAGCAGTAGAATCGTGCCGTTTAAACTCGACAAGTCGATTATCCGCTTGTTCAGCGATACAGCTCGCGAGCAATTATTCAGTTGCCCCTGTCGCTCGATAATCGTTGCTTATTATTTGCAAGTGGAAACGAAGCGCGTTGCGTATCGGTTTATTGCACGGTATAAATCTACATTAGAACGCGCACACCTACGAAACCGATGATTAATTATCGTCGAGGCCGCGTTCTCCCGCTGCCCATTAGTCATTGGCAAACGTGTTAATCCTCTATAATACAGAGTCGAGGATATTTTTCAGTCTCTGTCTGCGTGTATGCATCGGCGTTTCGGTTGGCCGATGCTTCAGCTCAGGATCCTGAAAGCGGTGTCTCGCGAAACTAAGAAACGCCGGTGTCATGTGGTTAAATGGTAATTTCATTTGCCCGGCCATGCGATTTATGCACCGGTTCCTTGCCGTTGATGTTAGTTAATCAGCATAGGTTAGTTAATCGGTTCGTTCTATGCTAGATTTATGAAATTCAACGATGCTGCTACGAGCAACTTATTCCAGGTTCGGCACACGGAACCGGCTAATTCTATTCATATTAACCTCTCTGGTTAGGTGTTAGGAGATTAGCGGATCCCTCGATAGCGAACGTACGCATGGCCGACTTTCATGGAATCGAGAGTATCGGAAGCTTTCGGTGGAGCGAAGTGATCGATCGATCAAGATGATGGAAGGATTTTGTCAGTGTTGATGGTCGTTGATCCTCTACTGGTATCGTCGATGCGTACAGCGGCCATCTGAACGCTTGTAATCGAATAATTGCTGATAATAATTATTTCGAAGCAAGAAGAATGCCGCCACGTGCCGAAGAAAAAATAACTGTATCCGCAACTTCTCTCGTACTTCTGTTTCTCTCCGCAAGTTTCGAAACAAAGGGATGGCCACAGACAGAAAACCTGCCGGTAAATCATCCGTGGTCCGGGACAGATTTGCAACGTTCTGTGGCGTTCTACAAACAACTCGCGTGCATCTATTTCCGTCTGTGACGAACTGGCCGAGTATCACACTGCCATGAACAATAAACAGCCTTTCGGGGAAAGTGGATGGAAACGAACGCGTGACAGTGCTCGTTCCGGCATTGTATCCGCAATTGCGTCGACATAATGCGCGCGTTAGGTCGAGTTACGCGCAACTGTGCGGCCCGCGTCCACGATGAATAAAACATGCACTTATAAAATGTCGTTACGCTCGATATCACCGAAAGGATACAACGCTTCGAGTCGCGCCATTTGAATAATGAATTCACGGCCGGTTAGTACGGTTTTCCGTGGAATTTTTTAACGCTGCGCTGTATGTTTCTCCGTGAATCTGTCGCACGCACGGAAGATGATTCATCTCGTGGAGATTTAACGGTCGAAACGATCGTTTTTTAAGACACAGGATAGATATTTGTTGGCATAGTTCTACTATGTTACGCGTAGCTGGCTAAATGGAAAAATATTTCGCTCGTTTTCTAATTTAATCAGCAAACTATATTCGAACGTACGTGCGCGATACGCTTCGCTCGAACGTACGAAGCTTTTATAAGCTTCGTTAACGCGTCGTTAAAATTGCAGATACGTCGGAATATCGAAATATATTTGACAAATTTATTTACCGAAAAATCATTCGAAACGATCGAACGTCGATGTAGAACGTTATGATTCTCACGTTCAGAATCAAATATTGAAATTTCAGAATAGCGAAATATTTGCTCGTACTGTGACGTGGTTAAAAATTTCTGTTCCCGGTAATAATGGAGTTCTGATAATTTGGTTTTCTGTTGCAGAACTCTTTAGAAATGCTGCGGAGGCTGGCCCTCTGGACATCGTGAAGCTTCGTAAAGAGGACAAGCTGTTGAACATTTCAGCTAATTTGCCAGCGAACACACCCGACTCTCCCTATGTTCTTCAGGTAACGATCCAGCTATCTTACACAGCTGTCTCGGCCGTTTCGACTCGATCCTACTTTTCCAAATCTTTTCTCTGCGTTTCTCGCTAAATTATGTAATTTTCCGTTTCTTCGTCCCGGTACGTTCCTTTTAACGTCGGGCGATGGTCGTTTAGAATCGAATTGAAAAACTTCCCTCCAATTGCAACGCTTCGGCGAAAAATTCCTTCCTCCGTTCTAACTTGATCGAAGTTATTGGAAAAATGAATAATTTCAATTGATACAACGACGTGGATCGGACAAGTAATTAGAAAACATGCAGTTTCATAAGAAACACGTTTTACGTTAATATTTGATCTATAAAGAAAGAGAGGAAACGAAGTTTGCTTCGTCAGAGCCTCTCAATTTCGATCCCTTTATTCGGGTCTCATTGTGTCGAAACGTTTTTATCGTTCCGTTCGAGAAGATACGGCGATCGGTGGATAGACAATTCGAGACTTAAAATTTCACGATTCCGCTGCTCTCAATCGGAGTCAATTCGAGCGAAATCTTCCCGAGATTCGACAAATTGTCTCATGGATGAGCGTTTCGCTCGTTCATCGAGCACCACTTTATTCCGACCGACCGGCTAAAGTGCATTTATTACATTGCAAGATCTCTATCGCGTTATGTTCCACTTGTAGGTGTAGTATTTCTTTCGATTAATATCGATTCTGAATGATCATCGGATTACAAATGCTTTAATCAAATAAATAGTAGAAATATTAGATATTAAAAATGGGTAAACGTTCGCGCATTTTGCAATAATTCTCGAAACAATTATTAATATTTAAACGATCCAATTATTGATGGATTATCTCCGATATGCCTGTAAGCAAACCGATCAAACTTAATTCCCATCCATCTTCGAGTAAACGAGAAAAACAGCGAGATCGATGAAAGAATGACAGGAATATAGTCTCTTCGAAGCAAGCGTATATTTTATATCTACTATTACTAGAAGAAAAGTTTCTTGCTGTTACACGATACACTCGATGTACACTTAATGGAAGTTCGAACGTGGCTATAAAGAGTATATTTTTCAAGATCGTCGGAGCGCATCCGGCCTCGTCTGGGGTGATCGAGGCGGAAGTGCTGTGGGCTCTCGAGAGACGCGTGGCGGCCTTGGAACAGCAACTTCGCGAGCACCAAGAAGCTCTGAACGCGTCGCCGTCGTATGCTCTTCGCGAACTAAAGCGGCAGGTCGACAGTTTCAAGAACAAGTTGGAGCACAACGAACAACTCAGTTGGCTGAGTAAGTTTTACATTAAACGAATACTCTTTCGTTCGTAAGGAAGTGAAGATTTTTCAAAAGATCGGTCGCGCTTTACAATATCGTTCATTAGGTGTGAAATCAACGCTTGGAAGATCAATTGGGATAAAGCAATCCGCCGAGTGGCGGAGATTGTCATTACGTTGTTATTATATTTAATACTATTGAAATAAATATGATTGTTCGTATTCTTCTGAATTGAAAAAAAGACACAGACATTTTTCTGCACGCTTAAGGAAAAGCAAATTAAGCGGCGTAATCGGAAAAGTTTCGAGATATTTGAAACGAAGCTGGAGATAAAAAGAGAAAAGAACGGCATAAGTCAAAACATAGAAAGTTGACGTTTAAAAGCGATAGAGGATCGAGCAAAAGTTCTACCATTTCTTGTATCAAAGAGACAGAGAAACGGATAATCTTCTTAAAATGCTATTGAAAGCGTATTTTCAAAAGATACCGAGCTTTCCACGCTCGTACAGTTCTATTTATTTTATCTTCTACAATTTTTTCCTTCTCTCTTTGTCCAATCGACTATTGTTCGGTGCTTTGAAGCCAATATAGAATTGATCAGAAATTGAAATGGAATATCACGGAATAAAAGTGAATCATTCTCTCTTTTATGTATAATTTCGTCTAAGCGATCGCGCCACGCAAACATCAGCCGCGCGCAAAATTGCACATCTGGCCAAAGTTGCGAAGCGGAAAATAAAGGACGAAGTCGAAGTAAACAGCGGCGAATCGAAGCGTTTCGAAGCTTTTCGTTTTCAGCTCGTCTCCCTTCGCCGTTTTCTTCTTCTCCGTTTCTTCATCCTCTTTGACGAATCGTAAAACGTCAGAAGCGTTTTCCGCAACACGTTTTTCCGTCTTCTGTAATAAGAGAAATAAAAATAGAGAAAAGGAGAGGCAAAAGAGAAGATAGAAAACTCGTTTCGAGGTGAAAAATCGTTGCTTTCCGCCTCGTTACGTTTCCTTCGATTGTTCGATCTTTTCGCAACAATCGCCCTCGTCGTCTTTCGCAAATTTTTCTCCACAATACCGATACCGTTGCAGGCGATCGTTTAGAAAAATTTCCGGTCGTTTGCGTCCAATCGAAGAATCATTTTAACGCAACCGATTCGCCATGGACGATGGATATACGCGCAGATAAACAGTACATCGCATCGGCCGAATAAGCCTACCGCTGAATAAATATTTGTCCATGCAAGGAACCGTCGCAGCTATTCCTATCTTCGATTTCTAGCCAAACACGTATATAGATACAAGGTTTCCCTATGACCAGGCTACCAACGAGCTTGGCCCCAAAATTTTTCCTTCTCCTTCTCTTTCTCTTTCTCCCCCTCCACTTTCTCATTCCCTCTCTTCCCCTTTTTCATTTGGTTTCCGTCTCTCCGCTCCGTATTTGTTCTAATTATATTATCGAAGGGCCTGTAATGAAAACGATCTCCGTCCATGCTCGTTTCTTTTTCTGGAAACGAAAGCAATACACCAGAGCGATTGCAATTTCTGTTCAATAAATTTCAAATTTTGTTAGGAATTTTGTTAGGTTCGCAAAGCAGTTATTTTTTCCTTATCGTGGATACGTATCGCGACAGAGAATAAACTTAGAATTAGCTGTAGTATAATGTAAAACCAACGAGTTTAAAATACCAACTTAAATGCTGAAATAAGTAAATTTAAATACCCGGAATCTTGATATACACCGCGGAATTTTCAGTCCGCGCGAATTCGGAACCTTCCAAGTTCTTAATTTACTGGCGATAAGATGATCCACAGGTTTCGCGTTTTCAAGGGAAGCCTTCAAGTTGCCAATTCGCCGACACTGTGGAAGCTTTCGTTCCCAGATTTCATCGACCTATTCGCTATTTTCCTTCGTGCTTTCACTTTCGTTTTCCCGCGGAACTCCACCGCTTCGATGAGTTTCTTTTTCGACGAGAAGAGGTACGACGTGAATCGAGTCGAATTACCGTCTGAATTCCAATCGAAGTAATTAATCGAGTGGCTTACAATAAGTGGCGGCACGCGGAGCGCAAAATCGTGCTGAAATAGCGTTCCAATCAATCAGAAACGCGATTGGCCCCGTCGGGGCTTAGGGACGTCGAACGTTTTCCGGTTCAATCTCCAGACCGCTGTCACTTTCAGGTTTCTACAAACAGCTTCCTGAGCCTCTCTACGCGGATTCCTGCCGCAGATTGCAGTATCGTCGGAAGAGCGACAGCATGAAGCGGAAGGTGCGAGAAAAGTTCCTCAATATCTGGTGAGTCAATAGAAATTGCTGCTCTCTTTACGACTTATGCCTGGTGCATCTTCTTTCTTTGCCCCTTTACGACCGACTGTCCAACCTCTTTTACTGTCTCGAGCCGCGATTTCATTCTGGACACCAAGGCGATAGGTGAAAGAACGATAAACTGCTCGATCGATTTCTACGCCAGCCGATATTTATGACGAGGAATCGCGAACATCGAAAGAAAAAGTTACGTGGCTCTCTCTATTTTGTTTTTCTTTTTCGTATTCTTCCTTTTTTCTTCTTTTTTCTTTTTTTCTTTTTTTGAAGTTACGGGAGATTGATATCTTGGCCATCGTGCGTAATCGAACTAACGTTATCGGTAGGAACCAACAATAAGACAATTAAATGCTGTCGATGATTATCAGGCATCTGATGGATTTCAATCTTTGGAAATTCCCGATTCAAATTCCGGAATTTTTATCGCATATTACGAGAATTCGAATAGCACGAATATTTATTAACAATAATTAATGCTTCGTACGTAAACCAGAGCCAAGCGAAATCTCACTCTTGAATTCCTTGCAAATAATTTTTTAACTCTTCTATCAATATTTACACTGTGTTACACGATCTTCAAAAAATCAGATATTTGATAATTGTTTGATTAAAAATAGAAATTCGAAGTTAGAGGATTTAAGGGAGGCCGTTTGTTTGGTCCCAGTTTGGTTATGAAGGATTATTTATTATTTAGAGATATTTGTAGTATATTTCGGGGTTTGTTTCACATACATATTTTTCTGCGATGAAATTTTTGTTACATACGATAAAAATTGCAAAACTCTAATTTTAAAAGTTTCGGAGGTTGAAAAAGCTTCGAAAAAATCGTAGAACTCGAAACCAGCGAGTCTGGAAAAATATTCCTTGCTATATTTGGCATATTTTTATAAAATTCGTGTTTTGTTATTCGTATATCCTACGAGTCTTTCAACTTCATATTAATTCAAATATTCGCGTCAAAATAATCTAGAGAAACATTTTATAATCTTCGAAATCGTCCCGAAGCATCGTCCAATCTTTTAAGCCTTAATTAGAATTCGCAAGTATCCACAAATAACTTAGCTAGGAACTTCCTATAAACCACACACACATATATATATATATATCCATCCAGTCCATCCATCCTATTTTTAATTCATCGTTATAATTGACGTCACTCTGATTCATTAAAACCATCACGTTCATTGAAACTTACTTACCATTCCGACTAAACTAATTTAATATGAGCTACCATTCAGACATGGACGGAATAAACAACTTAACAGAAATATGATTGTTTCAAATTCAACATCGGGTAAACAAGCCGTCGTTTTGCAAACATTCGTCTGCTTGAAACGTGGCATACGACAAGCCAAAAACGTCTGATCGCTTCGACGTTGATGATTAATTTCCATCTCAAGGAGACGAGTTGTGCGTGATTCTCTGGATCTGCTTGCGTAAATATACTTGCGATATACCTACAATCCGTCTGATCATACCGTGTCTGTCCGGAGAGAATCGATCACGCGTAGATCAAATTGACAGTAGGAAAGTAATCGAAAGAGAATAGACGAACCGTGAAGCGATCTAATTCTTTTCGCGTGCCATCGGAGAGAAGCGGATGAATAGGTTTGGCGAAGAAAGACGCCGCAAATACCGTGTTGAGTCAGATGAAATTATGGTTGAGAGGAGTTTATACCGTACAAGTGGCTTTTGACGTCTGAATGTTTAACGTTACCTTTTTAGGACAGAATGTTTTTCAACTCTCGAGAAAAAACTTTTTTTTATAATTACTAATAATAGAAACACATTTTATTCGAATATTTTGATGAAGAAAGCACGATACGATAAAACTTGTGGCTAAAATTTTGCTGATCTTGCCAGAAATAAGTATGTTTATCGTTTAATTAATTTAATAATCTAGTGAACGATTAGAATTTTTCAAACTGTTGTGTGTTAAACTTGATTGAATGTTGACGCTGATAAATGAAAATAATTGAACGCGTTCAAATATAAATTTGAATAAGCGTAACTTAGTTACATTTATGCTCGAAGTCGGAGAAATTAAGTAGAATTAGTCGTGTAAAAAATTTAAATTCGTGGAAATCGGATTCAGTCGACGATCTTGGAAATTGAAAGAAACAGGTTCGAGAAATTAAAAGGAACAGATTGAAGAAATTAAACGGAAAACAAATTACTCAAAATTTCGTCGGTTGTGTCACAAAATTCCGGAAAATATTTCAGAACTGATGATACTGGTGTTATCAAATCTACCCTTGGAAGCAATTAAATGCAACTTCTCCGACCAGTTAAATACCAAAATGTTCAATAGTCGCTGCAAACAGGTTCTATTTGTTATTTGCCACGTCGACCATCAAAATCATAGATGCCATCAAAGTCATAGATGGAAATCGTTTGCAACAGAAAATTTGGGAGGCCGTTGGAAAATATCGCATAGAAGAGCAGTTTCATGACGACAACAACGAGATTTTGATGAACCCTGTTGCTCGTCAATAGCGATCAAGTGCATTCAGGGGCATTCGGTTGAAATGGAGCATAATCACGTCGCGTACGAGGCAACTGTCAATAAACCTGTTCGGAAATTATTGAAATACTGGAGCAGTAATTTAATTGAAGTAGCAAACGAGGTACTAAAACTAACTTTATTCGAAATAAAAAATTTAAGCAAAGTCGAATAATAATACTAGCGGATCGTAAAAGTTAATCGATCAAATTGTATTCAAGACAAAGTCGATGAATCTGTGTTCAATGTAATCTAACTACGACGATCCTAATTAACTATAGATAGAAATAAAGCTCGATAAATCGATGTGGTACCTCTCCGATCGTCCAAACCGCTGCCTGTCTATCGAAACTGTATCTTTCGTTGGAAACGAATCGATCGTCGTTAAATTTAATCTACTCTTGACAAATCATGTTACAAAGCCAGCGTTTTTTTTTAATCTTTGAAGTTGGATGGTTTTACCAAGTTTATTTTTGCGAGTAAAATTGAAATTTCGATGAAAATTGATCGAAAAATAAATTTACACGATATTTCGACTAAATGTTTTTTTAAAGTAATATTTATCAGTTTATTTTTTTACACAACACGGTAATTTGATTTTGTCGTCCTATGATCTTGTTATATCTCTTTCGAGAACACTCTCTGACGATCGTCATCGATCTATTTAATTTCAATCAGTGCCGTTAGAAGGGGAGCAACTTCGTTTACTCTGAATCTAGGTTTAAACTCTCCATTATGCTTTTAAATGTACGTTTTCAGAGAAACTTTACAACTAGCCGATGCGTGTAGAAGTTTAGAAAGTAAAATACAGCGTCTACTGCAAAAGTATAATTTCGCGAAATGATAAGTTCGAAGCATAGAAGTCCGGTAATTAAACCTTTCGTACAAAATTCCATATTTAATCGGATTTTAATTATAAGCTTTAACAGTTTCGTTATCTAAATGTTAATCAGTAGCAGATGTGATGCAGCGACGAGTAAACAAATCCGTCGTACCGTTGAAAGGTAATTTGTCACCCAAGATTTTTCAAAGGTAGTTTATATTCCGCAGTAGTATAAGTCAGTCAATAAGCAGACGCAGATATTCCGTTTATATACGCGTGCCGGGAACAAAACCCATTAAACTTTATGATGTACACGAAGTGTGACGGTATATTTTTTACGAGGGATAGCTGATACTTATATTCTTGACATTAAAACTTTTTTAAAGCATAACAACTGACGTAAAAATGGAACGACTTTTTTTTTACCATTGTTTCTGAAACAGTTAACGAGTAACACAATTAGTCTACGATATGCCATTGTTAACGTATAAATGCGACGATGATGGACGCGAGGCTAAAAGTACTGTGTCTCTCGACAATTTCGGGCGCTTCGTAAAATATATCGATATTTCAGGAAAGTATCGACCAGTACGCTTTTCCGAGTCCAACGTATTCGTCTGGACGCTGCTCGATACTATTTTTTCAGGACACTTCGTTCCCGACGAATATAGATTGCAACGAGAAAGCCATATAAAATAGTCACGACCGTGGGATAAATAAAAGTCAAGTTTCATTTGACACGCGTCAAATGTATGGACGCGGATATTCAGCCATGAACCGCCGTTACAGCGGCAAGATATTTCCAATGAATTTCCGTTAGTCGAATTGTAGAAAAATTGTCCGAAAAGGGTGATTCGTTTGCATTTGATCTGAAAATTTGTTCGTTTCTCAGCCGAGGATCTCTGTACGAATGATCGATCGAGAAACAAACTCTAATTGCGTTAACATTATCCCTTGTGTTAAAGAAAAAAGCGAACGGATAAAAGAAACTGTCTGATAATTTTGTTCGTACACTGTTAACAGTAGGAACGGTTATACCGAAGAAGATTATAAATCACTGGCGTTTCTATTTGAACGCGCGGCACACGCGAAGCAAGTTCGTAGCACGAAGTTCCATAATAAATCAAGTCGTCGCCCAGTCGCGTTAATGCTCCTCGTCGATCGTTGATAGTACGAGACTTTTATTTAAGAAGTCCGCGCGGAACGAAAAACTAAAGGGGCGGATGGGGTTGGCGCGGAATTATTTATTCATTTATCCACCGGACTTTATCGTGCTGATCGCTGCAGGATGTCATTCGCAGAAAGAGAGAGAGAGAGAGAGAGAGAGATACAGAGAAAGAGAGAGAGAGAGAAAGAGAGAGAGAGAGAGAGGAAGAGAGAGAGAGAAGGCACTTGAAGCATTGTGCGCGTGGAATTTTCAATGGCTCACGAAGTAAAGAAAGTGAAGGAGGAAGTCCTCGTGAATTCCGCATCCTCTGAATCACTGTGAAGTGGGATAAGAGGGAGAGAGAGAGAGAGAGAGAGAGAAATAGTGCAACGTCTACGTCTCGTGATTACGTAATGAGCGTTACGAGACGATTTATGATTTTGATTAAGTTGCACCGAATGATACGGCGTTTAAATGGTAGGAGGAACCTTTTGAATTCTCGTTTCAGCTTTTGTGAACTTCGATCTTTATTCTTCTCCTTTCTGACACTCGTTATTTGAAGTTCGTTCATCGTATTTCCATGCTCGAACAATGGCTACTTCCGAGCTGAAGTTTTCGACGAATTTAGCTTATCAATCTTGTAATTACTTTCCGAGTCATGATCATTCTGCGTGTTCTACGTGTTGTTATTCCTCGCGCTTTTTATTTTGCATATACATAGCTTTATGAAATTTTAAGAATTCATGAAGGATGCAAAAAAAGGATAGCGAAACATCGAAGAAGGAAACGCTGTACTGTTGATTTCACGTCCGTTGAATCATTGAACGAAACAAGGGAGAAGTAAGCGTAGAATATTCCGTGCACACTTTTACGTCATAGTATAACGAGCGTCATTGCATGATTTATCGTTCGCCTTCTTCCTTTCAGACACAGGTGATTTTACCATCACAGGCGAACAATTATCAAAACTTGATTAATGGATCAGGAGAAATCAAACTTGACGTACGACGTGAGAATTTATAGGCAGGGCTTTTCCATTCGATTTTGTTGTCGTCCTTTATTTCCGTAGAATTAAAAGGAATATTTTTATCGAAGTAGACGCAAATAATCGAACGATATTTTCTAGTTCGTTTAAACGAAAAAAGTAAATTGAATTGGAAAAAATAGAAATTGCTATATATTTCGCTGAAAATTAGTTGGAGAATTCGACTTCATCGCGTGTACGGTGTGTTTCGAGAGCAGTTGTGAAAATCCGAAAATATTAGTCTCTTTAGGAACACATACCGAAACCTCTTCAGATTGATACCGAAACTCGCTCGACCGTTTGGATTGTTGAAAAATCTGGCCACGTTAACAAGAGCGTACCTTTGATGGAACCAGTAGTTTAGCTTTAGCTCTCACAAAGCGAACAGCGTTCGTATCGAATTGCGAATGAATAGAGGGAAAATATCAAAAACCGATTATCTCGAAATTCTTTGATTTTCTTCTTTTTTTACTTTCTAATAAATTTTATTGGAATTTAAATATGTTCGCGCCATTTCAGCCGCGAGGTTTTTCTAAATAGAAGTTTGTTACAAAGGAAATCGTTCAATTACGGCCGTTTCTTTCAGAGAGACGATTTCGTTTCAAGCACAAACAGTTTTCGAACAAACATTTATACATATATGTATACCCGGGAGTCCATTAGCTCGGGTCAACAGCTCGTGTTTTCCAAAAACAGACTGAAATCGAAGCTTTGCTTTTTCCCTGTTTAACGCTAGAATGTCTTTTCACGAAACTAATTTGCTCGGACACGAATTTAACAATGAATTTAATCGACGTTACGGTATTTAAAAAAACGAAGGGTAAACGCAAACCATCATGAAAATTAAATACTTCGTTTATAAAGGCGTAATTACTCCCATGCCATTATTAATTAAAACCTTGACGGTATGCGTGAAACTGTTTTCTATTGAGCCAACGAAGCGAGCCGTCCAGCTGAAAGATCGAGTTTCAACGCGATTGAAACGCGTTCCAGCATTGAACGTAATTCACGCCGGAGTTAGAGGAATTTTGGTGGTTCGTATCGGAATTTAGATGGGTATCGTATATTCGAAATTTGACGATTGTTTTCTCACCTTGCTGATCTTGTTTCGAAGAAAAAAGACGAAGTTGGTAACCGGTGATATCGGAATTTAATTCAACAGATTTATTACTCTAGCGTAATTGAGAGCTACCGCGAAAGTTGAACGTTGGGGAGAACGATGAAGTGTTATGGGAAATTAATCAGACTTCGGTGTAATTAATATTAGATCGACCCGTTATAAATGAACATTGTATCGGAACGTTCCAGGAAAACAGTAATTGCGTTGGCTTTCTAACGATATAGCAAAACGTATAACTTTTGCAGTTGTACGACCAGCGGATATTCTGTAAAAGTATCTCGTGTTTGTAATCCTTTCGAGAAATTTAATTAAAATTTTTTTGACCTTAACGAGCATGATATAATCNAAAAAAAAAAAGAAAAAATAAGAATTTCTATAATATAAAATATCAGAAAAGAATTGTTTCTAAGTAAAATACGCTACTCTCCGTTCTACGGACCACATTCCATTACGCGTTCTCATCAAAGCAATAATAGCACTGACTAATCTTTAGCGTTTACACGATCGATAAATTTCTGTAAGAAGCCAATAGATTGCCGCGAGTACATGTTAAATTGCATTGAATTTGTACAGCGTGTAATAAAGTACGAGCGGGTGAACGTAGACAGCAAAGCTTACCAATTTGCGTGGTGTGCGTGTCTGAAATGCCAGTTACGTTCGCGAGTAGTTTTAATAACTAAGAAACTTCGATATTCCTGCCAGACGTTTAAATGTCAAGTTATAAATATAAAAGGCTGCCGTTTGCGAGCATAATGCCGAAGTCGATATGCAACCGCAGGTAGTGAACTCATAACAATTATGTTATTAGTCAGGGAGGAAACTCATTCGAATGGAATTAGTATCGATAACGAAGTTTCTTTGAATCGAAAGCGCGATAAAAGCGAAGTATCGTGTCATTGGAGCAAACAACGCTCGTGCAGATTATTGGAGGCAAAGGGGCTCGACCGTGGAAGAAGTTAATTGCCCGCTAAATTCACCGTATCAATAAACAATTTAATCCTTTACTACCACGTTTTACTTACATTCCAATTTTTAGCTCTTAACGCGTCATTCGGTTTATTATGTACAATATCGTAACTTTGCTTCTCGCATTTCTGTTTTTGACATGAAAGCGTTTCAATATGGATTCTCCATATTGTGATTTTCTTACACGATGGTATCGGGACACGTTTCATTAAAATGCATTGTTCCGCGTCCCGTTCTTTATGCATTCATCCTGCGAAGATCTCGCGATGCAGCGCAACACGTTCGACATCGTTTCGTGAGCGATTAAGCGCGCAACCCGTGGGATCTTCGTCAAGATTACGCCGAATTACGTGGGTAAATTGAATTTCGAGGCGGATCGTACAACTCTGCCTGCTGGGAATTCGTGTTCGACGCTTGAAACAACCGAGACACCGGCCGGACTCGAGCGCTCTTTTATTCCTGATTCTCCAAACCACAGATCTATCCGTCTGTAAACGTTTTCTGATCGATTTCCTTCCGACGAATTATCTTCCAAGTATAAACGCGCTTGTAATTCGTGTGCGAGAAAACGGTCGAATAAAGTTCGACGATAATCACGCGCTTTTGTTATCATTTCGCATAATCAGTCGCGCGTTGCTCGTGCTTTCCTTTATGACGTTTTATTCTCCTGCTTTTTTCCTCGTGGCAATTCGATTTCTTTCGTGAAATGCAGCGAGACTCGAGAAAAAATCGATACAGGGTTTATTCGAAGTGGAACTCGGCACGCGAAGCAGAGAGTTTTGATTATCGTTTTGCAAAAGCTTCGTTTTTCACGGGAAAAGGACTGCGCATAAAAAACTAACGTCAATGGATTGCCGCGCGGAAACAAGGCAAACAAACCGCAGCAAACATGCCGCATGTACGAAACGTCGAACGAGACGTAGCAAGTGCGGCAGATCGCCGTTCGCGGAAACCGCACGAAAATATGGCGAACCGACAACTAAGATTATTAATTGGTTGCGAACATTGAGAATGTTTTTCGTCGACTTATTCGATTCGAACGGATGGATGGATGGCCCGTGACAGTAGCAAGCTCCGTAGTGTTACCGCAAAATGCCATTAAGCTACCGTTATCTCTCTAATGACCTACTATTGCTGGGTTATAATAGGCAGCGTCACAAAGCGAACATTATCCCGTACCACGATTTGATGCGCGAGCTAAATGCGGATTGCCAATTAGCGGTCTTCGCTACACGTGCTTCTGCTTAATCTCCTTGATCGTGCCTCGATCTCGACACATCAACTCCTACGTAACGTCGAGTAATTGTATTTGGAGAAGTGACCTGATTGGAATTCGCGAAATCTTAAGTAGAACATTTCCAGCTAATGAAACCTATTGGATTGGCTGTTCATTCGCTTGTTCATTCGGATTTCGAACGAGAGGCTTCTGCATCTCGAAGAAGAAAATGTGGTGAATTAAAATAACGAACGTCAGGTAACAGGTAATCTTATTTTTCATTCGTTGAAATATTCTAATTTTCATAGCGGTGGTGAAATTTCATAATTTAACAATGAATTGAACACTAATTATTTCTGAGAGTGTACTTTCCTCGCTGACAATTTTCTTCGCGCAACATTACGTTGTTAACAAAAGCAACGCTAAAGTCTCGTGACAGCTAATCAGCGGAACGTCGACATAATGCAGCGTCATGATCGCTTGTTTAGCATCATGTGGTTTCCCTGACGACGAGAACAAGCGAGAGATGCCCAAAGGGCTTACGCTTCGCTTGGACAGCGCTGGTATAAGTATCAGGTCGTCCCATAAATTCATACTGCTCGTTATGCCGATATTCGAACGAACGTTCGAAACATATGGACATTCCAATGGTACAGAGGAACGTAATCATCCTGTGGTTTCGCAATTCTCTCCGATCTTTCTCTTCTAAGATTCCATTGAAATAGTTTTCCTGTCGTCAATGTTCTTAAATTATTTATACTTGACGTTGCGATATTAATAACCTGTCACCGTATACGAAAGAGCCAATATATTCTTATTCGATTAATAATCATTTCAATATCGAATTAAAGTTTCACGGAACATAAAACTAGTTTTCTCTCTTCGAATATCGAATCTTTTATCATATACAGGGTGGGGTTGGTAACTGGTGGTACATAAATAAAAAAAATAAGAATAAAAAAAAAAAAATAGAATAAAAGGAATATGGAATAAACAAGTCGGATAGTAAGTTAATAGGTAGGAAAACACTTCGATCGAGACAATGATCTACGGTGAGATCCGTTATAACGAGACGCGATAAAGTGCAGGCGTACCGAGCGAAAATTCAAAGTCGATTTTCTCGAAAACAAAGCCTCGAACGACAAATTTTTATTCTATATTTTCCACTTCTTCTTTCGCGTAGAATCACCCCCTTTCCGCTTGTACCGCCAGTTACCAACCATCCTGTATATATATATATATATATATTATTCAAACCAATATTTTGCCACGAAATACAGTAGGTACGTATTATCAATATTTGCCGAACGACACAATCGCTCCTCTATTATTTACACGATCGGTCGACCATTTTCTAGGAAAAAAAATACCATTGCGAGTGTAATAAATGTTTACTTGGTATTTTAAGGTATGGACACGTGCTGTATGGTATATTAATCGTGATTAGCCGCGTGTGCTGTTTGGCACGTTACATCGGCGAATCGATACATCCCTAATGTAATTCTAATCCGTCGTAGGTCGGGCTTCACGTTGATTTAGTTCAATAAGCGGGCAACACATTATTGCGCAAAATACCGTATGCCAGGCAACAGGCGTACTTCGACGAAATTACATACTAATCCGATTAATTTTATCCGGATGATGAGGCGGAGGGGATGATGTTCGCGATCTCAAAGAGACTCGATACTTTGAAAGGAAACTGGAGCCTCCGTTTTTCCCTCGAAGCAGAACCGTGCTCTGAAAGTTAGCGTCTCGATTTGTGGCTCCTCTCTGCTGGAGAAGCATGTAATTATATGGAAATTGCTACTGCAAGCAAAGGCGCGAGATACGAAAGAAAAGAAATATACAAAATGCACCCCTTTCGAATAGAAAAGTAACTGTTCTCCTCGTGACTCTAAGATAGCTGGCTTGATGAGCGCTACGAGTGAATTTGTCTGTGAATTTGTAGATACGTCTAATTTCGTGACGTTTTATTCCAGTTATTTTACCATCCTATCGTGAATTTGTAAATTTCCCAAAAGAGCACATAGACGTTCACAGTCTAATCATAAAAATTCCAAATCTAAGGGCACCGGCAATTCAAAACGATAATTTAAATAATAATTCAAAACTTAAACGATAGAAATTATTGTATCCTCCATTCGTCTAAATAGAATTTCCATACTACGAAGTTGATATCTGTGATTGTGTTACAGCGACGTTTCAGTATCGTCGAACGTTCGGGAGTGGCTGCACTCACCAGCATTCGATGCACGGCAATGGGAGGACGAAGAGCTTCTATTGATGCTGCAGACGATGTTCGTCGAGCTGGACCTACCTCAAAAGTTTAACATTCCTTTACCAATCCTGAGGAACTTCCTCTACGAAGTTTATAACAACTATAACGAAGTGCCGTTTCATAACTTTAGGCATTGCTTCTGCGTGGCGCAAATGGCAAGTGCACGATCTACACGCCTGTCGCGTTAAAACACGTCGCGTGCATTTTTGCCATCCATTATTATCTTCCCACATAGCGTATATACGTAAACACAATACATGTACGAAATATTGGCGTAGATGTTAGTCAAATTTACAGCAACTAACTCCTAACGTATACTTAAATATACTCTCAACACTAAACCTACCAGAGCGGTCAAATCGACCGCTTTCAAATTTCTACGCAAATTTGACCATATTTAAACGTTATCGCATCGCTTGCTAATCTATGACTCTTCATAAAATATGCGCACGATATATTCTTCGGTATCTATTTCTAGTTTGCTTTTTTTTTTTCTAAGAAAAATTGGTAGTCTGTGCTGCCTATCGCGAGCGGTCAATGAGTATACAAGAAGCGTCGGTAGGTTTAGTGTGAAATATGCAAAAACACGACTAAAGTGATACGATGAAAATAAAATAAGTATATACGTATAATCGTATTTCGTTTTTTAACGAATATTCTATTTACGCAGATGTACGCAATAGCCTGGGCAGTGGATCTTCCGTCACGAATCGGCGATCTGGAGGTTTTTATATTAATTGTCTCCTGCATCTGCCACGATCTAGATCATCCAGGATACAACAACATTTATCAAATAAATGCCCGTACCGAGTTGGCTCTGCGTTACAACGATATCTCACCTCTGGAGAACCATCATTGCTCCGTAGCTTTTCGTGTTCTAGAAGCACCGGAATGTAACATATTAGCGTCGCTGGACAATGCGACATATCGAGTGGTACGCGAAGGAATCATCAGGTGTATTCTTGCAACGGACATGGCCAGGCACAACGAGATCCTCGGTCAATTCACGGACATCATCCCGGAATTCGATTACTCCAGCAAGGCTCATATCAATTTAGTAAGTTTCTACGTTTCGGTTCGTCGTATTATTTCATAATTATTTCGTCCACGCACGGTTACGATATAAATGCACGAAGGAAAAAAAGAGTTCGTGTCAAATACAGAAGTCTGTGATGAATTCGTCATTCAAATTAAAGTTCGCTGTAGCGACTGCTTTAAGAAAGTTAGATTTAAAGATTTAAAGGCGACGTTAAAAATCTGCGATTTGCTGTTCTAGTTATCGATGATCCTCATCAAGGTGGCGGATATTAGCAACGAGGCGCGACCGATGGAAGTCGCGGAACCGTGGCTGGATAGGTTGCTGCAAGAATTCTTCAAGCAGAGCGACGCGGAGAAGCTCGAAGGACTTCCAGTGACGCCATTTATGGATCGAGACAAAGTAACCAAACCCTCGTCCCAAGTCAGCTTCATCGGTCTCGTTTTACTTCCTCTTTTCGAGGCCCTTGGGGAATTGCTTCCAGAGCTGCAGGTACTTTTATTATACCACCCTTATAGTTCAAGGTGCTGTTAGTGTTTTGCTAAGGGTAGATCAAGCTCGATACTTGGAAAAAATATAACGCTTTTACGAGTTCGACATAAAACTTCGAGTTTGTCCTTTGCTTTAATATCAAATCCATTTCCATATGAAATGCTCAAGGAGTGGCGGGAAAACACCTCTACTAAATTATCTATAAATTTCGTTGTAATGCGCACAGCTCGATGAAATGTTGTTCGCAAGATGATTAAATATTATTGACGTAATTAATTTCTTTTTGATAGTACTACGTATAACAAAATAGCTGGCTAAATTATGTAACGAGGGAAGAGAATTTGTGCGAATGACGACTAGCAAAGAATCGAGCGAATATTTAGTAGATTCAGAAAAAGAATTAAAAGTTCAGCTACAACGTTTTCGTTACAAACAAATTTCCATGCGGCACAATCGATCAGATCCTCGCGCGTATTCTCCGAATCGCTTTTCAGTTATTGTCGCGCTCTCAAACGTCAATAGCCTTTTGATCATGGATCACGTATCGTTCGTAGCATTATCGCTCAGGTCACTCATCGTGGTGTATGCACACGGCTTTACAGTCGCTCCACGTTATAGAGTATAATCTACTCGCTTGGTAGTTAATTCAAAGGTAACGCAACCACGATAATGACGTGTCTTTGTGTGCGATCTGTCCGCAAACGTTGATATTCTCTCTATATCAAAGCTGAAACAGTTGTATAGGCGTGTATGTGTGAAACGAAAATAAGAATCTACGGTATGACGATTGCCTTTGAATTAGCGAGAGGATCATCCTGTATTAACCGAATGCAAATCTTTCGCGTGTAAGAGAATGTAAAGCTTCAAACGTTTGCAACGATTATTTAATTTTTTCATTTGTAAAGGAAGCATCAATTGGGTTTCTCTCGCTGCCTGAAAACGATTTGCATCGTGTGCCAGAATGATCGGTTGTTTTGCAACTGTTGACGCATAGGATGAATATTCCTTTTATAGAGTTGATAAACCGTTTCTAAACCATAATTTTATCGAACTAAGAGATCCGCAAAATCTCGATATTTAAATAACAAGCACACTAACGAACACAGAAAAATTTCTATTGCAGAACCTAATAGTTCAACCAGTGCGGGAAGCCTTAGAATATTATCGCAGATTGAACGAGGCAGCGAAGGACGAGCGGCATCACCGAAAGAGCGTGGCAGACCTGGGCGAGGCAAATCTGATAACCGCAACGTCCGGGACCACCGGGTCGGCTAGCGTCGTGAAATCTACCTCGTCGCACAGTATGCGCTCGAAACGTTCCATAGGCACGGTTCACTCGCGCTCGCGATCCACCGACGACGACATGACGGAGAACCTGACGGCGGAAGAAGCGGAGAACCTCGAGAGTTCGGATCCTGAGACAGCGACCGAGGTAGAGGTGAGCGAGAAAACGTTGAAGTTCAAGATCTCGACCGAGGGGACGTTGGCTGGAACGGCAACAGGTAGGAAAAGCTACCCGGGTAGTCGAAAGGGTAGTCGAGAGAAATCGTCATTGGATTATCATAGTCACGACCTGGCCAGGGCTGTTAGGGATCACGAGCGCGAAAGACGACGCAGTAAAGGAGAGAATCTTGGCAGCGACCTGAGCTCTCCTGTCAGTGCGTGGTCCGCGGAAGGAACCAGAATCGTCGAAGAGTTGGAGAAAGATGAACCCGTTTTCCTGGATGCGAAATGGAGCGAACGAAAAATGGTGGAGGGCAACGGTAACGTGGTAGTGGAAACCCAGCAGAGGAACAACCTGAAGAAAACAAGTAGCTTAGTGGAGAACGATCAGGAGATGAGGTCTAGTCGCAAAGAAGTACAGAGGGAAACGGTTGGGCTGCGGTGTTGTTGCGAGGATAAAACCGGACCCAACAATCACAAGTCCATCTTTTCTAGATTAAGAAACTTCACGGATCGGCTGAGTATCAGCTTCGACTCGAAGGACCCTGCTGCGCCGAAGTCTATGAAACACGTAACCAAGACGCTGAACAAAAGCAACTTGATGGCCACGGCGACCACTTCTTCCAGGCGCAATAACTCTCTAGCAATTTGCAAGCGTTGCAATCTTGCTAAAGTCTCGGTGAAAGACAGTAAAGCTATAGCGACGGTGGTGGAATTGTCTTCGGTGGATAAGCGTGCTACGACGTTGCCAAAGGTGAGAAAGTCGACGGAGTTCAAGAACAAAAGCTGGAAGGTGGCGTTCAACAGGGAGAAAAGATCGTCCGTTTCGTTGGAAGCTTTACCGAGCGCGATGTCGGCGTGCTCGTTGGCGAAACATCGGCGTAATTCTTCGAATCCCGAGAGTAAGTCTCACAGTCTGAAAGAAGCGAAGGATGAAAAGATTCTGGATATCGAGTTCAGAGAAATCGACGTGCGTACGAAGAAGCAGCAGCAACAACCGGAGATCGTTGTCAAGCCTGAGCACGGGTCCAGAGAGGCTGTACAAGAAGATATAGGCAAAATAGAAATTAGAAGAAGCTCGGCGAGTATGGAGGATATCTCGAAGATGGCGAAGCAGACCGAATGCGTGATGCTCGGTTCGTTGGAGCCAAAGAAGACGGAGGAACGTCCTCACACGGGTAGCTTGGACTCGATGTTGTGCAAGGACTCGGCCAAATCCCGGAAAAAGCCAACGTACTCTTCGCCAACTGCAACGTCCAAGAAATCGCCTGGTCTGTTGTCGCGATTCAAGTCTGGCATGAGTATCGACAGCACCAGGAGCAACAGCAACAGCGATTCCTTGCACGACCAAAGCTCGCAATCCGCGAGCGGCTGGATTTCCTCTTTGACGGCAAGCTTTCGACCAAAGAGGCAGGTACCGGAAGTCCCGTTGTCGTCGAATCCTCCGCATTCGTCGAGTCGCGAGGAGATCAAGTGATACGGCCTGGTGGTCGAGGACTCTTCCGAGAAACAGTTGTCGGGCCTGCACAAGTGGCTGGCTGAGAATATCTTCTGTTGCAGCAGTTAAAAGCGTGTGGCCGCGTTTCGTGTAGTGTCGATCCACGAACCGAGGGTTGGCCGCTACTTTCTCGCGCGTTAAAACGAGGGAAGTCGATGATTACGAAAAGGTGGGAGGAGACGTTGGAGCCAAAGATCGTTGACGAAGGCTGAAATTAAAAGAAGAAGATCGAGAGATACCGTGGCGCTAAGTGCACGGAAGCGAAGGAAATCGAGTGACGATCAGAGCGTTCGTGTTCCGTCGACATTGCCTCGACTCGATTTTGATTAGATTGTATCGCCGGCCATCACATCTGTCTGTTAAACTGAAAACGATTATTTACCTCGACCTCGTGCGCTAGACGTTATTCGTAAGGAAATTTCCGATGAGGCTTTTCTCGATCGACCGAGTCGCCACGCGTTATGTAACAATCTATCGACGACCGATCGATCGGTCAGGAATTACGAAATATAGTATCGTGACAATCCTCTATCCAATAGGATCTGCATTCCGCCGATTGAACGCGTCTTCGCTACTCCGAGTCTGGATAGACTGGGTCGCGGAACGTTGCGTTTCTCGTGGGAAGCTCGAAGGGATTTTAACTTTAAGAATTTTTGAGCCACGTGTGTTCGGTATCGGGCGAACACGGACACGATCGTGCACCATCACCTGAGCGATTTCCGCGACAAGCCTTCTCTTCGACGAGGAGGCAAGAAACAATATTAGCACAAAAAATCTGATTGTTCTGCCGCATCGGAGATGATTTGGAAAATTATTAGAATGTAATAATTGAAAGAGAGTAGAGACAGACGAAGGAAGAAGGTCTCTCGACTTTCAAGTCAATTGTACGAAATTCAAATCGCCATTAAAAGAAAAAAGAAAAGAAAAAAAAAAGAAAAAAATATGTCTTAGAGTACGTGCGTGTAGTATGTCGATTAGCTGTTCCCAAATGTAGCCAGAAAATGTGTGAGTGTAATTAACGTTCGTATCGAAGCCAAACTGTCGAACAGCTGGCGAATACCAAATATATGTATATTGCACCTAATTATCGATCTCCGTTCCGAGAGCAGAGTGAATGCAAGGGGAGAGTGTGTTAGAATGAAAGGGAATGAGAGAAAGGTAGAAGGAAAAATTACGTACGATAAAATCTAAATGTCGAGATCAGGTGGTGAGAACGAATTGAAATTAGAGGAAATTAATGTTATAAGAGAAGGAGACATTGGATCAAAAAAAGGGAATTGAAGTTAAGAAAATAGGAGAAAAAATATATATGGATGAACGGCCTGAAAGATAGAAGAAACTGAAAAGGCGCGGTATATAAGCTATTTTATTTATTGTCCAATTAAAAGGATAGCCTAATGAGTAATCATTAATGTTGTTCGTTATTATACATATATACATATATATATATATACATAAAAAATATATATATAAATATATGCAACTCCCATCGAAACGCATAACGTATATAAATATTATAAATACATAAGAAGAAAATAATGATCGTACGAAGATGCAGGACTGTAACACGCAAGTTCAGCGTGTAGGTAGATAGAGAATGCAACAGATCTAGACGGACACGTCGTGTCGAATTACAATTCGAAAAAAAATTCATGCCTCGTTTGAGACAAGAGAACGAAAAAAAAAAAAAAGAAAGAAAGAAGGGAAGAACTAAATAAATTGGAGAAGAAAATGGTAAATCTGCCCAATGACGAAAAACGAGAAGACACGAAAAAGCAGAGAGAAGAGAACGGAAAGAAATTTTCGTGTGTCATAAACGTCGCAGAGAAAAGAAACGAAACCGATCGCGATTCCAACTACTATATCTCGAGGCGATCACTCGCGCTATTTGGAAAATGATTTTGTTGATCTGTCAGAAATTTAGATGAATGTTAAATAAACGCTGTTTCCTCGTTGAGAAGCTGTCTTCCTCTGATTTAAAAACTATGAACAGTTGTTCCAATCGAGAACTA
This sequence comes from Bombus confusus, assembly GCA_014737475.1. Taxonomy (NCBI): domain Eukaryota; kingdom Metazoa; phylum Arthropoda; class Insecta; order Hymenoptera; family Apidae; genus Bombus; species Bombus confusus. The sequence continues at coordinate 2,602,634 of JACXIV010000014.1, forward strand.
CATAAACCGAAAAAATGTCGTTCGAAAGTCGCTAGTATCCTTTGGTCTAACGATTCTTGTACTTCTTCTACTCGTAGTCGATAAACACCCTATCCCTGAGAATGGTACTCACTAAATCTACTCGCTAAATTTTTAATGGATCGACAAAAAATGTATCCTCCGTTTATTTGAATGCTTTGAGAACGCGTCTAGAACGAGAAGAGAGCGGGCAAAAAACGAAATATATGATTATAAAATGGATACAGCCTAACGTAGAAGAACCCTCGTGATGCACGCGTTTCCAGCCTCGACACAGCATCAATTCTCTGCGCAACGGTGTCTCGCTTTTTCATTTTTAGATGTTTATATTTTTATACTCCACCAGCAGTGTGTCTCTACGGCGATGAAAAACCGCATGTATTGTTGAAGTCTAGTCTTACGTTATCGTCTTCACGACCCCCCCCCCCCCAAAAAAAAAAGATTGAATTTTTTTGGGCATTCTTCGTTTTTCTACGGCGATCGTAGAACAGGAAGAAAATAGCCTGTATCCACGCGATCGGCTCTCTGCATTCTGCGTAATGCTTGTTCGATTTTGTCTCACCTCTCGAGAGAAGCCGCGGGAAGAGATTCGTTCGCTGTATTTTCGAAATATCTTCTCTTTTCTGGATTAATTTAAAAAAATCCGATCAACAGGGAGACGTTGATTTGCTTTTTAAGTAAGAAACTTCGATCTCGAACTCGTCCTTTAATTCAACAACTTTTTCTTTCTTCTTTTATCGATCGTAGACTCGATTTCATCGATCATAACGCCTTTGTTAGTCGATAAATCTCTTCCTACGGCGGCCAAGACTTGCGCGAGCATCCTCAGTCCAGCTCTTCCCTGATCGACCGTAAACATTGGTCGCGCGAATCCTTCCATTTCGTCGTCGAATCTCGTGGAATACTCGAGCCACGTAGACGAACAGCAGAGAGACAGGATCGGCGAGTGTGAAGGTGTGTTCGAGCAAGCGAGCAAGCTAATAATGTAACTTATTAAACTTCCAGTGGTACGAGGCAAAAAAAGTATTTGATCTTAACACCGAAACGAGCAAATCAGAAAATACATGTTTCCGTCGATAGAATCGATATTCCTCGGTTCTGTCGCACCAACGACTGATCATAAAAATCAAATGCTTTTTTTCGTTCTATCACTCGCTGTCTGTGCCTGATCTTTGTCAATATTTATTTGTCTCTTCCTAGACGTTAAATCGATTACACGTGTACTACAGATAATGGTATAATCGAGCAATCGGGCGAGTCCGTTTTCCTAGAAACTCCCGGACCACCCCGTGTCGACAATCGAATACTCCTCATTGAATCGTCGTGAATGTTGTAATAATTTTCGAATTTTGAATCGCGCTCGCGATCAGCCGAACTACTATATATGATATCGCGTTGATCGAGCTCGATACCAAAAGCAAAACGAGGCTTCGAGGAAGAAACGACAGGAGGAGGAACGAAATTCGATGGTCCAATCGTTTAATTCGTGACGAGGTAACTCTCGTGTCCCAATTATTCTCGTCAATTACCGCAGCGTAATCGATCGTGCGTTTCCTCTTGTCGAAAAAAAAAGAAAAAAAGAAAAAAAAGATGAAAACGATGGTCAGAAGAGATCGGAATGGTGTCACGATCGGAAATCGTGAAGAAAAATAGGGCACAGAGTGTGATTTTCTGGAATATACGCTCGAAGAGAACCGCTTTAAAACGAATTCTCTCGTCCGCAACCTTTGTGATCTTCGTTTCGTCGCCCACTCAATTACCTTCGCCGCGGATGCGGTGCTAATTAACAAACAAAGGAGCGATCGTTGCGTTAAATGGACGTCGACAAGCGCATTGTGACGACCACGACGTTGTGAATCGAGACGCGCCCAGATGACTTCGGTTTTATTTGCCGTGAGAAGCTCCGGTTCTCGGAGAACCCGCGAGAGTCACGTGAATTTCAGACGAATACAGGCCGGAGACGTACACGGATTTGCTTCGATTTCTCGGGAGTGTGGAGATGGAGGTGAAATTGAAGAGAAGTGGGGCCAAAGTTCAGAAAGTATTACTAGTTGAAATAGATATGAAAGATTAGCGTAATATGGGACCGAAGATTATTCATAATTAGGAAAAATGTAAAGTAAGCTTTTGCTGGAGGAAATCCTTGACATTTGTACATACATTAGCATTTCCACGTTCTCCCTTTTCCTAATTTCCAGTCCCATTTAGTTGATTCGGCAAAACCGACATTCCCAGGACACATTCGGTCCCATCAACCTAAAATCTCGAACGACCACAGTGCTCTCCTATTATACTCTTGCTTAGTATCCTAATGTTACGTACGTTGACTATTCCACGCGTTTGTAACGTCTAAAACACGATCATTCCGCGACGAACACTCACATTCGCAACGGATACGTTCGTTCCTACACGGTAGAAACGTATCTTCAATTTATCTTTCATTAAATTTACTACTGAGAAAATCATGGCTTCCTATACTTTATAATTACATAGTTTAACTAACGACTGAATGACTTTAAAGACCACTGTTGGAACTTTTAATTTCGATAAACGGTAACGGTAAAGTTTTTCAAATTCAATTACGAGCTAACAACTTTCACGCTAAATGTATAATTTCCGAAACCGGAAAGGAAACCGTTCGTCGGTTTTAGCGCTGAGACTTCTAATAAAATGGCAGAGAAATGTCAATTATCGGAATGCACCGATGTAAACGTTCTTTCGTGGATAATAATTTGCGTTCTAGAGTAGATTAACCGCGAATGTGCTCCTACAATATTTCAGAAAACCTTGTATCACGTACTTCATTCACTTGATGTCTTTTCCTCCAAAGGTTTACTCGGATAAGATAGAAAAGAAACGAACGACAAAAATTAATGAAACAAAAACGAATATGTAAATTGTATGCAAAATTGGAGAAATATTTTCGTATAATTGTAAACGATAGGCAAATATGGGAAATTCATTTGAAGAGACACAACCGCGTTATACCAACTCGATGAATTAACGTTGTAAGTAATATGCTACAGCGGAATATTTAATTAAGTTGACAGGCTGGTAGCCTCTGGAGAATCCATAGATTACATTAGCTCCGAGTAGAGACGTTATTTTGTAATTAAATCAACCGCTACCAGCGTATCGTATTTTTATCATCTGGCTATGGCTAATGAAATAATATTTTTCAACCAGGAGCAGGTTTAATCAAACATGACGTTAAACATTTGTAAACGTACGATTATCAATATAATATAATTTCTAAACTTGAAGCAAATTACTCTCGTTGAAATATACAGTTATCAGAAAAAGCGGAAGGAAGTTCCTAGCACTACGCTTCTCCTCGTGTTTCTCGTCTGCTATTTGAATTGCAAGTTCACGTGACTGCGAAAAGCGAGTAAACGATAGATGTAAACTGAATGATGTTACGTCCAGATCAGTGTAGACGAATCGACGTGGCATCAATGTGATTTTATAACGATGACTTTGTGCGGTTTGGCAGATTAATATACTGTTCTCTGAGTTAATATGACTATATCCAGATCTGGAAAATTATACTGATTCGAAGTCAGGGGAAGGAAAGTTTTCATTCCTGTAACGAAGAAATGGCTCGAGAGATGCGAATGGCGTACGAACGAAAAACGGCTCTAGATGTATGTATAACGTATATTTACCTGGCGAGAAAGGATTATGGAACGGAGGACGTGAAATAACGGCTATGCTCGCTGGCGAGTTACTATCACAGATATTGTAAACGACGAATTGTATAGTTATTATGTGTGTAAAAGTATCGTGAAACAAATTCAAGAACGTTGCAGAGGCGTGTGCCCGATGTTCGTAAGTATGTACATACATACCTTGTTCGATTATGACGATCGATCGCTGTTCTACTCATATGATATTATATCGAAGGAAGAAACGAAGAACCTACCTCTCAATATTCGGAAGCTAAACAGTAACAAGACTATTAAAATTTCGTGCAGGTGTTCTCCGAAAGTTTCATTGGATAGCGTAGAATCGAGAATAGCGAAAATCACGCTCGACCATTCGGGGATATTCGATCCTTCGCTCTAGAAACCGCCACGATACAAATGATCAGAATGGAGAGTTATGCCACAGATTACCGTGACTAATACGCGTATCGAACGCCATCGTCGAACAATGGCTACGAACGAGGTGCCGGGATACCGCAAGGTATTCGCCATTCCAATTTGATTCTAAGGTGTCGTAATAATATATTACAGAGATTTAATTGTAAGTTAGGCGGTGGTTATGCACTGGCCACGTGGCGGCCGACCGGCCGATTAGTCTCTTTTGTAAATGAGAATAAGTGAATGAAATAAATATATACATGTGACCGCGTAAGTGAAACAAAACTAACTGTGTTTTCTCTGCATGCAACATTTTCCTCACCAGGATACAACAAATTTACAGAAAGATAATTTCGTACCATCTAATACTAAATAAATCTAATAATTTTCAGATATTTGAAATCACAATATTCGGGCATTTGGGATTACGACTCGAAAATATATTTAACAGCATATATTTAACAGTTCATTTCTCCCGAGAAAGAAATAGCCCTGTCACTTGTTGAACATTGCCGATTTGGTAGTAAAATATATCTAATTTATTACAAACAAAGCAGAAAATTGGTATACACGACGTGACTGGTAAAACTTCAGCTTCGTTTAACTAGCAGCAGTAGTAGTCTTTCGAATGTTGAGATGTATTCCTCCTAAAGCTGTCGTGGTGAATCCGTTGGGATCTAAGATCACTGGAGCTATGGTTTTTTCACAAGGCGAAACTTCGTAGTCCTTCAATATCTGTACGACCCCAAGTTTGGATTGCATGAGTCCCAATCGCATACCTGAAACGAAGAGTGACAAGAGAAATTATCATCAGTAAGATTAAAAGTGACAGCCAACAGAAACTTTAAAGATACAAGTTGGTACTCGTCTCTTTCGTATAATACCAATAACAAGAGTAGAAACATAGTAAATCATCTTTCCGAGAATGTGTGTTACAGTAGAACTCGATTTGTTTAATAATCATAAACTGTATCCATATATCTGATAATAGCATGTAGTAAATTGTACTCAATTATTAGTCTAGTAGGTAATGCAGTGGAGTGCATTATCAAGTATTTATTCACATTGAATCAGTTTTTTCTCAACTACTGGTAAGCAAAGGAGATAAACTTCTCTTAGATTGTATTCTTCCGTTTTCAAATTTTCTAGTCATCCTTTATAATTGTAACTTACCTCAGCATATAACTGGTGATGTTTAATTTTACCGCAAACACGTTCTCGAGTCAAAAGAGATTTGATAGCAAAGGGGTACAGATTCCTTAATAAAAATGTTCCTGTGTAATAATAATATAAGAAGGTATGATGTGAATGTCAAACCCAATCGCGTTTTGCGACTGCTAATGTATCTTTTCTTTTTTATTATTTTAGTTATACTTTTATATTCATTAGATTATGGACAAGCAGGTCATGCACACAGAGTGGTATTTACATCTGTGTAAAGATTGTTTAGAGATTGAGTGCGATAAAAGTGATGTCGGCATATAAGTATTGTGAGGAAGTGCATGTTGAGATTAAGATTTTCATACGTCACATTTTGTATATTTTAATTAGCATGATAGCAAATCGTCCTACGTAAAAAATAAGTATCTTGTCGTTAATAATATTGGCATTGTTTAAAGAAACGAATACCAATTTGACACGTATGTACCTATGTCCTTGAGGTATACATTTCTACACATATATGTATTTCATTTCGATTCTTTTAACACTACCTTCATATTTTTTGCCATCGATAACTGACGTTAAAGACGTTGGAGAACACTTCAGAAAATTTTACTAACCAATGCAGGTGTGGGGTCCCCCACCAAAGGGCAAGTAAACGAAATTTGGCCTGGCACTTTTGGCTTCCTCGGTGAATCGGAGTGGATCGTATTTTTCCGGATTTGGGAAGTATCGCGGATCGTAGTGCAAACCCATCGTCGGAATGAATATTGGGGTACCTTTTTCTAGCACCAGATCGGAATTAGGCACTTTGTAATCGGCAAGGGTAACTCGATTCAACTGTGCTGCAGGTGGATATTTACGAAGGGTTTCAAAAATTACCATATCGAGGTATGTTAGCGTCGTAATCTGTGAAACATTATACTTCTTAGAATGTTTTCATTCATTTGCCCCACTCGTGTTTCTAAGTTAATATCTTTGTAGTTGTCATACCATATCGTATGTGATTTTGCCATCAGATTTCGCTAAAGCATCGTGAATCTCTGTCCTAAGTGTCTTCTGTACATCTGGGTTCAACGCAAGTTCGTGCAGTGTGAAAGACATGGCGGTAGAAGATGTTTCGAAATCAGCACCAAAAAATATGGCTGCTTGTGATATTAAATCGTCACCCTCGAATTCTGAAACATGCAAATTAAACGTCATCGCAAAAGTTCAGCAAATCGATCTAGTATATTTTATACAATTGGAAAATGAATTGAAAGTAAATTTGCAAATATAGATGTTTGTGCACAATTTACAATTCGTTAGATGAATGCAATTATGTTTGAAGCAATAGTTACGTTACTTTTCATCTATTTTGCTGGGACTTGATGAAATAAGAATATGGATAACATTGTAATTCACACAACATATTATACGAAATTTTTGATTTCTGACGATTCATAAATAATTCCATTAATAGAAAATAGTAAAATATTATAGCAAATACGTACTGTAATCCTTCAAACTTTCGTCGTTCTTGTATGTCTCCCTGATCTCGATCAGCACATCGATGAGATCATTTCTCTTCTGGCCCGAATCGACTCGTTGTTCAATCACATCCCAGAAAACAGTTCGGAAGAATTTAGTCGCTTCTTTTCCAAAGAACTTCGGTTTAAGATACTTGGCTAACCCAGGCAAGAAGGATATGATAAGAAACTCCATACTACGACAGAAATTAGGATCGAAGACCATCCTGCCATATTCACGGAACGGTGCTTTTGGATTCTGCAACGAACCTATATTTAAGCCAAATACAACGCTACCGACTATATCTGTGGCGAAATTCGCGCAAGTTTCCTTGAACTCAATTACTTTTCCATCACCTGAAAAAGATATTAGATTTCCTATTATGCGTCTAGCATTATTGCATTTTTAATCAAGGAACAGTAGTTGCAAAATTGGAAAAGTCTGTCGCATCAAGAGGATTGGCGTCTAATTTTGTTAAACATTTCTATTAAATAATAATGATTGCTTTAGAGATATATATTGCGCTAACAACATTTTCACATGTTCCACCTATTATTACATAAATCCACTAAAAATGCGGCTTACCTTCCAAATGCAACGAATCGAGATGATTTCCAAGATCGTCAGCGACGAGCAGCATTAAATCGAACATTTTCTTCAGCTTTCCCGGACTAAAAATCGGCGTCAATTTTGCCCTCAGAGATTTCCATCCTGGGTTTTTCATCAAGAATACATTTGCGTATCCAAGACGATCATTTTTCTCGTCTGCAGTCGCGTACCTATCAGCAAAATAGTCGAAGTCCTTCACCAGGACGTGTTTCACGAGTTCCGGATCGCGAACTAACAGGCAAGGTTTGTCCAGGATGAAGAAACCCAAGAAAGGCACATCTTCGCCACAATTATATAGATCCCTGAGAAATTGTGTGCCCGATTTTCTTGACAGGAGACAGTCCATAAAGTTGCCTACGAACGGCGTAGGTGCAAGCTCTATGATTCCTCGTTTCGACCAGTAGTTGAATTTCCGAGTCACGAACAGATAAGCGCCAACTATCAGGGACGAAATGATGAGGATGCCATCCAGCATCCAGTATTGCGTTAATAAGGCCATCTTAAATGAGCCTGACAATGAAAAATGTTTTTGTTGGTCTCAGACGGTAATATCTATCAACACCTTTTGGATTGCGAATTTTCATGCATTTATGGAAAATGCAAAACCTCGACAAAATTTCGCAGAGCCCTTCATGACAATACAATCACTCTCAAGTCTCGTCACTCTTGCTTCTTATGTCGAGGGATATGTAGTTGTTAACCTTCCCATTAATCTTATGTTGTTTTTCCGTTTTCGACGTCACCCTGATACTGTGGAATGAGAAAGGATGAGTGCTAAGGGGGTGTATTCACCCCGACCACCCAGCGACTACTTAGAGGCTCGGGCCTGGATGACAAGGTTTACGATACGGCGACTGGAACGGAAGAATATTTGAAACGTAAATATAAATTATTTTCTAAAAGGATTCATTTCGATAAAAGTCGTTCAGTGATAAATGTTCGAATTTGATGGAATCTGCTTTCTTTTCTTTAATCAATAAACAAACAGTAGAATTTCAGTGTAAATTAAGAATATATTGTTCGATTGAAACTAAGTAATTATTTAGAAATGAAGGAAAAGATAACAAATTACAGTATACATGACTTCATGAATAAAAGTAGGAACACATTTGAATCTAATTTGCAAAATAAAAAACGAAAATTATCAGTAAATAATAGAAAATTGGAACAAGAAGCTTAATTCTGCCGTATGTTTTGCAGTGAAGGTACTTAGTATGTAGTACGTGGAAAGTTATGTAGTACGTACCACTATGAAATGAATACTTGAGCCGTCACAAGGTAGCAGATACTAAATAAAATACGAAAATATTTCCAAATTTTGTAACGTATGTTACTAAAGTGAGCTTTGCGTCGTCGGCTGTGATGGTATATATGTCACATGTGGGGGCTCCCCTCTCTTAAGATATTTGCCGTCATTTCATTGCTTGCTGACAAAGTGCCATTAGGAAAAAATTATCGTAGCTGACATCGAGAAAATGCTAAGAATTGTCATCTTACCTGGTATGATATTTTTTTCGAAGTTATCAGTTGTTTTTATTGTATAATTAACATTTCGGCCATAATTCACTGCTTAATCTTCACACATTAAAGGACACGTTACAAAATTTCTATCTACCGCATCAACATTTTGAATATTACACAATTATCGTAAAGAAATATTTCGATCAATGTCTTCCATAAAATGATACAATGAAAAAATTGCATAGAAAGCTCAATTTTCTCAATCGAATAGTATTTTCACACGCCAGAAAATATAGGTATTGGAAAGTTTCTTTCTATCATTCTCTTATTTCCAGACAGTGCGGGACAAATGAGGAAGAAAAATTATAAGGATTCGAATTATATCAATAATCTATAATTGCGCGCGAATATATTTTTTTCCATTTTTCAACATGACCTGGAATACATCTGTTTAAAATATATAATCTAAAACATACGCTATATCGCCACTACAATCAATAATCTTTTGCATAGTTGAAAAAGTGTTATCAGTGAAGTTCGAGGTTACAATGTATCAGCATTATTCACCTATTTAATAATAAAAAATGCAGTAATATAGGCAGTAATATTTTGGAAATTATATAAATGATAATTTCATAGTCAACCGTGATTCAGATTCGCGAAATTACTAAAATTAATAAAAATGTACAAATTATTGGCAATTCAATAATCTTAACTGGTAACAAATATTATGGAAATTTTCAATTACAAAGTTATGCAGGACATTTAGAGTCAGATTTCACAGAAAAGTTTCTACGATTTATTGCCTCATTCATTGTGCAATAAATATTTGATAAATGTATTGATAATTAATGTTAGAAATATAATCTACAATTTGTTTAATTGCAAAACTTTTTAAGGGAAAATAGCTTTGACTTAAAAGCTTTTACCTTATCCCTGTACTAGTATTGCTACATGGTAAATTATTATTAAGCAAGAGAGATACATATATATATTTGAATATATGTATAATTTAGAGGTTAAACAGTCTTTTTATATAGTTGAATGTCATCTTTCATTTTACAAGTAATAAGCACACAAGTCATGCCAACATTTTGATATCCAGAACTGTGTATAAATTACTTACATGCAGAATGAAAGTTACCCATGACGATATGATTACCTTTTGATAAAAGTGATGTAGCCATGTGACAATCGTGAGAAGAATTAGTTAAGATTAAGGTTTCCTCAAATCATACTTTGTATATCTTAATTAATCTGATTGCAAATTGTTCTACGTAAAACATATATTCCATATTGTAGTATCGTGGAATAATCATAAGAAAAAGCTCGATAAGGGTAGGAATTGCTGTGTAGGTAGAAAGTGGAATAGCTGACAGGCCAGGAGGTCTGGGAAACTGCATTGGACCATGTGGCCCATCGATATGTCCGCGGCCCTTCAGAAAGCTTGGTACTTGAATAGCTGATAGGTGTACGTGAACATCTTTGGTCATGGGCGGTTGCGGAACACGTGCGTGTGGTGGAAGTACGAAAGTTGTGATGAAAGGATGTTTTGGTGGAGAAAGTTAGTCGTTAGTCATTTTCGAGTTAGTTGGAGTTAGTTAATAGTCGTGAGTTTTGAGTTGTGAGTTGTTGGTTGTCGATTGTTGTCAGTTTTTATTTGTGAATCGCGAATGGTTGATTGTCGATCAGTTTTATTACATTCATACATTAAGTTCTATTTAAGTAATCATCGATTTCCTGTTTGAATCACTAAATAAATCCATCAAATAAATAAAGCCATCATACAAGATTTCGTATTACTTAATATTATTTAACATTGAATATGTTTCGTTATTTCCAAATATTTGAAACCACAATTTTCAGACATTTAGGATGACAGATCTAAAATATATTTAACATATAAAGATTCTTTTCTCCCGAGAAGGAAATGGCCATGTCACTTGTTGAACTTCGCCCATAGTAAAATATATCTAATTTATTACAAACAAAGCAGAAAATTGGAATACACAACGTGACTCGTAAATATTTAGTTTCGTTTAAGCAGCAGCGGTGGTAGTCTTTCGAATGTTGAGATGTACTCCTCCTAAAGCTGTTGTGATGGTTGTATTGGGATCCAGGACCATTGAAGTTCCGGTTTTTGTACAAGGCGAAACTTCGTAGTCCTTCAATACCTGTACGACCCCAAGTTTGGATTGCATGAGTCCCAATCGCATACCTGAAACGAAAAGTGACAAGAGAAATTATCATCAGTAAGATTAAAAGTGACAGCCAACAGAAAGTTTAAAGATAAAAGTTGGTACTCGTATCTTCCGTATAATACCAGTAAGAAGAGTAGAAACTTAGTAAATCATTTGTTCGGGAATGTGTGTTGCAGTAGAACTCCATTTGTTTAATAATCATAAACTGTATCCGTATATCTGATAATAGCATGTAGTAAATTGTATCCAATTATTAGTCTAGTAGGTAATGCAGTGGAATGCATTATGAAATATTTATTCACATTTAGTCACTTTCTTCTCAACTAGTTGTAAGCAAAGGAGATAAACTTCTCTTAGATTGTATTCTTCCGTTTCTAAATTTTCTAGTAATACTTTATAATGGTAAATTATCTCAGAATATAACTGGTTATGTTTTATTTTGCCGTAAACACATTCAGAAGTCAAAAGAAATTTGATAGCAAAGAGATAGAGATTCCTTAATATAAATGTTCCTATGTAATAATAATATAAGAAGGTATGATGTGAATGTCATAGCCAATCGCGTTTTGTAACTTCTAATGTATTTTCCTTTTTTATTATTTTAGTTATACTTTTATATTCACTAGATTATGGATAAGCAGGTCATGCACACAAAGTGGTATTTACATCTGTGTAAATGAGATTGAGTGGGATAAAAGTGATGTCGGTATTTAAGTATTGTGAGGAAGTGCATGTTGATATTAAGATTTCCATACGTCACATTTTGTAAATTTTAATTAGCATGATAGCAAATCGTCCTACGTAAAAAATAAGTATCTTGTCGTTCATAATATTGGCATTGTTTAAAAAAAAACGAATATCAATTTGACACGTATGTACCTATGTTCTTGAAGTATACATTTCTACACATATATGTATTTCATTTCGATTCTTTTAACACTACCTTCACATTTTTGCCATCGATAACTCTGACGTTAAAGATGTTGGAGAACACTTCAGAAAATTTTACTAACCAATGCAGGTGTGGGGTCCCCCACCAAAGGGCAAGTAAACGTAACTTGGCCTGGCACTTTTGGCTTCCTCGGTAAATCGGAGTGGATCGTATTTTTCCGGATTTGGGAAGTATCGCGGATCGTGGTGCGAACCCATCGTCGAAATGAATATTGGTGTACCTTTTTCCAGCACCAAATCGGAATTAGGCACTTTGTAATCAGCAAGCGTAACTCGATCCAAGTATGCTGCAGGTGGATATTTACGAAGCGTTTCTGAGATAACCATGTCGAGATAAGGTAACGTCATAAGCTGCGAAAAAATTATATTTATCATTGTCTTTACAACTATATTATAACCTCCTTCACACACTATTCTTGCCTCTCTCGTGTTTCTAAGTGAATATTTTTATAGTTGACGTACCATATCGTATGTGATTATGCCACCAGTTTTCGCTAGAACATCGTGAATCTCTGTCCTAAGCGTCTTCTGTATATCTGGGTTCAATGAAAGTTCGTGCAATGTGAAGGACATGGTAGTAGAAGATGTTTCGAAACCAGCAATAAAAAATGTGGCCGCTTGCGACATTAAATCGTCATCCTCGAATACTGAGACATGCAAATTAAACGTCATCGCAAAATTTCAGCAAATTGATTTTGTATATTTAGTACAATTGGAAAATTACTTGAAAGTAAATTAGCAAATATAGACATTTGGGCCTAATTTGCAATTTGTAACATGAATGTAATTACGTTTGAGGCTATTTTACGTCTGTTTCGTTGGGATTTCACGAAATAAGAACATGGATAGAATTGTATTTCACGGAACATATTATTCGAAATTTTTTATTTCTGACGATTCATAAATAATTCCATTAATAGATAATAGTAAAATATTATAGCAAATACGTACTGTAATCCTTCAAACCTTCGTCATTCTTGTATGTCTCCCTGATCTCGATCAACACATCGATGAGGTCATTCCTCTTCTGGCCCGAATCGACTCGTTGTTCAATCACATCCCAGAAAACAGATCGGAAGAATTTAGTCGCTTTTTCTCCAAAAAACTTCAGTTTAAGATACTTGGCTAACTCAGGCATGAAGAATATGGTAAGGAACTCCATATTACGACGGAAATTAGAATCGAAGACCATCTTGCCATATTCACGGAACGGTGCTTTTGGATTCTCCAACGAACCTATTCTTAAGCCAAATATAGCGCTGCCGACTATATCTGTGGCGAAATTCGCGCAAATTTCCTTGAACTCGATTACTTTCCCTTCACCTGAAAACGATATTAGATTTATTATTCGCCTAGTATTATTGCATTCTTAATCAAGAAATAGTATTTGCAAAATTTGGAAAGTCTCCCGCATCAAGGGGATTGGCTTTTATTTTTGTTAAACATTTCTATTAAACTATGATTGTTTTAAAGGTATATATTGAGCTAACAACATTTTCACATGTTCCACCTATTATTACGTAAATCCACTAAAAATGAGGCTTACCTTCCAAATGCAACGAATCGAGATGCTTTCCAAGATCGTCAGCGACGAGCAGCATTAAATCGAACATTTTCTTCATCTTGCCCGGACTAAATATCGGCGTCAATTTTGCCCTCAGAGATTTCCATCCTGGATTTTTCATCATGATCACATTTACGTATCCCAGACGATCATTTTTCTCGTCTGCAATCCCGTACCTATCAGCGAAATAGTCGAAATCCTTCACCAGGACGTGTTTCACGAGTTCCGGATCGCGAACTAACAGTGAAGGTTTGTCCAAGATGTAGAAACCCAAGAAAGGCAAACCTTCGCCACAATTATACAGATCCTTGAGAAATTGTGTGCCCGATTTTCTTGACAGGAGGCAGTCCATAAAGTTGCCTACGAATGGCGTAGGTGCGAGCTCTATGATTCCTCGTTTCGACCAGTAGTTGAATTTCCGAGTCACAAACAGATAAGCGGCAACCATCAGGGACGAAATGACAAGGAGGATACCATACAGAATCCAGGATAGCGTTATCAAGGCCATATTGGATGAGTCTGACAAGGAAAAATGATTTCGTTGGCCTCTGAAGGTAATATCTATGAACACCTCTTGGATTGCGAATTTTCATGCATTTATGGAAAATGCAAAAGCTAGACAATATTTCGCGGAAACCTTCATGACAATACAATCACTCCTATGTTGAGGGATACGTAGGCGTCCACCTTCCCTTTGGTCGGATTTTCTTTTTCCGAAAGTCGACGTCATTGTGATAGTGTGGAACGAGACAGGGTCAGTGCTAATGGGGTGTACGCACCCCTATCACCCTTCGACTACTTAAACGTCCGGGTCTGGTTGACAAGGTTTACGATACGTCGATTGGAGCATTCATATCGACAACTAGTTAATGTTCTAAGAAATTTGCCTCACCTCATCTGAGATTCCGATGTCACGTTTTTATCATAAACCTCGTACTTTGGGCCAGCCTTTGTTCACAATATGCGGCCTGCGACAGCTATTTATGATAAGAATTTCTTACAGTAGATTACACAAATTAATTATATGAATATCTAAAGTGAAACACTCACTACAATATTTTATTTAGTTGGTACAAGATAAACCTTCAATTATGTGTAAACTTCGTTCCTAAAAATACAAAATTGCACATACATCTGCAGGTCTATTGGCAAACAATTAATGTAATATTTTATTGGTTTTTGATTTTAAAAGATCACTAATGTGCGTCCTCTTAAAATCTTTCGATTTCTTATTTAGAAACTTTAAGAATTTTTTGACCTATGACAAAAGGTGTTTTATCAATTATTAATGCAATAGAAACACATCATTTCTGATGTTTCTTTAAAGAAGATAAAATTGCTTGGATCTTCTTTACTCAACTCAAATGTATATCATTTAATCGATTAACAGCTTGCTGGCGCAGAATGTTGAATATAGTAACATGTCGCGTGCAATGGTTCGAGATTAGAGTTTTAATCAAGGAATGGGGAACATTAGGAAATTACTACCATTCATAAAAACTATATTCTATGAGGTGGATATAGTTTGTTCAAATGGCAGAATATTAGAAAGGTAAATATAAATTATTTTCTAAAAAGATTCACTTCAGTAAATGTCGTTCAGTGATAAATGTTCGAATTTCATGGAATCTGCTTTCTTTTCCACGTGCACGCCCATTAATGAAGGAACAAACAGTAAAATTGCGGTGTAATTAGGAAAATATAGTTCGATTGAAACTGAGTAAATTATTCAGAAAAGAAGGAAAAGATAACAAATTACAGTATGCATGATTTTATGAATCAAAGTAGGGACACATTTGAATCTAATTTACAAAATTAAAGACGAAAATTATTATCAAATAATAGAAAATTAGAACAAATAGCTTAATTCTGCCGTATGTTTTGCAGTGAAATATGTAGTACGTACCGCTATGAAAGGAATACTTCGGTCGTCACAAAGTATCAGATATCAAATAAAATACTAAAATATTTCCGAATCTTGTAGCGTACGTTACTGAAGTGAACGTTGCATCGTCGGCTGCGATGATATATATGTCACACGTGGAAGCGCCCCTCTCTTAAGATATTTGCCGTCATTTCATTGCTTGCTGACAAAGTGCCATTAGGAAAAAATTATCGTAGCTGACATCGAGAAAATGCTAAGAATTGTCATCTTACCTGGTATGATAATTTTTTCGAAGTTATCAGTTGTTTTTATTGTATAATTAACATTTCGGCCATAATTCACTGCTTAATCTTCACACATTACAGGACACGTTACAAAATTTCTATCTACCGCATCAACATTTTGAATATTACATAATTATCGTAAAGAAATATTTCGATCAATGTCTTCCATAAAATGATACAATGAAAAAATTGCATAGAATGCTCAATTTTCTCAATCGAATCGTATTTTTGCACTCCAGAAGATATAGATATTGTAAAGCCTCTTTCTATCACTCTCCTATTTCCAGACGGCGTAGGACAAATACGGGACACATATCAGAAGGATTTGGATTATATAAATGTCAATAATCTATAATTGTGCACGAATATATTTTTTATCATTTTCCAACATGACCTACAATATATCTGTTTAAAGTACATATTCTAAAACATACGCTATATCATCCATAACAATCAATAATATTTTGCATACTTGGATAAGTGTTATCGGTGAAATTATGGGTTACAGTGTATCAGCGTTATTCACGTGCTGAATAAGAAGAAGCCCAATAATATAGTCAGTAGTAGTTTAGAAATTACATAACTGATAATTTCATGGTCAATCGCAATTCAAATTCGTGAAATTAGTAAAATCAATAAAAATGAACAGTTAACTAGTCAATAACTTCAACTGGTAACAAATATTATGGAGGTTTTCAATTATAAAGTTATCCAGGAGATTAGAGTCGGATTTCACGGAAAAATTTCTACGACTTACTGCCCCATTCATTGTGCAATAAATATTTGTAAAATGTATTGATAAATAATGTTAGAAAAGTAATCTGAAATTTGTTAAATTGAAAAGCTGTTTATGGAAAAACATCTTTGGCTTAAAAGCTTGTACCTTATCGGTGCATTAGTATTGTTACATGGTAAATTATTATTGAGCAAGAGAGATACATATATATATATACACACATATATATAACACATTCTGGTTTTGTAGTTGAACGTATTCTTTCGTTTAGTAAGTAATAAACACGCAAGTAATGCCAACATTTTGGTATCCAGAACCGTGTATAAATTACTTGCAGATAAAATGGAAGTTACCCAAGACGATATGATCACCTTCTGATAAAAGTGAGAAGAGTTAGTTAATGTCAGGATTTTCACATATCATACATTGTATATCTTAACTAATCTGATTGCAAATTGTTCTACGTAAAACATATATACCATATTGTAGTATCGTGGAATAATCATAAGAAAAAGCACGCTAGGGGTAGGAACTGCAATGTAGGTAGAAAGTGGAATAGCTCACAGGCCAGGAGGTCTGGGAAACTGCATTGGGCCATGTGGCCCATCGATATGTCCCTTCAGAAAGCTTGGTACTTGAATAGCTGATAGGTGTACGTGAACATCTTTGGTCATGGGCGGTTGCGGAACACGTGCGTGTGGTGGAAGTACGAAAGTTGTGATGAAAGGATGTATTGGTGGAGAAAGTTAGTCGTTAGTCATTTTCGAGTTAGTTGGAGTTAGTTAATAGTCGTGAGTTTTGAGTTGTGAGTTGTTGGTTGTCGATTGTTGTCTGTTTTTATTTGTGAATCGCGAATGGTTGATTGTCGATCAGTTTTATTACATTCATACATTAAGTTCTATGTAAGTAATCATCGATTTCCTGTTTGAATCACTAAATAAATCCATCAAATAAATAAAGCCATCATACAAGATTTCGTATTACTTAATATTATTTAACATTGAATATGTTTCGTTATTTCCAAATATTTGAAACCACAATTTTCAGACATTTAGAATGACAGATCTAAAATATATTTAACATATAAAGATTCTTTTCTCTCCAGAAAGAAATGGCCATGTCACTTGTTGAACTTCGCCCATAGTAAAATATATCTAACTTATTACAAACAAAGCAGAAAATTGGTATACACAACGTGACTCGTAAATATTTAGTTTCGTTTAAGCAGCAGCGGTGGTAGTCTTTCGAATATTGAGATGTACTCCTCCTAAAGCTGTTGTGATGGTTGTATTGGGATCCAGGACCACGGGACTTTTGGTTTTTTCACAAGGCGAAACTTCGTAGTCCTTCAATACCTGTACGACCCCAAGTTTGGATTGCATGAGTCCCAATCGCATACCTGAAACGAAAAGTGACAAGAGAAATTATCATCAGTAAGATTAAAAGTGACAGCCAACAGAAAGTTTAAAGATAAAAGTTGGTACTCGTATCTTCCGTATAATACCAGTAAGAAGAGTAGAAACTTAGTAAATCATTTGTTCGGGAATGTGTGTTGCAGTAGAACTCCATTTGTTTAATAATCATAAACTGTATCCATATCTCTGATAATAGCATGTAGTAAATTGTACCCAATTATTAGGTCTAGTAGGTAATGCAGTGGAATGCATTATGAAATATTTATTCACATTTAGTCACTTTCTTCTCAACTAGTTGTAAGCAAAGGAGATAAACTTCTCTTAGATTGTATTCTTCCGTTTCTAAATTTTCTAGTAATACTTTATAATGGTAAATTATCTCAGAATATAACTGGTTATGTTTTATTTTGCCGTAAACACGTTCAGAAGTCAAAAGAGATTTGATAGCAAAGAGATAGAGATTCCTTAATAAAAATGTTCATATGTAATAATAATATAAGAAGGTATGATGTGAATGTCATAGCCAATCGCGTTTTGTAACTTCTAATGTATTTTCCTTTTTTATTATTTTAGTTATACTTTTATATTCACTAGATTATGGATAAGCAGGTCATGCACACAAAGTGGTATTTACATCTGTGTAAAGGTTGTTTAGAGATTGAGTGGGATAAAAGTGATATCGGTATTTAAGTATTGTGAGGAAGTGCATGTTGATATTAAGATTTCCATACGTCACATTTTGTAAATTTTAATTAGCATGATAGCAAATCGTCCTACGTAAAAAATAAGTATCTTGTCGTTCATAATATTGGCATTGTTTAAAAAAAAAACGAATATCAATTTGACACGTATGTACCTATGTTCTTGAAGTATACATTTCTACACATATATGTATTTTATTTCGATTCTTTTAACACTACCTTCATATTTTTGCCATCGATAACTCTGACGTTAAAGACGTTGGAGAACACTTCAGAAAATTTTACTAACCAATGCAGGTGTGGGGTCCCCCACCAAAGGGCAAGTAAACGTAACTTGGCCTGGCACTTTCGGCTTCCTCGGTGAACCGTAGTGGATCGTATTTTTCCGGATTTGGGAAGTATCGCGGATCGTAGTGCAAACCCATCATCGAAATGAATATTGGGGTACCTTTTTCTAGCACCAGATCGGAATTAGGTACTTTGTAATCGGCAAGGGTAACTCGATTCAACTGTGCTGCAGGTGGGTATTTACGAAGCGTTTCAGAAATTACCATATCGAGGTATGTCAGCGTCGTAATCTGTGAAACATTATACTTCTTAGAATGTTTCCAATTATATTATAACCTCCTTCACATGCTATTCATTTGCCCCTGTCATGTTTCCAAACTAATATTTTTATAGTTGACGTACCATATCGTATGTGATTTTGCCACCAGTTTTCGCCAGAGCATCGTGAATCTCTGCCCTAAGAGTCTTTTGTATATCTGGGTTCAATGCAAGTTCGTGCAATGTGAAGGACATGGCGGTAGAAGATGTTTCGAAACCAGCAGCAAAAAAAAAGGCCGCTTGCGATACTAAATCGTCACCCTCGAATTCTGAAACATGCAAATTAAACGTTATCGCAAGGGTTCAGCAAATCAATCTAGTATATTTAGTACAATTGTAAAATGACTTGGAAGTGAATTGGCAAATATAGATGTTTGGGCATAATCTTCAATTTGTAACATGAATATAATTATGTTTGAGGCAGTAGTTACGTTATTTTTCGTCTGTTTCGCTGGAGGTTCACGAAGTAAGGATACGGATGAAATTATAATTCGCAGAGCATGTTATTCGAAATTTCTGATTTCTGAAGATTGATAAATAACTTCATTAATAAAAATTAATAAAATATTGCAGCAGATACATACTGTAATCCTTCAGGCTTTCGTCGTTCTTGTATTTCTCCCTCATCTCGATCAGCACATCGATGAGATCATTCCTCTTCTGGCCCGAATCGACTCGTTGTTCAATCACAGCCCAGAAAACAGTTCGGAAGAATTTAGTCGCTTTTTTGCCAAAGAACTTCGGTTTAAGATACTTGGTTAACCCAGGCAAGAAGGATATGATAAGAAACTCCATACTGCGACGGAAATTGGAATCGAAGACCATCTTGCCATATTCACGGAACGGTGCTTTTGGATTCTCTAACGAACCGACTTTTAAGCCAAATACAGCGCTAGCGACTATATCTGTGACGAAATTCGCACAAGTTTCCTTGAACTCGATTACTTTCCCTTCACCTGAAAACGATATTAGATTTATTATTCGCCTAGCATTATTGTATTCTTAATCAAGAAATAGTATTTGCAAAATTTGAAAAGTCTGTCGCATCAAGAGGATTGGCTTTTATTTTTGTTAAACATTTCTATTAAACTATGATTGTTTTAAAGGTATATATTGAGCTAACAACATTTTCACATGTTCCACCTATTATTACGTAAATCCACTAAAAATGAGGCTTACCTTCCAAATGCAACGAATCGAGATGCTTTCCAAGATCGTCAGCGACGAGCAGCATTAAATCGAACATTTTCTTCATCTTGCCCGGACTAAAAATCGGCGTCAATTTTGCCCTCAGAGATTTCCATCCTGGGTTTTTCATCAAGAATACATTTGCGTATCCAAGACGATCATTTTTCTTATCTGCACTCGCGTATCTATCAGCAAAATAGTCGAAGTCCTTCACCAGGACGTGCTTCACGAGTTCTGGATCGCGAACTAACAGGCAAGGTTTGTCCAAGATGAAGAAACCCAAGAAAGGCAAACCTTCGCCACAATTATATAGATCCTTGAGAAATTGTGTGCCCGATTTTCTTGACAGGAGGCAGTCCATAAAGTTGCCTACGAATGGCGTAGGTGCGAGCTCTATGATTCCTCGTTTCGACCAGTAGTTGAATTTCCGAGTCACAAACAGATAAGCGGCAACTATCAGGGACGTAATGACGAGGAGGATACCATACAGAATCCAGGATAGCGTTATCAAGGCCATATTGAATGAGTCTGACAAGGAAAAATGATTTCGTTGGTCTCAGAAGGTAATATCTATGAACACCTCTTGGATTGCGAATTTTCATGCATTTATGGAAAATGCAAAAGCTAGACAATATTTCGTGGAAACCTTCATCACAATACAATCACTCTTATGTTGGGGGATACGTAGGCGTCCACCTTCCCTTTGGTCGGATTTTCTTTTTCCGAAATTCGACGTCATTGTGATAGTGTGGAACGATACAGGGTGAGTGCTAATGGGGCGTACGCACCCCTATCACCCAGCGACTACTTAGAAGCTCGGGTCTGGTTGACAAGGTTTACGATAAGTCGATTGAGGCAGTCATATCGACAACTATTTAATGTTCTAAGAAATTTGCCTCGCCTCATCTGAGATTCCGATGTTACGTTTTTATCATAAACCTCGTACTTCGGGCCAGCCTTTGTTCACAATATGCGGCCTGCGACAGCTATATATGATAAGAATTGCATACAATAGATTAAACAAATTAAATATATGAATATCTAAAGTTAAATATTTTATTCAATGGGTTCAAAATAAACCTTCAATTATGTGCAAACTTCGTTCATAAAAATACAAAATTGCACATACATCTGCAGGTCTATTGGTAAGCAATTAATGTAATATTTTATTGGTCTTTGATTTTAAACGATCACTAATGTGCGTCCTCTTAAAATCTTTCGATTTCTTATTTAGAAACTTTAAGAATTTTTGACCTATGAAAAAAGGTGTTTTATCAATTATTAATGCAATAGGAAAACATCATTTCTGATGTTTCTTTAAAGAAGATAAAATTGCTTGAATCTTCTTTACTGAACTCAAATGTATATCATTTAATCGATTAACAGTTTGCTGGCGCAGAATGTTGAATATAGTAGCATGTCGCGTGCAATGATTCGAGATTAGAGTTTTAATCAAGGAATGGGGAACATTAGGAAATTACTACCATTTATAAAAACTATATTCTATGCGGTGGACATAGTTTGCACAAATGGAAGAATAGTAGAAAGGTAAACGTAAATTATTTTCTAAAAAGATTCACTTCAGTAAATGTCGTTCAGTGATGAATGTTCGAATTTCATGGAATCTGATTTCTTTTCCACTTGCACGTCCATTAATGAAGGAACAAACAGTAAAACTGCGGTGTAATTAGGAAAATATAGTTCGATTGAAACTGAGTAAATTATTCAGAAAAGAAGGAAAAGATAACAAATTACAGTATGCATGATTTTATGAATCAAAGTAGGGACACATTTGAATCTAATTTACAAAATTAAAGACGAAAATTATTATCAAATAATAGAAAATTAGAACAAATAGCTTAATTCTGCCGTATGTTTTGCAGTGAAATATGCAGTACGTACCGCTATGAAAGGAATACTTCGGTCGTCACAAAGTATCAGATATCAAATAAAATACTAAAATATTTCCGAATCTTGTAGCGTACGTTACTAAAGTGAACGTTGCATCGTCGGCTGCGATGATATATGTGTCACACGTGGAAACTCCCCTCTCTGAAGAAATTTGCCGTCCATTTATTGCTTGCTATCAAAATGCCAAGCGAAAAATTTTCATAGCAGACTTTAGCACCGACAACGTGCTAAGAATTGTCATTTACCTGGTATGATAATTTTTTCGAAGTTATCAGTTGTTTTTATTGTATAATTAACATTTCGGCCATAATTCACTGCTTAATCTTCACACATTAAAGGACACGTTACAAAATTTCTATCTACCTCATCAACATTTTGAATATTACACAATTATCGTAAAGAAATATTTCGATCAATGTCTTCCATAAAATGATACAATGAAAAAATTGCATAGAATGCTCAATTTTCTCAATCGAATCGTATTTTTGCACACCAAAAAATATAGATATTGGAAAGTTTCTTTCTATCACTCTCTTATTTCCAGACAGTGCGAGACAAATGAGGAAGAAAAATTATAAGGATTCGAATTATATCAATAATCTATAATTGCTCACGAATATATTTTTTTCCATTTTCCAACATGACCTGAAATACATCGGTTTAAAGTACATAATTTAAAACATACGCTATATCATCCACTACAATCAATAATCTTTTGCATAGTTGCAAAAGTGTTATCAGTAAAGTTCGAGGTTACAGTGTTTCAGCATTATTTACCTGCTTAATAATAAAAAATGCAGTAATATAGGC
>JACXIV010000014.1:2639466-2654601 GCA_014737475.1 Bombus confusus
TTAAACAGAAAAATTTCTACGACTTATTGCCCCATTCATTGTGCAATAAATATTTGTAAAATGTATTCATAAATAATGTTAGAAATGTAATCTGCAATGTGTTAAATTGTAAATCTGTTTATGGAAAAACATCTTTGGCTTAAAAGCTTGTACCTTATCGGTGCATTAGTATTGTTACATGGTAAATTATTATTGAGCAAGAGAGATACATATATATATACACACATATATATAACACATTCTGGTTTTGTAGTTGAACGTATTCTTTCGTTTAGTAAGTAATAAACACGCAAGTAATGCCAACATTTTGGTATCCAGAACCGTGTATAAATTACTTGCAGATAGAACGAAAGCTACCCATGACGATATGATTACTTTCTGATAAAAGTGATGTAGCCATGTGACAAGAATTGGTGAGAATTCGTGAAAATAATTAGTTAAGATCAAGATTTCCACATATCATACTTTGCATATCTTAATCAATCTGATTGTTCTACGTAAAACATATATACCATGTGATTAGAAAAATAGATATCTTTTATGGAAAGCATAATCTTCAAATGTTTGTCCTTGTAGTACATATTTTTATACATATATATAAGTGGGAATAACTGAATTAAATAAATATATGAACGTGACAACGTAAGTGAAAGAGAACTTTATTTCTCCTGCATGTAATATGATTCTTTCCCATCACGGTACAGAAAATCTCCAGAAACAAGATTTCGTATTATTTAATACTATTTAGTATCAAATAAGTTTCGTTATTTACAAATATTTGAAATCACAATTTTCATGGCATTTAGGATTACGATTCTAAAATATATTTAATATATAAATATTCATTTCTCCCGAGAAAGAAATGGCGATGACTTTTGTTGAACTTCGCTGATAGTAAAATATATCTAACTTATGACAAACAAAGCAGAGAATTGGTGTGCATAACGCGATTCGTAAAACTTTAGCTTCGTTTAACCAGCAGCAGTGGTAATCTTTCGAATGTTAAGATATATTCCTCCTAAAGCTGTCGTGGTGAGTCCTTTGGGATCTAGGACCACTGGACTTTTGGTTTTTTCACAAGGCGAAACTTCGTAGTCCTTCAATACTTGTACGACTCCAAGTTTGGATTGCATGAGTCCCAATCGCATACCTGAAACGAAGAGTGAAAGATAGACATTATCATGAGTAAGATTAAAAGTGTCGGACAACAGAAAGTTAAAAGATACAAGTTGACACTGTAACGCGCAAATTTTCTACCTTATTCGTGAGAGGAAGAATTTTTAATTGCGTATAATACGAATGAGTTCTTCCACATTATGGTGCAAAAGTATTAAACTATCTTTCATGATAAGTGTTTGGATTATAAAAGTATCAGTAATCTATAATTACACACAAAGATACTTTTTACCATTTTGTAAAGGACATTTTGCATAATTGAAAAAGTGTTATCACTGAAATTTTATAAATTTGATACACTTACAATCAGTCATAATTAATAATCCATGAAATTAATAAAATCAATAAAAACGTACAAATCATTAGTAAGTCAGTAACTTTAACTTGTAACTTGTAACTTGAAATTTTTAATTACAACGTGATCCAATATTTATGAAATTTCATAAGTAAATATTCGTCAATCATATTAATACATTCAATTAGAAATTGTAACTTAGAATTGCACTGGTATTATTACATCACAAATTATTGATCAAGAAACCCAATCGTGTTTTGTAACTGCTAATGTATTTTTTTAATTATTTAATTGTATTAGTTGCAATTTTATATTTATTACATTGTGGAGAAGCAGGTCGTGCAAAAATTGCGATATTTCAGATCGTGTAAAGATTGTGTACAAGTGGAATGGAAGATATCTATAACGATATAATTATATCTTCAAAAAAGTGATGTCGTCATGTGACTACCGCGAGATTGGTGCAAGTTGAGATTAAGATTTCCACTTATAACATTTCAAGATTAAATTCATATAAAAACCAATTGTTTTACGACACAAGCATATACCTAATTAGAACAACAGATATCTTAGAAAAATAGATATCTTTTAAGAAAGCATAATCTCGAAAGATATGTCCTTGTAGTGCGCATTTTTGCACATATACGTATTTAATTTCGATTCTTTTACTACTAGCTTCATACTTTTGTTATCGATAGCTCTAACATTAAAGATGTTGGAAAATATTTAGAATTTTTTACTAACCGATGCAGATGTGGGGTCCCTCACCAAAGGGGAAGTACACGAAATTTGGCCTGGAACTTTTGGCTTCCTCGGTGAATCGAAGTGGATCGTATTTTTCCGGATTTGGAAAGTACCGCGGATCGTAATGCGAACCCATCATCGAAATAAATACTGGGGTACCTTTCTCTAGCACCAAATCGGAATTAGGCACTTTGTAATCGGCAAGAGTGACTCGATCCAAAAATCCCAGAGGTGGATATTTGCGAAGGGTTTCAGAAATAACCATATCGAGATATGGTAACGTCATAATCTGTGAAACATTATACTTCTTAGTATGTTTATAATTATAATATAGTCTTCTTCACATATTATTCATTTGCTCCTCGCGTGCTTCTAAGTTAATATCTTATAGTAGCCGTACCATATCGTATGTGATTTTGCCATCAGATTTCGCCAGAGCATCGTGAATCTCTGCCCTAAGTGTCTTCTGTACATCTGGGTTCAATGCAAGTTCGTGCAATGTGAAAGACATGGTAGTAGAAGATGTTTCGAAACCAGCAGAAAAAAATATGGCCGCTTGTGATACTAAATCGTCACCATCGAATTCTGAAACATGCAAATTAAACGTTATCGCAAAAGTTCAGCAAATCGGTCTAACATATTTAGTACAATTGGAAAATAACTTGAAAGTAAATTAGCAAATATAAATGTTTGTGCATAATTCTCAATTCATAAGATGAATGCAATTATGTTTTAAGCAGTAGTTACGTTATATTTCGTCTGTTTCGCTGGGACTTCACGAAATAAGAATATGGATAAAATAATAATTTCATTAATAAAAATTAATAAAATATTGCAGCAAATACATACTGTAATCCTTCAGACTTTCGTCGTTCTTGTACTTCTCCCTCATCTGGATCAGCACATCGATGAGATCATTCCTCTTCTGACCCGAATCGACTCGTTGTTCAATCACATTCCAGAAAACAGATCGGAGGAAGTTACTCGCTTTTTTTCCAAAGAACTTCGGTTTAAGATACTTGACTAACCCAGGGAAGAAGAATATGATAATGAACTCCATGTTACGATAGAAATCATAATCGAAGATATCCCTGCCACATTCACGGAACGGTGCTTTTGGATTCTCCAACGAACCGACTTTTAAGCCAAACGCGGTGCTACCGATCATATCAGTGGTGAAATTGGCGCAAATATCCTTGAACTCGATTACTTTTCCTCCTCCTGAGACAGATATTATATTTCTTATCATGTGCTTAGCATTACTGTATTTCTAATCAAGAAACGATAATTCTAAAGTTTGAAGTCTCTCGCAGAAAGAGCATTGACCTTTAGTTTTGATTTTTCTAAAAATATATATTGAGATAACAGTAATTTTACATGGTCATTCTGTTTTTACGTAAATGCACTAAAAATACGCTATACCCTCCAAATGCAACGAATCGAGATGCTTTCCAAGATCGTCAGCGACCACCAGCATTAACTCGAACATGTTCTTCAGCTTGCCCGAGGTAAAAACCGGCGTCAATTTTGCCCTGAGAGATTTCCATTGTGGGTTTTTCATCAAGAACACATTTGCGTATCCAAGACGATCATTTTTCTCATCTGCACTCGCGTATCTGTCAGCGAAATACTGAAAGTCCTTCACTAGGACGTGCTTCACGAGTTCTGGATCGCGAATTAAGCAGTAAGGTTTGTCGAAGATGTAGAATCCCATGAAAGGTAAACCTTCTCCATGATTGTATAGGTCCCTGATAAATTCTGTGGCTGATTTTCTTGCCTGAAGACAGTCCATGAGGTTGCCTACGAAGGGCGTAGGTGTAAGCTCTTTCACGCCCCGTTTAGACCAGTAGTTGAACTTCCGAGTCACGAACAGATAAGCGCCAACCATCAAGGACGAAAGGATGAGGATGCCATCTAGACCCCAGTATGGCGTTAACAAGGCCATGTTGAATCTGTCTGACAAGGAAAAATGATTTCGTTGGTCCTGAAATACAATATTTATCAACAATTTTTGGATTGCGGATTTTCATGCATTTATGGAAAATTTAAAAGTTTAAAAAGTGTGGTAGGAAGATGGTGTGGAATATGGATGATGTGTGATGTTCGGTTTAATGATGAAAATGGTATATTTAGTAAAACGAGCAGCGTATTGCAGGGCACGAAGGTACAGTGTTTTTTACAGGACGTCGATCTCTTCACACTTAAATGACTGTTCTGAATGAAACATTTGCGATGAGACAATACTTCGCAGTACGATACGTGGAAATACAATCTCTCTCGAAGCTCATCATACGTCTTAAGTTGTGGGAAATGTAGTCACTGCCTCCTTTAAATCCGGTGTTCTTTTTCCCAATAACCGATTCCATACCGTGTCCGCGGAGTGAAAGGGAGTGAATGGTTTGGTGGTATACGCACCGCGACATCTCAGCGACTACTTGGAGGCTTGGACCTCGATGACAAGGTTTACGATACGCCGATTGAAGAATGCATATCGGCAACTAGTTAATATTGTAAATAATTTCCCTCGGTGAGTCTCAAAACTCGAAGTCACGTTTTCATCGCAAACTTTGTAATTCGCATCTTAGGCTTTGCGACCGCTATATACGATAAAAAATTCCTAGAGTGGTAGGTACATAAAATATGAATGTCTCAAATAAAACAGTCGTTATGATATTCATTTAATGCGTAAAATAAATCTTTATTTGTTTTTAATTTCATTCATAAAAATAAATTTCACAAATATCTGGAGGTCTGTCAATATATAACTAATGAAATATGTTGTTAGTCTCGGGTTTTACAAAAATCACTAACGTGAGTCCTTTTAAAATTTTAAGAATTTGTTGACCTATGCCAAAACTGTTTTTATCAATTACTAATTTAATAGGCACATTTTTATGATGTTTTGTAAAGAAGATGAAAATGCTTGAATCTTTTTTCCTAATCTTGATTGTATATGATTTAATCGATTAATAGTTTGCGGGCACAGGATGATTCGAGATTAGTGTTTTAATCAAGAATTGGGGAACATGAGGAAAAGCCTACCACTTAAGAAAACTATATACTATGCGATGGTCCTAGTTTGTTCAAATGGAAGAATAGTTGAAAGGTAAATGTAAATCATTTTCTCAAAAAGCATCATTTCAGTGAAAGTCTAATGATTGTATCCGTGACTGATCTGTATGATCGATCGGATTTGGTGGAATCTGCTTTCTTTTCTATGTGCTGCTCGTTAACTAAAGACAAAGAGTAAAATTTCGGTGTAATTAGGAAAATACTGTTCGATTGAAACTGAGTAAATTTTTCACAAAAGAAGGAAAAGATAACAAATTACAGTATGCATCACGTTATCAGAGTTGCGACACATTTGAATTTAATTTACAAAATAAAGAACGAAAATTATTTGTAAATGATAAAAGATTAGAACAAGTAGCTTAATTCTGCCGTATGTTTTACAGCGAAATATACAGTACGTACCGCTATAAAACGAATACTTCAGCCGTCACAAGCACTATAAGGTAACAGATACCAAATTCACATTTCCGCAAAATGAGAAGACGTTTCTGAAACTTGTAATGCACTTTATTAGAGTGATCTTTATATCGTCGGCTGTGGTATTATATACGTCACTTTTATAACCTCCCCTCTTCTTGAGAATTTTGCACTGTATCATTGCTGGCTGACAAAGTGCGATCAGAGATCGATTGAGTTTTCGTAGCAGACTTTAGCATTGAGAAAATGATAAGAATTTCCATCTTATCTGCAAAGATATTTTTTTCAATGTCATCGCATTTTTTCACGTATAGTTAACAACTCGGCTTTAACCTGTTCACTGCTTAATCTTCACACATTAAAAAACATGTTGTAAAATTTCTACCTACAGTACCAATATTTTCAATATTACACTACTATTGTAGAGGAATATTTCGATCAGTGACTTCTATAAAATAGTACAGTGAAGTAATGATATAGAAAGCTCAATTTTCTCAATCGAATTTAATGTTCAGAAGCAAAAAAGTATAGATGTTAGAAAGTTTCCTTCTACCACTCTACTCTTTTCCAGATGGTGCGGGACAAATAAGCCCTGTAATGTACTTTCCTCTTTGGCGGTACAGGACTATCGTAACCCCGTACTCATTTTGATATTTATGAAGTTGTAAATGTCGAAGATTTCGAAGATTTATGAAGTATATTACAAAATAATGACTTGTACGATACCTATCTCGAACTGTATTTATCTCAATTTAATTATTAATATAATATATAGTGGTTATCTGTTGATTACGAGCAGCATTGTTCCGTTCTTTGCGATACGAGACATATAGACTCCGTACATAAAATCGTTTCATTTCTGGGTCCCATAGGATTTTTCTCTGTACTATACTGCAAACGCTCAATGACTGTTTATTTTATTGGACATGTGCGTCTCGTATAATGCGAGTATCAAGAGTAGTAACTTATCTATTCGGCAGTGTATGCCACAGTAGAACTCCATTTGTCTAATAATCATAAATTGTATCAATGTGTCTGATAGTAGATTATGGTAAACGGTACCAAATTATTATGCCTAGTAGATAATGCCGTGCGATGTGATATTAATTATTTTTTCACATTCAATCAGTTTCTTCTCAACTGGTGACAAGCAGAGAAGATAAAATTCTGTTAAATTCTATTCCGTTTACAAATTTTCCAGTCATCCTTTATAATTGTATCTCATCTCAGCTTGTAACCGATAATGTTTAATTGTGCCTTATGTATTTAGTTACGAACGATACGTACAAATCTATTCACAGCGTGATGCAAAAGTAGGAAGCTATCTTTCATGATAAGAGTTTTGGTTATATAAATGTCAATAACATACAATTGCGCACAAAAATATTGTTTACCATTTTCAAACATGACCTAAAATATATCTAACGTCTAAAGTGAATATCCTGAAACATTCACTATATCGTTTATTATAACTAATGATATTTTGCATAATTGAAAAAGTGTTGCCAGTGCAATTTTAAAAATTGCTAGTTGCAATGATTCAGAATTATTTTCCTGCATAATGGATTGAAAATGTTGTAATAAAGGCAGTCATATTTTTTGAACAAATTTTTGTTACAATTCAACTTTTACTTCTAGAGTCGTCCATAATCAGTTATTTTAAATTGTAATAAATTTTATGGAAATTTTCAATTACAAAGTTATCTAAGATATATGAAACTTTACAAATAATTATTCGTAAAATATATAAATACATAAAATTAAAAATTTA
This sequence comes from Bombus confusus, assembly GCA_014737475.1. Taxonomy (NCBI): domain Eukaryota; kingdom Metazoa; phylum Arthropoda; class Insecta; order Hymenoptera; family Apidae; genus Bombus; species Bombus confusus. The sequence goes on from JACXIV010000014.1 coordinate 2,646,942, forward strand.
ACATCTAAATTATAAAATTACAAACTCATATATATGTCAAAATATCTTTAGCCTAGAACTTGTAAGTTAGCAGTGCAATGATACTATCACAAGATAAATTAGTGAATAGGGAAGAGACACATATACGAAGATATGATAAAAAGGTCAAACTCAAACGTGTTTTGTAATTGCTAATGTACATATTCTTAAAAATTTTATTTATAAGTTTACATTTATTAGATTATGGACAAGCAGATTATGTAAACATTGTGATATTTGGAACCATGAAAAAATTGCTTACAAATGAAATAAAAGATATCTATGACGGTATGATTATTTTTCTATAAAAGTGATGTCGCCACGTGATTTCTGTATNTAATTGACAACTAAGTTATAACCAATTCATTGCTTACTTTTTACACATTAGAAGACACGTTATACAATTTCCTCCCGCGGCACCAAAATTTTGAATATCACACAATTTTTGTGAAGGAATATTGCAATCAGTGGCCTACGTAGAACGATACAATGAAAAATTGCATTTGTAATCGAATCAAGTTTTCACACACTAAAAACTATGTACGGATTATAAAATTTCTTTTTATCGTATGAATATTTTGAACAAAATTGTTAATAATCTACATAAAATTGTGTAATGTGAAAGTTGCATGTGTGAAACTTCCTTTTCTTCTTAGTCCATCGGGATTTTCATCCGGAAGGAATTGATATAAAACTTCTTATTATTACATAAAATTTTTTGACAGAACAGCCAGAGCGAAATAGCAAAAAAGGAGCCTCATCTACGCCTTCGGTAATTCTTAAATATTACTGAATGTAATATAGTTCCTTTCCAGCATGACACAGAGAATTTGCAGGAACAAAATTTCGTATTATTTAATATTATTTAATACTAAATTAGTTTCGTTATTTTTAAATATTTGAAATCACAATTTTCGGTCATTTAAGATGACAGTTCTGAAATATATTTAACATCTAAAGATTCATTACTGCCGAGAAAGAAATAGCGATGTCATTTGTTGAACTTCGTCGAATCGGTAGTAAAATGTATCTAAATTATCACAAGCAAATCAGAAAATTGGAGTGCATAACGTGATTTATAAATCCTTAGATTCGTTTAACCAGCAGCAGTGGTAATCTTTCGAATGTTGAGATGTATTCCTCCTAGAGCTGTCGTGGTGAGTGCTTTGGGATCTAGGACCACTGGAGTTTTCGTTTTTTCACAAGGCGAAACTTCGTAATCCTTCAATATCTCTACGATTCCAAGTTTGGATTGCATGAGCCCCAATCGCATACCTGAACCAAAGAGTGAAAGAGAGAAATTATCGTGAGTGAAATTAAAAGTGTCGGACAACAGAAACTTTAAAGATACAAGTTGTTACTCGTCTCTTCTTTATAATGCCAGTAACAAGAGTAGAAACTTAGTAAATTATCTCTTCGAGAATGTGTGTTACAGTAGAACTCCATTTGTCTAATAATCATAAACTGTATCTATTTGTCTGATAATAGAATGTAGTAAATTGTACCAAATTAATATGTCTGATAGATAATGCCGTGCAACGCGTTGTTAAATATTTATTCACATTTAGTCAGTTTCTTCTCAACTAGTGGCGAAATAAGGAGATAAACTTCTGCTAGATTGTGTTCTTCCGTTTTCAAATTCTCTAGTCATCCTCTATAATTGTAACTTTTCTCAGAATATAAACGGTAATAGTTAAATTTACTAATATTTTATTTTAAGAAGCTGTGATCTAAAGGTCAAGTCCAATCCTGTTTTGTAACTGCTAATGTATCTAAGTTTTTTAAGTATTATATCTGTAATTCTCAATTTTGAAGGTTATAAACAAGCAGGTCATGCAAAGATTTTGATATTTAGAGCCATATAAGAACTGTTTACAAGTGGTATGAAAGATATCAATGACTATATGATTATCACCCGATAAAAGTGATAACGTCATGTGACTACCGCAACAAAGTGTAAGTTGAAATTAAGATTTCCTCACATAACATTTTGTAGATCATAATTAGTGTGATTGCAAACCGTCTTACGTAACAAATAAATATCTTGTCGGTAATTATATAGGCACTGTTTAAAGAAACGAATATTCACCTTGACATGTATGTAACTATGTCCTAGAAGTATAAATTTCTACACATATATGTATCTTATTTCGATTCTTTTAATACTACTTTCACAATTTTGCCACCGATAGTTCTAACGTTAAAGATATTGAAAAATATTTAGAAAAATTTTACTAACCAATGCAGATGTGGGGTCCCTCACCGAAGGGGAAGTAGACGCAATTTGGCCTGGAACTTTTGGCTTCCTCGGTGAATCGCAGTGGATCGTATTTTTCCGGATTTGGAAAGTACCGCGGATCGTAGTGCAAACCCATCATCGAAATAAATATTGGGGTACCTTTCTCTAGTACCAAATCGGTATTAGGCACTTTGTAATCGGCAAGAGTGACTCGGTCCAAGAATCCCAGAGGTGGATATTTACGAAGGGTTTCCGAAATAACCATATCGAGATATGGTAACGTCATAAGCTGCAAAAAAATTATATTTATCATTGTCTTCACAATTATATTATAACATTCCCCGCATGCTATTCATTTGCCCCTCACGTGCTTCTAAGTTAATATCTTTGTAGTAGCCGTACCATATCGTATGTGATTTTGCCATCAGATTTCGCCAGAGCATCGTGAATCTCTGCCCTAAGTGTCTCCTGTACATCTGGGTTCAATGCAAGTTCGTACAGTGTGAAAGACATGGTAATAGCAGATGTTTCGAAACCACCAGTAAAAAATATGGCCGCTTGTGACACTAAATCATCACCATCGAATTCTGAAACATGCAAATTAAACGTTATCTCAAAAAGTCAGTAAATCGATCTAGAACATTTGGTACAATTGGAAAATGACTTTAGTAAAGTGAAGTAAATTAGCAAATATAGATATTCGGGCTTAATTGTAAATTTGAAACATGAATAGAAATATGTTTGAAGAAGTCGTCAGGCTATTTTTCGTTTGTTTCACTGCAAGCTCACGAAATAAGGATATGGATGAAATCGTAATTCAAAGAGCATGTTATTCGAAGTTTCTCATTCGTAAACTTCACTAATAGAAGTTGGTAGTGTATTGCTGTAAATACATACTGTAATCCTTCAAACTTTCGTTGCCCTGGTATGTCTCCCTCATCTCGATCAGCACATCGACAAGATCATTCCTCTTCTGACCCGAATCGACTCGTTGTTGAATCACATCCCCGAATACAGATCGGAGGAAGTTAGTCGCTTTTTTTCCAAAGAACTTCGGTTTAAGAAACCTGACTAACCCAGGGAAGAAAAATATGGTAAGGAACTCCATGTGACGGTGGAAATTAGACTCGAAGATCTTCCTGCCATATTCGCGGAACGGTGTTTTTGGATTCTCCAACGAACCTAGCTTTAAGCTAAACGCAATGCTACCGATCATATCGGTGGTGAAATTCGTGCACATATCCTTGAACTCGATTACTTTCCCATCACCTGAAAATGATATTAGATTTCCTATTATGCGCCTAGCATTATTGCATTTTTAATCAAGGAACAGTAGTTGCAAAATTTGAAAAGTCTCTCGCATCAAGAGGATTGGATTTTAATTTTGTTAAGCATTAAATAAGGATGATGATTTTAAAAATGTATATTGAGCTAACAACAATTTCACATGTTCCACCTATTATTACGTAAATGCGCTAAAAATGTGGCTCACCCTCAAAATTCAAGGAGTCGAGATGCTTTCCGAGGTCGTCAGCGACCACCAGCATTAACTCGAACATTTTCTTCAGCTTGCCCGGGGTAAAAATCGGCGTCAATTTTGGCCTGAGAAATTTCCATCCTGGATTTTTTTTCATGAACACATTTGCGCATCCAAGACGATCATTTTTCTCATCTGCAGTCGCGTACCTATCAGCGAAATAGTGGAAGTCCTTCACTAGAACGTGCTTCACGAGTTCTGGATCGCGAACTAAGAAGTAAGGTTTGTCGAAGATGTAGAATCCCATGAAAGGTAAACCTTCTCCATGATTGTATAGGTCCATGACAAATTCTGAGGCTGCTCTTCTTGACAAAAGACAGTTTATGAAGTTGCCTACGAACGGTGTTGGTGGAAGCTCTTGCACGCCCCGTTTCGACCAGTAGTTGAACTTCCGAGTCATGAACAGATAAGCGCCAACCATCAAGGACGAAAGGATGAGGATACCATCCAGACCCCAGTATGGCGTTAACAAGGCCATTTTGAATGAGTCTGACAAGGAAAAATGCTTTCGTTGATCCCGAAATACAATATTTATCAACAATTTTTGGATTGCGGATGTTCGTGCATTTATGGAAACTGTAAAAGTATAAAAAGTGTCGTAGGATGATGGTGTAGAATATGGAAGATGTGTGATGTTCGGTTTAATGACGAAAATAGTATATTTAGTAAAATGGGCAGCGTATGGCGGGACTCGAAGGTACAGTGATTTTTACAGAACGTTTAACTCTTCACATTTAATGACTGTTCTGAATGAAACATTTGCGATAAGACAATACTTCGCAGTACGATACGTGGAAATACAATCTCTCTCGAAGCTTATCATACGTCCTAAGTTATGGAAAATGTAGGCTCCCCCCCCCCCATGCCTTTATTGAAATCCGGTGTTCTTTTTCCCAAAAACCGATTCCATACCGTGTCCGCGGAGTGAAAGGGTGTGAATGATTAGAGGGTATAAGCACTGCGACATCTTAGCGACAATTGGAAGCTTGGACCACGATGACAAGATTTACGATACGTCGATTGGGGCATTCATATCGGCAATTAGTTAATGTTGTAAATAATTTTCCTCGGTGCGTCCCAAAACTCAAAGTCACGTTTTGATCGTAAACCTTGCATTTCGATCAGCCCCTTGTTCGCATCTTGGGGATCGCGACCGCTATATACGATAAAAAATTCCTAGAGTTGTAGGTACATAAAATATGAATGTCTCAAATAAAACAGTCGTTATGATATTCATTTAATGCGTAAAATAAATCTTTATTTGTTTTTAATTTCATTCATAAAAATACGAAATTGCACAAATATCCGGAGGTCTGTTAATATATAAGTAATCCAATATGTTATTAGTCTTTGGTTTAAAAAAATCACTAACGTAAGTACTTTTAAAACTTTAAGAATTTGTTGACCTATGACGAAACTTAGTTTATCAATTATTAATTTAATAGGGACACTTTTCTGATATTTTTATAAAGAAGCTGAAATATACTAGTAGAACCGGCTTACTTCTTGAACATAATTGTGTATCATTTAATCGATTAATAGTTTGCTGGAACAGAATTTTGAATATTGTGGCGTCTCGCATGGAATGATTCGAGATTAGAGCTTTAATCAAGGAATGGGGAACATGAGGAAAAACCTATCATTTAAGAAAACTAACATTTTCTCAAAAAGCATCATTTCAGTGAAAGTCTAATGATTGTATCCGTGACTGATCTGTATGATCGATCGGATTTGGTGGAATCTGCTTTCTTTTCTATGTGCATGCTCGTTAATTAAAGAAAAAGAGTAAAATTTCGGTGTAATTAGGAAAATACTGTTCGATTGAAACTGAGTAAATTTTTCACAAAAGAAGGAAAAGATAACAAATTACAGTATGCATCGCGTTATCAGAGTTACGTCACATTTGAATTCAATCTACAAAAGTTTAAAAGTTTAAAAATTAGAACAAATAGCTTAGTTCTACAGTGAAATATATAGTACGTACCACTATGAAGCGAATATTTCAGTCGTCACAAGTACTATAATGTAGCAGATACCAAAGTCACATTTTCGCAAAATGAGAAAATATTTCCGAAACTTGTAACGCACGTTATTAGAGTGAGCTTTGTATCGTCGGCTGTAATAGTATATACTTCTGTAATATCCCCTCTCTTTAGAAATTTGCCGCTGTATCATTGCTGGCTGACAAAGTGTGATTAGAGATCGATTGAGTTCTCGTAGCAGATTTTAGCATAGAGAAGGTGGTGAGAATTTCCATCTGGTCTGTTAAGATATTTTTTTCAAAATTATCACTTTTTTTCACGTATAGTTAACGACTCGGCTATAACCAATTCACTGTTTAATCTTCGCACATTAAAAGCCACGTTATAAAATTTCTATCTACAGTACCATTATTTTCAATACTTACACTATTATTGTAGAGGAATATTTTGATCAGTGACTTTTATAATATAGTACAATGAAATAATTACATAGGAAGCTCAATATTCTCAATCGAATTGAATTTTCAGAAGCAAAAAAGTATAGATGTTAGAAAGTCTCATTTTACCACTCTCCTTTTTCCAGACGGTACGGAACAAATAAGCCCAGTAATAGATTTTTCTTTTTGGCGGTACAGGACTATCGTAACCTCGTACTCATTTCGACATTTATGAAGTTATGAATGTCGAAGATTTCGAAGATTTATGAAGTATATTACAAAATAATGACTTGTACGATACCTATCTCAAACTGTCTTTATTTCAATTCAATTATTAATTTAATATATAATGGTTATCTGTTGATCACGAGCAGCATTGTTCCATTCTTTGCGATACGAGACATATAGACTCCGCACATAAAATCGTTACATTTCCCATAGGATTTTTCACTGTACGATGTTGGTTTATACTGCAAACACTCAATTACAGTTTATTTTATTGGATAAATGCATTTCTTATGATGCGAGTAACAAGAGTAGTAACTTGATAACAGTCATTTATTCGGTAGTATATGTCACAGTAGAACTCCATTTGTCTAATAATCATAAATTATATTAATTTGTCTGCTCGCAGAATGTAGTAAACAGTACCCAATTATTATGTTTAGTAGTTAATGCAATACAATGTCTTGTTGAATATGTATTCATATTGTCAGCTTCTTCTTAACCAGCGATCAACAGAGAAGCTAAAATTCTGCTAAATTGTATACCGTTTTCAAATTTTCCAGACGTTCTTTATAATTTCACCTTATCTCAGCGTGTAACCGGTAATGTTTAATTTTGCCTTAAGTATCTAATTACGGATGATACGTACAAGTCTTTTCACAGCGTGGTAAGAAGCCAAAGTAGAAAGTAGTCATATCTTTTTAATAAATTCTACAAGTCAACTTATACTTCTAGAATCGTCCATAATCAGTTATTTTAAATTGTAATAAATTTTATGGAAATTTTCAATTACAAAGTTATCTAAGATATATGAAACTTTACAAATAATTATTCGTAAAATATATAAATACATAAAATTAAAAATTTAACATCTAAATTATAAAATTACAAACTCATATATATGTCAAAATATCTTTAGCCTAGAACTTGTAAGTTAGCAGTGCAATGATACTATCACAAGAAAAATTAGTGAATAAGGAAGAGACACATATACGAAGATATGATAAAAAGGTCAAACTCAATCGTGTTTTGTAATTGCTAATGTACATATTCTTAAAAATTTTATTTATAAGTTTACATTTATTAGATTATGGACAAGCAGATTATGTAAACATTGTGATATTTGGAACCATGAAAAAATTGCTTACAAATGAAATAAAAGATATCTATGACGGTATGATTATTTTTCTATAAAAGTGATGTCGCCACGTGATTTCTGTAT
>JACXIV010000014.1:2654762-2730342 GCA_014737475.1 Bombus confusus
TAATTGACAACTAAGTTATAACCAATTCATTGCTTACTTTTTACACATTAGAAGACACGTTATACAATTTCCTCCCGCGGCACCAAAATTTTGAATATCACACAATTTTTGTGAAGGAATATTGCAATCAGTGGCCTACGTAGAACGATACAATGAAAAATTGCATTTGTAATCGAATCAAGTTTTCACACACTAAAAAGTATGTACGTATTATAAAATTTCTTTTTATCGTATGAATATTTTGAACAAAATTGTTAATAATCTACATAAAATTGTGTAATGTAAAAGTTACATGTGTGAAACTTTCTTTTCTTCTTAGTCCATCGGGATTTTCATCCGGAAGGAATTTTTATAAAACTTCTTTTTATTACATAAAATTTTTTAATAGTGCAGCCACAGCGAAATAGCTAAAACGATACCTCATCTCCGCCTTCGGCGATTTCTGAATATGTTATAGAAGTTCAACATTTTGAACAACTTCTTTCTGTACATATAATTGGCGGTCTCGCTTAGTTATCAACACGTTTGCCATAAACTGTCGTTATCATTTTAGCGAATGCTGCTTACAGTTGTACGTAAGCGTCAGAATTGTTTGCTGACTTTGTTTTTTGCTTATAAACAAGAGTCGGATAAACATAAAGCGCCGTGCACAACTGTATATGCGAGGCTGCAAGAAAATTCTGTTGCAATTCAATTAAAAATGAGTAGCATTGTTATATTGGATTTGGGTTTGGGAGATCATATTGTAAATTAATTGATGAACTTTATATAAACTTTATTAACATCGCTAATTTATTAACATAACTTTAGTGACATCGTAAGTGAAACAAAACTGTATTTCCTCTGCATGTAATATAGTTCCTTTCAATCGTGATTATTTAACATTCGATCGTATTATACAATATTGTTTGATACCAAATCAGTTTAGTTATTTCTCCCGAGAAAGAAATGGCAATGATTTTCGTCGATTCGGTAGTAAAATATATTTAAACAATTGCAAGTAAAGCAGGAAATTCGAATGCGTAACGTGATTCGTAAAAATTTAGCTTCGTTCAACCAGCAGCAGTGGTAATCTTTCGAATGTTGAGATATATTCCTCCTAAAGCTGTCGTGGTGAGTCCTTTGGGATCTAGGACCATTGGAGTTTTCGTTTTTTCACAAGGCGAAACTTCGTAATCCTTCAATATCTCTACGATTCCAAGTTTAGATTGCATGAGCCCCAATCGCATACCTGAACCGAAGAGTGAAAGAGAGAAATTATCGTGAGTGAAATTAAAAGTGTCGGACAACAGAAACTTTAAAGATACAAGTTGTTACTCGTCTCTTCTTTATAATGCCAGTAACAAGAGTAGAAACTTAGTAAATCATCTATTCGGGAATGTGTGTTACAGTAGAACTCCATTTGTCTAATAATCATAAACTGTATCTATTTGTCTGATAATAGAATGTAGTAAACTGTACCAAATTAATATGTCTAATAGATAATGCCGTGCAACGCGTTGTTAAATATTTATTCACATTTAGTCAGTTTCTTCTCAACTAGTGGCGAAATAAGGAGATAAACTTCTGCTAGATTGTGTTCTTCCGTTTTCAAATTCTCTAGTCATCCTCTATAATTGTAACTTATCTCAGAATATAAACGGTAATATTTAATTTTACTGTATGCATATTCTGAAGTCAAAAGAGATTTGACGATAAAAAGGTGCATATCCCTTAATGAGAAGGTTCGTATATAATAATAATATAAGAAGATACGATCTAAAGGATAAATCCAATCGCGTTTTGTTACTGATAATATATCTCATTTTCTTAATTATTATATTTATTATTCGCCATTTTCAAGGTTATAAATAAGCAGGTCATGCAAACATTTTGACATTGAGAGCCATGTAAAAATTGTTTACAAGTGGTATGAAAGATATCCATGGTTATTATATATGGTTATCTCCTGATAAAAGTAATAATGTCATGTGAACACCGCAAAAAAGTGCAGTTGAAATTAAAATTTCCTCACATCACATTTTGTAGATATTAATTAATGTCATCGCAAATCGTCCTACGTGAAAAAATAAATATCATACCGTTAATGATATAGGCATTGTTTAAAGAAACGAATACTGATCTTGACATGTATGTACCAATGTACTAGAGCTATACATTTCCACACATATATGTATTTCATTTCGATTCTTTTAATACCACTTTTACAATTTTGCCATCGATAGTTTTAACTTTAAAGATGCTGAAAAATATTTAGAAAAATTTTACTAACCAATGCAGATGTGTGGTCCCTCACCAAAGGGCAAGTAGACGAAATTTGGCCTGGAACTTTTGGCTTCCTCGGTGAATCGAAGTGGATCGTATTTTTCCGGATTTGGAAAGTACCGCGGATCATAGTGCGAACCCATCATCGAAATGAATATTGGAGTACCTTTCTCTAGCACCAAATCGGAATTGGGCACTTTGTAATCGGCAAGAGTGACTCGATCCAAAAATCCCAGAGGTGGATATTTGCGAAGGGTTTCCGAAATAACCATATCGAGATATGGTAACGTCATAAGCTGCGAAAAAATTATATTTATCATTGTCTTCACAATTATATTATAACATTCCCCGCATGCTATTCATTTGCCCCTCACGTGCTTCTAAGTTAATATCTTTGTAGTAGCCGTACCATATCGTATGTGATTTTGCCATCAGATTTCGCCAGAGCATCGTGAATCTCTGCCCTAAGTCTCTTCTGTACATCTGGGTTCAATGCAAGTTCGTGCAGTGTGAAAGACATGGTGGTAGAAGATGTTTCGAATCCGCCAGTAAAAAATATGACCGCTTGCGATACTAAATCGTCACCCTCGAATTCTGAAACATGCAAATTAAACGTTATCGCAAAAGTTGAGCAAATCGATCTAGTATATTTAGTACAATTGGAAAATGAATTGGAAGTAAATTGGCAAATATAGATATTTCGGCATGAATTTATATTTGTAACAAGAATATAACTATGTTTGAAGCAGCAGTCACGTACACGAAATAAGGATACGGATGAAATCGTAATTCACATAGCATATCATTCGAAATTTCTGATTTCTGGCGATTGATAAATAACTTCATTAAGAGAAATTAGTAAAATATTGCAGCAAATACATACTGTAATCCTTCAGACTTTCGTCGTTCTTATATTTTTCCCTCATCTCGATCAGCACATCGACAAGATCATTCCTCTTCTGACCCGAATCGACTCGTTGTTCAATCACATCCCAGAAAACGGATCGGAGGAAGTTAGTCGCCTTTTTTCCAAAGAACTTCGGTTTAAGATACTTGACTAAACCAGGGAAGAAGAATATGATAAGGAACTCCATGCTACGATAGAAATCATAATCGAAGATCTTCCTGCCATATTCACGGAACGGTGCTTTTGGATTCTCCAACGAACCGACTCTTAAGCCAAACGCAGTGCTACCGATCATATCGGTGGTGAAATTAGCGCAAATATCTTTGAACTCCATTACTTTTCCTTCGCCTGAAACATATATTATATTTCTTATCATGTGCTTAGCATTACTGTATTTTTAATCAAGAAACGATAATTCTGAAGTTTGAAGTCTCTCGCAGAAGAGCTTTGACCTTTAGTTTTGATTTTTCTAAAAATATATATTGAGATAACAGTAATTTTACATGGTCATTCTGTTATTACGTAAATGCACTAAAAATACGCTATACCCTCCAAATGTAACGAATCGAGATGCTTTCCAAGATCATCAGCGATCACCACCATTAACTCGAACATCTTCTTCAGCTTGCCCGAGGTAAAAACCGGCGATAATTTTGCCCTGAGAGATTTCCATCCTGGATTTTTCATCATGAACACGTTTGCGTATCCAAGACGATCATTTTTTTCATCTGCACTTGCGTATCTGTCAGCGAAATATTCGAAATCCTTCACTAGAACGTGCTTCACGAGTTCTGGATCCCGGATTAAGAGGTAAGGTTTGTCGAAGATGTAGAATCCCAAGAAAGGTAAACCTTTGCCGTAATTGTATAGATCCTTGACAAATTCTGAAGCTGCTATTCTTGACAGAAGACAGTCCATGAAGTTGCCTACGAAGGGCGTGGGTGTGAGCTCTTTCACGCCCCGTTTCGACCAGTAGTTGAACTTCCGAGTCACGAACAGATAAGCGCCAACCATCAAGGACGAAAGAATGAGGATGCCATCTAGACCCCAGTATGGCGTTAACAAGGCCATGTTGAATCTGTCTGACAAGGAAAAATGATTTCGTTGGTCCCGAAATACAATATTTATCAACAATTTTTGGATTGCGGATGTTCGTGCATTTATGGAAAATTTAAAAGTTTAAAATGTGTGGTAGGAAGATGGTGTGGAATATGGATGATGTGTGATGTTCGGTTTAATGATGAAAATGGTATATTTAGTAAAACGAGCAGCGTATTGCAGGGCACGAAGGTACAGTGTATTTTACAGGACGTCGATCTCTTCACACTTAAATGACTGTTCTGAATGAAACATTTGCGATGAGACAATACTTCGCAGTACGATACGTAGAAATACAATCTCTCTCGAAGCTCATCTTACGTCTTAAGTTGTCGGAAATGTAGTCACTCCGTCGTACAGATTCGGTGTTTTTTTTCCCCAAAATCGATGCCATCCCGTGTCCGTGAAGTGAAAGGGGCTGAGTGGTTAGAGGGTATACGCACCGCGACATCTGAGCGACTACTTGGAGGCTTGGACCTCGGTGACAAGGTTTACGATACGTCGATTGGGGCATTCATATCGGTAACTAGTTAATGTTGTAAATAATTTCCCTCGGTGTCTCTCAAAACTCGACGTCACATTTTCATCGCAAATCTTGTACTTCGGCCAGCTTCTAGTTCGCATCTTGGGAATCACGACCGCTATATATGATAAAAACTTCCTAGAGCGGAATGCACATGATACGTGAATGCCTCAAGTACAACGGTCGTTATGATTTTTAAGTTACGAAATAAGGGGCGAAAATGATTTGGAAATAATGAAAGATTAGAACAAATAGCTTAATTCTGCCGTATGTTTTACAGTGAAATATACAGTACGTACCGCTATAAAACGAACACTTCAGTCGTCACAAGCACTATAAGGTAACAGATACCAAATTCACATTTCCGCAAAATGAGAAGACGTTTCCGAAACTTGTAATGCACGTTATTAGAGTGATCTTTATATCGTCGGCTGTAATATTATATACGGCACTTTTGTAATCTCCCCTCTCTTGCGAAATTTAATGCTGTATCAACGCTGGCTGACAAAGCACGATTAGAGTTCGATTGAGTTATCGTAGCAGATTTTAGTATAGAGAAGATGGTATGAATTTCTGTCTTATATGCCAAGATATTTTTCTCGTAGTTATCCCTTTTTTTCGCGTATAGTTAACAACTCGGTTATAATCAATTCATTGCTTAAGCTTCACACATTAAGAGATATGTTATAAAATTTCTATCTACAGTACCAACATTTTCAATATTACACAATTATCGTAAAGAGGTATTTCGGCCAATGACTTCTATAAAATAGTACAATGAGAAAATTACATAGTAAGCTCAATTTTCTCAATTTAATCGAATTTTCAACAGCAAAAAAGTATAGATATTAGAAAGTTTCCTTCTGTCACTCTCCTATTTGCAGACGGCGCGGGACAAATAAACCCCGTAATGGACTTCTCCATTCTAAATAATGACTTATATCATACCTATCTCAAACTGTATTTTTCTCAATTTAATTATTAATATAATATATAGAGGTTATCTGTTGATCACGAGCAGCATTGTTCCGTTCTTTGCGATACGAGACATATAGACTCCGTACATAAAATCGTTACATTTCTGGGTCCCATAGGATTTTTCACTGTACTATACTGCAAACACTCAATTACAGTTTATTTTATTGGATATATGCATTTCTTATAATACGAGTAACAGGAGTAGTAACTTGATAACAATCATTTATTCGGTAGTATATGTCACAGTGGAACTCCATTTGTCTAATAATCATAAATTATATTAATTTGTCTGATAATAGATTATAGTAAACTGTAGCTAATTATTACGTCCAGTAGATAATGCCGTGCAATGCCTTATTAAATATTTTTTACAATCAATCTGTTTCTTCTCAACCAGTGGTAAACAAAGGGGATAGACTTGTATCACATTGTATTCCGTTGTCAAATTTCCCAGTCATCCTCTGTAATTCTAACTTATCTCAGCTTGTAACCGGTAATGTTTAATTGTGTCTTATGTATTTAATTACAGATGGTACAAACCGGTCTTTTCACACCGTCGCGCTAAAGCAGAAAACTATCTTTCGTAACAAAGGGTTGTAAAAGTGTCAGTATTTTTTACCATTTCGCAGCATGATCCAAGGTATATCTGCCTAAAGTGCATATCCTAAAACGTACACTATACCTTGTATTATAACCAACGACTTTATTGTTCAATTGAAAAATTGTTGTCACCAAAATATTATAAAGTACGAGCTGCAATTTATGAATATTATTCCCCTGCATCAGGATATAAAGTGTAATAATAAAATCAGTCATATTTTGTGAATAAATTTTAAAATTGTAGGTCAACTGATAATTGTATGATAAACTATAATCAGTAATTTTAAATTGTAATAGAAATTATGGAAATTTTCAAATACAAAGTTATCTAATGTTTTATTTTAAATTCATTGGCGTTTATGCACCGGCCACGTGGCGGCCGACCGACCGATTATTCTGCTTTGTGAATGAGAATAACTGAATTAATCAAATACATATACGTGACAACATAAGTAAAAGAGAACTTTATTTCCTCTGCATGCAATATGCTTCCTTCCCATCATGATACAGAAAATCTACAGAAACTAGATTTCGTATTATTTCATATTATTTAATATTAAATCAGTTTCATTATTTTCAGATATTTGAAATCACAATTTTCGGACATTTAGGATGACAGATCTGAAATATATTTAACATCTAAAGATTCATTTCTGCTGAGAAAGAGATAGCGATGTCGTTTGTTGAACTTCGCCGATTCGGTAGTAAAGTATATCTAAATTGTCACAAGCACAGCAGAAAATTCGAATGCACAACGCGATTCGTAAAACTTTAGCTTCGTTTAACCAGCAGCAGTGGTAATCTTTCGAATGTTGAGATATAATCCTCCTAAAGCTGTCGTGGTGAGTCCTTTGGGATCTAGGACCACTGGAGTTTTGGTTTTTTCACAAGGCAAAACTTCGTAGTCCTTCAATACCTGTACGACTCCAAGTTTGGATTGCATGAGTCCCAATCGCATACCTGAAACGAAGAGTGACAGAGAGAAATTATCACGGGTAAAATTAAAAGTGTCGGACAACACAAAGTTTAAAGATAGAATTTGGTACTCGTATCTTTCTTATAATGCCAGTAACATGAGTAAAAACTTAGTAACAATCATCTATTCGGTAGTATATGCCACAGTAGAACTGCATTTGTCTAATAATCGTAAATTGTATCAATTTGTCTGATAATAGATTACAGTAGACTGTACCTAATTATTATGTCTAGTAGGTAACGCAGTAGAATTGCATAATTAAATATTTATTATCATTCAGTCAGTTTCTTCTCAACTAATGGTAAGCAAAGAAGATAAACTTTTCTTAGATTTCCGTTTTCAAATTTTCTAGTCATCCTCTATAATTGTAACTTACCTCAGAATACAACTGGTAATGTTTAATTTTACCGTATGCACGTTCTCGAGTCAAAAGAGATTTGAAAGCAAGGAGGATTCCTTAATACATAGGTTCGTATACAATGCACTTTTTATAATTATCTAATACATGCTTTCTATATGTAGTTCCATATGATACGAACGAGTCTTTTCATATCACGGTACCAAAACAAAAAGTTGTTTTTGCTGATGCGGATTTGGGTTATATAAACGTTAATAATCTAGAATTATGCACGAAGATATTATATAGCATATTTTAGCATGTCATTGAGTATACGTGCCTAAAGTAATTTCATCATCCATACACTATCAAATATTATAACTTTTGCATAATTCAAAAACATTGTTATCTACGCAGTTTTACGAATTACAAGTTGCAATATATCGGTATTATTTCCCTGCATTATGATGGAAAGTGTAGTAATGAAAACAGTCATATTTTACGAATAAATTTTACATATTACAAGTCAACTGATAATTTCATAATCGATTATAATAAAGATACCTGAAATTAGTAAAATCAATAAAATGAATTATTAAAAAGTCATGCATCTTAACTTGTACCAAGAATTATGGAAATATCCAATTACCAAGTCTTCCAACATATATGAAGATTTCACAAATAAATATTCGCAAAATGTATTCATACATATGATATTCGAAATTTAACATGCAATATGTAAATTTGCAGCAACTAAATATGCAAACATATCTTCAGCGCAAAAACGTCTATCTTATCTGCGTATTAATATTATATGCACTACATATGATTTACATGATAAACAATCATTTCACAGGAGAGATACGTATGTATATCAGAAGATATGCATAATTTAGAGGCTAAATGTAGCCTTGCTTCCAAGAATATAATCATTCATTCAATAGGTAATGAACAAGCTAGTCACGTAAACATCCTGATATTTAAAAGCGTAAATATTGCATGTGCAAAGTGTACGCACATAGATTGTTTATAAGTGGAATGAAAGATATCTGCGATTATATTGATTAACTACTGATAACAGTGATAACGTCATGTGACTATCGTAATAAACTGCCAGTTGAAATTAAGATTTCCACTTATAACATTTTATATATCTTAATAAAATTGATTACAAATCCTTTTACGACAAAAGCATAACCGTAATTAGAGCAACAGATATCTTAGAAAAATAGATATATTTTAAACGAAGCATAATCTTGCAAGATATGTTCTTCTGCTACGTATTTTTGCACATATATGTACTTCATTTCGATTCTTTTAATACTACATTCATACTTTTGCCATCGATAGTTCTAACGTTAAAGATGTTGAAAAATATTTTGAAACGTTTTACTAACCAATGCAGATGTGGGGTCCCTCACCGAAGGGGAAGTAGACGCAATTTGGCCTGGAACTTTTGGCTTCCTCGGTGAATCGGAGTGGATCGTATTTTTCCGGATTTGGAAAGTACTGCGGATCGTAGTGCGAACCTATCATCGAAATGAATATTGGAGTACCTTTCTCTAGCACCAAGTCGGAATTAGGCACTTTGTAATCGGCAAGAGTGACTCGATCCAAAAATCCCAGAGGTGGATATTTACGAAGGGTTTCCGAAATAACCATATCGAGATATGGTAACGTCATAATCTGTGAAACATTATACTTCTTAGTATGTTTATAATTATATTATAACCTTCTTCACATACTATTCATTTGCCTCCCACGTGCTTCTAAGTTAATATCTTTGTAGTAGCCGTACCATATCGTATGTGATTTTGTCATCAGATTTCGCCAGAGCATCGTGAATCTCTGCCCTAAGTCTCTTCTGTACATCTGGGTTCAATGCAAGTTCGTGCAGTGTGAAAGACATGGTGGTAGAAGATGTTTCGAATCCGCCAGTAAAAAATATGACCGCTTGTGATACTAAATCGTCACCCTCGAATTCTGCAACATGCAAATTAAACGTTATCGTAAAAATTCAGCAAATCGATCTAGTATATTTAGTACAATTGGAAAATGAATTGGAAGTAAATTGGCAAATATAAATGTTTGTGCATAATTCTCAATTCATAAGATGAATGCAATTATGTTTGAAGAAGTAGTCACGTTATTTTTCGTCTGTTTCGCTGGGACTTCACGAAATAAGAATATGGATAAAATTGTAATTTACATAACATATTATTCGAAATCTTTGATTTCTGACGATTCATAAATAATTTCATTAATAAAAATTAATAAAATATTGCAGCAAATACATACTGAAATTCTTCAGACTTTCGTCGTTTTTGTATTTCTCTCTCATCTCGATCAGTAGATCGATGAGATCATTCCTCTTCTGACCCGAATCGACTCGTTGTTCAATCACATCCCAAAAAACAGATCGGAGGAAGTTATTCGCTTTTTTTCCAAACAACTTCGGTTTAAGATACTTGACTAACCCAGGGAAGAAGAATATGATAAGGAATTCCATGCTACGATAGAAATCATAATCGAAGATTTTCCTGCCATATTCACGGAACGGTGCTTTTGGATTTTCCAACGAACCGACTTTTAAGCCAAACGCGGTGCTACCGATCATATCGGTGGTGAAATTGGCGCAGATATCCTTGAACTCGATTACTTTTCCTCCTCCTGAAACAGACATTATATTTCTTATTATGTGCCTAGTGCTACTGTATTTTTAATTAAGAAACAATAATCGTAAAGTTCGAAGCGCCTCGCACCACAGAGAATTGATTTATAATTTTGTTGAACATTTCTATTAAATAAGAATGATTGCTTTAAAAATATATATTGAACTAACAACAGTTTCTCATGGTCAATCCGTTATTACGTAAATGCACTAAAAATGCGGCTTACCCTCCAAATGCAACGAATCGAGATGCTTTCCAAGGTCGTCAGCGACCACCAGCATTAACTCGAACATCTTCTTCAGCTTGCCGGACGTAAAAATCGGTGTCAATTTTGCCCTGAGAGATTTCCATTCTGGATTTTTCATCATGAACACGCTAGCGTATCCAAGACGATCGTTTTTCTCATCTGCACTGGCGTATCTATCAGCGAAATAGTTGAAGTCCTTCACTAGGACGTGCTTCACGAGTTCTGGATCCCGAACTAAGAAGTAAGGTTTGTCGAAAATGTAGAATCCCAAGAAAGGCAAACCTTCGCCGTAATTGTATAGGTCCTTGACAAATTCTGAGGGTGATTTTCTTGACAGAAGACAGTCCATGAAGTTGCCTACGAAGGGCGTAGGTGTAAGCTCTTGCACGCTCCGTTTCGACCAGTAGTTGAATTTCCGAGTCATGAACAGATAAGCGCAAATCATTAGGGACGATAGGATGAGGATGCCGTCCAATCCCCAATATGGCGTTAACAAGGCCATTCTGTATGAATCTGACAAATAAATATGTTTTTTGTTAGTGTCAACAAATAATACTCGTATTTATTAATAATTTTTGGACTACAGATTTTCATGCATTCATGGGAAGTTGAAAAGCATGAAAATGTATGAAATTCACTGAATATATAAATATCTCAAGTATAACACTCGCTGTAATGTTCTATTTAACATGTGCGAAAGAAATCTTTATTTGTGTTTAATTTCGTTCCTACAAATAGGAAATTGCATAAATATCTGCAGGGCTGGTAGTATGTAAGTATTTTAATATGTTGTTAGTCTGTGGTTTAATGAGATCATTGATGTAAATCCTTTTGAAATCTTCCGCTTTTTTATTTAGAAATTTTGAGAATTTTTGGAGCTATGACAAAATTTATCGTATCAATTATTAATGTACTATGGTCACATCTTTTCTAATGTTTTTATAAAAGAGATATAATGCACTAGTATAATCCTGATATTTTCCTGATCGCAATTATTTATCATTGCATCGGTTAATAGAATCTTGGAATGTTGGATACACACAGCATCCTGCGTGAAATTATTCGAAGTTAGAGTTTGAATCAAGGAATGGGGTACATTAGGAATGGACTACCATTTAAGAAAACTATATTTTATGCGATGAACATAGTTTGTTCAAATGGAAGAATAGTTGAAGGGTAAACGTAAATAATTTTCTCAGAAAGAATCATTTCAGTGAAAGCTTAATGATTGTATCCGTGATTGATCTGTACGATAGTTCGGATTTGGTGGAATCTGCTTTCTTTTCCACGTACATGCCCATTAATGAAAGATTAAACAATCAAATTTCGATGTAATTGAGATTAAACTGAGTAAATAATTCAGGAAAGAAAAAAAAGATAATAAAATTACGATACAAATAACATCGTGAATCACGGTTGCCTCACATTTGAATTTAATCTATAAAATAAACAACAAAAATTATCAGTAAATAATAGACGATTAGAACAAATAGATTAATTCTGCCGTATGTTTTACAGTGAAATATACAGTACGTACCACTATGAAACGAATACTTCAGTTGTCACGAGCACTATAATGTAGCAGATATCAAATTCACATTTCCGAAAAATGAGAGAACGTTTGCGGAGACTGCGATCTACGTTAATAAAATGAACTTTGCGTAGTCGGTTGTGACGGTATATATGTAAAATTTGCAAACTCCCTCTCTTAAGAAGTTTATCGTTGAATCATCGGTTGCTGACGTAATGCAATTAACCAACGATTTAGTTTCCGTAGTAAGAACTTGAAGAAAAAGTGAGAACTATAATAGCGACGCGGAGATTTCGAGCCGAAAGCTTATAAACCGATTGAAACATTCTGCGTGGTTGTAAATTTGCCAAAACACTACGAGACTTCACTGCATTTTTCTTCGTGAATCTTCAAACAACGGTTGTTCGACCTTATACTTTTGTACATATGAGGCCATACACACTGATGATGCACGTACATCGTGGTTGAGAATAATGCAAACATTGTTTTTATAGTAAGAGATCGTGAATATTCATTTTAAACGGATTAAAGTATATAATCAGCTATAAATGACAGTAAAATAATTAATATAAAATTTATGAAACATAGACGAACGGATAATCTCGTAGCGATCTGTTATCGTTTAATCATTTTATATCAAGATGCGTTTTAGAGCTTCGTGAAATAATAGAAGATTTATTGAATTTGTAATGAACGAGCAGAAATGAAGTTGTATAACGGCAAAAGGAAAATTAATTACTTGATCAAACTGTCAGCGCAGAATTCAACGTTGAATTTTTTTCTTGGCTTCAATTAGAGAGAGAGAGAGAGAGAGTTTAATCAATTCTGTTTTTTATTTTACGACAAAACGAAGAACGGACGACGAATACTGATTAAAGAAAGATAAAGTTATTCTAACAAAAATATGTCGATAAATATCAGAGTCTCCTTCGTTTCGTATTAAAACTATAGCTTCTTGGTCAACTCCTAATGTAAAATCCGTTTTGTTTATTACTGTACAATGTCTTACGGAAGAGAAAAGAGGGGCAAGTGCATATACTCACAATGTCTATCTTTTACGTTATATAACAAATTAATGAGTACATAACTGAAAAATTATATTTAATTTCACACATATACATAGAGCTTAATATTGTGACTTTTGCAACTGTTTTACTCGCTAACGGAAGTCGACATTAGTAAAATTATTATGTACATGTTATGTTCACTTGAATAATGACTAGTTTCGTTTCTTGTACTTGAAACTGTAAAAGTATAAATTGAGTTTTCATGTGTGAATTTAGAAGTCATTTGGACGTGCTCGCGTTTATCGTAATATCACCGTAATATCGTAATTAGGATTGATATAATATATATACTAATAATAAACGTGAATAACGAATCTAATTTAGAGCTAATTTAGAGAAACACGATTTCAGTGAATTTGTTATTACTCCAACTATCACGCGGTGTAAAAACGATGATAAATTTTCATTTACTCCATTTAATTCGTTGTCACGATTAGACTACAAATGTATATGTGAAGTCATATCTTCGTTAAGATAATGAGAGAAATGGGAGCCGAATGAAGATATGTTTTTCTTATTAAATATTATGACAACTACTTAATGTATACGTGTTATCAAGTAAATTTATAATCTCGTAATATAAGATTATAATCAATTAAAACAAAATTTAATACAGTGAAAGCTCGATCGTCGGAATACTGATTAATGGATCGAACGATTATCAAAGTATCGATTACTGGAAAATTTGGAGCTGATTTTTGGAGAGTCATTTTCAAAAAATTGTGGAACAAGAGTAGAAACTGAAAGACATTTTCACAATTTTATTGAAAAGATCTAGCTCTTGCATGAAAATAAAGTCAGTAAATTATCTAAGAAGATGAATCCGAGCAATATGCATCATAATCAGACAAACGAGGTCAAGAGCCATATGTGATTAATTATCAGAGCAAAATAACAATCAGAATCATAATTTTTAAAGAATTCTTGATAAATGAAACCATTATTACCAATCTCGAATAATATTATGTTGTCCGGAAAGTTTCTTTCGTTTTATAAGGAAACAATTATTATTTTATCGAATTACGTACGATCGTAATAATAGAAACGGAAGAAAATGGATCATACGTGATTCGGTAAAATAATAGAAAACGAAAAATGTTATTTCCTCATAAAACGAAAGAAATACTACATATTTGCCATACAATACTTAAAAGTGCTGCTAAAAAATGCAGAAGCAATTTTCTGACGAAATATTCAAATAAACTGTTAAACGCTTAACTTTCAAATTACTGGAGATTTCAGACGTTTCTACGATCGGCTGTTCATCCAACAGAAAATTACGCGCTATACTAAGAACATAAATACCAACTTGTTAATTAACTCGTCTTTGACTAGCAAGTTTCATTCCTGTTAAAACTCGGAACGTTTCCACGATCGAATGCTTGTTCGACAGAAAACTGTAGTTAAGTGCCAAGAATAGCAACCTTAACTACTTAATAGACCGGTTAATTACTTATCTTAGAATGGTCTTCGAAGTTAATTTTATACGAAACGAAAGATTGCGACGTAAGATTATCAAATATCTTTGGTAACGTATCTAAAAAGAAAAGAAAATCTACGTTTTATTTCATTTTAAGTGAGAATCTATCATTAACGTGTTAATTAGAAAATTATTTGAAGTCTAAACATTGAATATTCGTCGAGATCTTAAAGTTGATTTTGTCGCGTTTTAAGTTACGATTCATCGTCGATGCTTCAATCGGGAAATTATTCTAAACGTAAGATCGAAAATACGGCAAAACGTTAACAATTACCTTGTTGCATTTTAAGTTTTGCAGCGTGGTTACTACGGTACGTTTTGATCAACAACAAGATCTTCTCAACTCGCTAAGAACCTCGATCGTTTCCACGATCGACTGTTCGACTCGAGGGAGAAATTGGTGCAAAACGCCTGCAGCCACGGCAAGTTGACACGCGCATGGTAGAAAATAATTACGGCGTTCTTCGATGGCGACTTCGTTCCTCGAACGAAGTTTCCATCCCCTACCATCGTCTTACAATTTCTCGACAAACTGCGTATATCGTTTGCCAGCCGTGACTCGTCGTGACTCGGAAATTACGGTTCGTGATACGTTTGAAAATCGGGATGTATGTACACGCGTGCAACGATCTCTGTACGACACGCTCGCGATTTCTGTTCGACGGCCAAACCTCTCATTACGCTACCCCGTGTGTGGCGTGGCGTGCACCGTCCAGGGAAAATCTTAGCACGCATATCTGCCTGATCGTTGGAGTAAAAACGAGTGTATCGTACAGTTTGAGACTTTGACGTGGGAAACGACCTCGCTAGCAACATAGTGAACAATGTTCGCAAGGGCTACGTGCACGATAACAGAGACGAAAAGCATAGGTTTGGAAAGTCGTGAGAGTAGACGATGACGACCAGATGACAGATAAAATTACTATGGATTAACGATGCGTGGAACCGAACGATCGCCAGGGACAATTTTTCCCTCTGATTGATTTAACATCGATCGGCTAAAATTTTTCAAAGAAATTGCAAGGCAGGTTAACTCGTTGAGTAGTGAAATAACATCGTAGAAATTTCATAGACGTAACATCGCTAGAAGATACGATTAAAGTAAGTTACGTACAAGTTACGTTCTCGTAAATTGCGGTATTGTCGAGCAGGAACGCGATTCTCTGTAAACCGATCAATTGAAAAGAAAGAAAGTATTTACACTTTTACACGTGTTAAGACTTTTTTACACGTTGCATTTCGTTCGTCCATTTCCTTCCGCCAAGAGTGTTCACGCGACCTGTTCCGAGCAGAAATTGGCATACCTACACGCGAATCATCGGCGAACGCTCCAGGCTCTGTAACTCTCCGCTATAATGAGCCCCGCAAGTGTATACATTGCACGTGAATGTGCATGGTTATGTGTAAGCATTTTCTACGGTGAGAAAACGTCGTTCTCGAGATTGTAGACGATCGTCCGGCCAATTTTCTAGATATTATTATCCAGCGACAATGATCCTTGTAATCGATGCTTGTTCTCCGGCTTCGATTGGTCAATTGGACGAAAGTTTGTAAAGTGAAACGCTGGCTGAATCGAACCACGGATTTCAACCATGGATCGAAGAACGATGAGATAAGGACACTTTATACTTTGGGGATAAATACTTTAACGACTAGGGAAACGTATTAGAGGATTTCTGGATTTTTTTCTACGATACCGATGGATAAAAATTGGTGTGCATCGGTATAGGAGAAGGAAGGAAACGACAGGTATGAAAATGGTGTCGGTAACGAGATATGTTTTCAGTAGGTAAGGTTCTGTGGAATTCGTTTCCTGCTTCTCCAGGTACAATGGTTCTTTTGACAGTCCATAGGTGGCGGAAAAGAATAGTTTAAGAATTACTCAAATCGCTATCGCGCAATACCTTTTCTTTTTACTCTTTTTATTATTGAGACGAATTAATTTAAATTCGTTGTTAATTCGTTTCTGTTATTAAAAGATATTAAACAATTGTTAATTCGATACCAATGATTACACGCGTAGAACAAATTTACGATATTTATTACGAATAAGGAAGAGGAAGAGAAGAAAGCATTATTGTTAAACATTTTTTTAATTTTATGATACTTTTTATATTTCCATTGTCGTTGCTACAAAAAGATCGTGACTTCTGTCAATCGCGCGCAATCGAAATGTAAGTAATAATGCAGCGGAACGATTTTCAGTTAAAGGAGCGATCCAGCAGAAGCACTTGAATGCTTAGAACGTACACATTTTACTTCGAAGTAAAACGGACAATATGCACGCAAAATATAATTCTCAGTTCGAACTATGACGATTATAAAATTATTCTAATCTAATAGCCTCTATATTTCATATTTCCTGATAGCTTCAGCGAGGCATCCTGTAATATTTTTATATGATGTTTCAACGTTTGAAACATAAATGTACATATTTTAAATACTCGAAACTATACATAACTATATCATTAAGATAAAGATTTTAATATCAACTATTAGCATCAGCTACTACGTTTTGTATTATCGTTAACATTAAACGTTCCAGTATTTAAATACTGCTAATCGACGTTAACAGAGTTTATCCTCTCGTCAAAAGCTTGCGTAAATGAAAAATTTCCAAACTTCCACAACTTCTCGTTCAAACCGTTCGAACCGAAAGTGAAAGCAAAAATCATTTTCTTTTTTCTTTTCATCCTAGCCGAAACCGTTTCCCGAATAAGGTTCGAATCCTTTTTTCCCTGTGGAGCGGCCCCGAAGTAGGAGGCGCGGATTACACGGTATCGCAGTCCGGTCGTCTCATGAATTAGGCATCGGACAAGTTAATGAAAGTTTTCCCGGGCCATTACGCCTAATAATAGAGCAGACCGCCGCTGTCTTCTTCGGGGCCGACGATGGAAGCCCCGAAACCGCGTGCGCGTATATCCACAGGACGCGCACGGCGATGAACAGAGACGGAGCGAAATAAAATTGCTAACTTAAATAACTCGCGGTTGATTATAATTTTCGACGGTGCTCGGGCCTGAGCACAAATACTTTACGACCGTACTCGGCATACGGAATAAGGTGATACACGTAAATTATAGTTATTTCGCGTCTGGCCCTATTACGCGCGCGTGTAATAGGCGCGACCGATGTGTGTAATTATTATGGTAAACTTTACCGCTGGCGATCGGCCTATCGCGCCTCGCTTTCGCGCTTTCTCGTCCGGTTACGCGTCACATCGTAGATACACTACCGGCTCGTAAATATACGGACATCTTCCACGCTTTTGTTATACAGTTTTTAATCGTCGAATTCAGGCCACTTTGGATTTCCGATATTTTTCACCGCTCTAGCAAAATTGAAAGGCGCCAGCGAATTCTAAGAACGAAGTTTGTCCGTTCGAGTCCCAAGCAGCGCTCTTTACATTTTGCGTGGAAAAGTCCCGGTACGTTTGAACGCTACGGACGACAGGCGGTATTTTATATTTCATTGTTATCTTCTGAATAATTTTTATTGAACAAAACTTGAGAGTAAAGTAACGAATATGACGCGAATGTTGGGGATTTGTCGACCCCGTTTTTTATACAGTGGCTCGTGCATGTGACGCGTCTTTACAGAGTTAGATATTTTCATCGCTGTAAAACGTCGATACCGAACAGACACATTTAAAGTCACATACTCAGCTTTCATCCATCTTCAATTATATCGCTGTTTTATTTATACCAATTAATATTAACCGTGTATGGCTATCATCGGAGAAGATCAGAAGTCAAAGTCGGAGTAAGGAGTTTCGTTTAAAGTATGTTTTATGTATTTTCAACAGACGTGTTCAAATATCTCTACTCGCGAACGATAGTGTATGTGCGACTGGTATCGCGCTCATCGCTTCCTCGCTCTACTAAAATTTGCATGATTCCGGCATAAATAACTATCACTGTGGAAACGACGATCGAACAGCGTAATTTTTGCATCGGCGGACACGTATACCGGTACAAGCGGACGATCGTTTTGTAAATTCGCGCGACCACGCGTGTGATCGGAATTGATGGCCGCGCTCGTTCGTGAAATTGTTTTCGCGCAGCCTCCTCTGCTGCGTTGCGGAGAACACGAAACGCGCCACCTCGACACGCGCGTCGTTCGACGTGCCATTGGAAAAATGGGTTCGCGAGCGAGAAAGTGATTGATAGTTTGTCGAGTGTCGAGGGACGAAAATGATATACCGTGTTAGTTGGAATTGTTACGCGGTTCGTGTTCTGTAAATTGAATGTTGCGCGCGAAATTTGGTTATATTGTTCGAGCAAATATTCAACCTGCAATTCTATAAATCCAGCCAAAGGTAGCGAGAAAAATACCGCCGTTACAATCGGTAAGCACCTCGATAAGATCAGCGATAAACAATTTCGTCGCGCATACAATTTCTCTATCGTCCATGAACTCTTGGAAATGTCTCTTTTCGTCGTACGTACGTCCACGATCAAGCAAGCACTTTTGTATCGAAACTGATGTGCTTACACTGTCTGTGGATTAGCACAGCGTATGCGTTATGCGTCATGTTTAATGCATAATGTTCCGTCGTGTGCGTCGAGGGCGTAGAAAATTGAATTGGAATTCGGATCGATACGCGACAGCAGCTCAGAAAGTTCACTTATCTTCTATCTGGACTCGACGGTGGCCCATTGCATCGGATAGAAACGAACGATTCGTTCAATCGATCGGATTTGCTCCGTTTTCGGACGTTCGTCTTGTAAAACGTCTTAAAAAGGATTTTTAATAAAAATTCCACGAGACTCTGAAATATTCTTTTGCTGTTAAATCATATGGTATATCTTTACCTACGGATCTTTTGTATCTTGTATATTTTAAGTAACACCGCCATTAATAACATCGTAATCTCTGATTTTGTCGCAGGAAATACAGAACGTTCGAAAGATATCTGTTAACTTACAGGTGAAAAGGGAGCATTGTTATTGAGCTAAATTCGAGACGAGGTTGGTTTGTTCGTGCGGCCACGGAAAGAAAGTCTGTGATGTATCAGGCAGAGGCACGAAGTTTCCACGGCAACTAGATTTTCCTGCAGACGAGGGCGGCCACGCGGATTGGCCGGGCCATTTCGCAGGAAACGGCACCAGGAAAGACGAAACCGGAAGCGGTGAGCTGCGAATGCGGAATCCGCTCGAAATTGCCGCTAGCTCACTCGTCTGCACGCCAGACGGAATTTCCGCTAGGAAGTTTGGCTTTGCTCGTTTTTCAAGGGCGAGTGGAAAGAAACGCGAAGATCGTGCCCAACTTCCAGTCGTGGCGATTTTGCAAAATTATAGAACGTTTCCTCCCTTTGGATCGCGTTCCTTGTCGTTAATGCGTCAAAACAAATTTCGACACGTTGCTTCTGCACGATTTCTCACCACGTTTCTCCGTATCTGCCAATCGAATTACTTCGTATAAAATACAAGTGAAATTGTAGCCATCGAGCCACTTTGAACTGGGCGTTCTGGGCTCAAATTTTCACATTTCACAAACGTCTAAACATCCTATGTACACTGTATGCACCCAAGTACGAAAACTATCGATCGATTTTAGATTTTAAGGGTGACCTTATATTCCTTTAATAGAAACCTATAGTTTTTCTTTGATACCATCTAACACTGACCTTTATCCTTTGATACACTAACAATAAGTGCCACGTAAATCACCACTGACCCATATTATCTACTGGAAGCAGAACTTTCGATCAACCAGTTTCACAGCAACCAAGCAAACTCCATCATTTTACGTCTTCAACAGAAACGACTAACTCTTGAAACTCTTGAAAATCTTCAATGAATTTAATATAACCATAGCGGAAAATTTATCATAAATTAATATGAAAAATACGAAACATTCTTCGTTGACCCATCCCTAAAATTCCCACGTAATTTTACATCGGTGAAAAAATTCAAAGCTGTGCAACCACGATAGAATTGTTTCCAAACCGAACGTAACGTTCGAGTCGAAACGAAATTGAACCGAGCGTAAAATATCAACGTGCCAAGCGACCGTTGGGAAAGTACACGAGGTCTAAGTCTCGAGAAAGCGCGACAGGCCGCCTGGCACGATTTAGTGCGCGTTTCTATTGCGCGCGAAACGCACGATGGCACGCAACATGTACGCAATTTCTCATTGTCCGACTGCGACCTGGCCCGTTGCCTCTTTCTCTCCTCTTCTCTTCCTTCTTCTCCTTCCCTTCTCGGCCAAATTCTTTTTATCACCCCGTATCTCTCTTCAAACTGTGTTGGTCATTGTACGAAGGGGTTTGCGAAACCCTGGCTCCCCGAGACCCTTTCGAAGTCGAGGGTCCTCCGATGGATTTATGACAGAAAATACAAGCGATAAAATGGTGCTGTAACACAGTGGCAAAAATACGACCGTTCAGAAATTATACGGAAAATGAGACCCGCCACCGGCCATCCTTCGAATTAAATGGCGTGTCTCAACGTTTAAATAGTTTCTATCTTCTCTTTTCTTCTTCGAATACCATAAATCCCTACGAATTTTACACAGTGCATAAATCAATGTGTATGCCGTATGTCGTATGACTGATAACGCGTATCGTATGACTGATATCGCGATTCGCTTATCGAAACAGCTCGATCGTATCGAAGACGAAAATTATCGTAGCGAAATCATTCCTAATCTTAATTCCTTACTGCAAAGTCTCACGAAATCCACCATTCGCAACCACCACCTTTCCTACGAAATAAATGTCTCTTTCGCTCGAATACGCAACCAACCGAAGGCCCACCACGTGGTGGATCACCACCGGTCGCGCGGAAATTCGTCCCATGCAAATCGCCATCGATTCGAGTCCGCGCGTGGATCCTTTCCTTTTCTTTCTTCTATCGCGCTCCTTCGTAGGTAAGGGTTGCGTAAAGACGGTCGGTGAATTTATAACGTAAAATACACGCAATAAAATCGAGACTACCGACCTCGAGGAACACCAATACTCACGCAATAAAACAGACCCGACGGCGTAAGTACTTCCGTAGCCCAGCTTTTGGAACCGTGCCTGTTCGTTCTTTAACCCATCGCCACGATTTAAATATTATCTTGTAAAGGGGATGGGTTTAATACATTTATAATTGTACACAGGAGTGTTAGGGCGGGGCCGGGTCATTGGTCGGACATCAGTGACCCTTCCGGATGACCTCGAGAAGGGTCATCGTCCACCGCGTCTTGTATCCATTTTTTTTCCTTTTTTTTGGAGCAACGGGGGGACCTCGATCACTTCACTTGGAAACTACCGAGTCGATCGAGCGAAATTTAGGGCACGGGCCTTACCGGTTTCTCGGTTTCTGCCCCTCCTTGCGGAGACGCCGGGCCAAGGGGCTGCTTCTTCGGGGTGGTCATCGGGAAACGTGTCAAACGGACCGACACCGGCGTTCTCGTGTTATTAGGGATTATTCTGCATGACTGGCGTCGATGATGAACTTTTCCCTTTCGACGTTTACGTGAAACGTACTTTCTTTTTTCTTTAAAGATTTATTTCATTCGGGCTATTTTTTGTCCAAGCGCGTATAATTTAGAAAAATGTTAGCGTAGTTTGGAAAGTAAATGGATAAATGTGAATATTCGTGGCTTATTTCGAATCTCACATGGGCAAAGGTCCCTTAGGCAATTAAGAGACGTACAAGGAATGTCAATATCGTCGAGCTTTAATACGCGTCGAAATACGCTATACGTAGCTATTTAGATATGATAATAAGATATGATAATATTTAGATATAATAAGCGATATGACGACAACAAATAACTATGTACAATCGTGTTTCCGTGTTAACGAATATCTTCTTTTCTTCTTTGCAAAAGGCCCATTTGAATCTCACGCTTTGAATCTCACGCATTCCACAATTACCATATCGACGATCGTATTTCCAACGTTTCGTATCGTATATTTCGACATCGTGACATGGTTCAGCGAAAACGGGAGATGAACACGACGCGTAGAAACTGAACGTCGCCGGAGTATCATCCCTCGAAACCACAGACGAAACGTCTCGAGTTTCGTGGACGCGAAGACTACGTCCGAACGTCAGAAACGAACGTCGACCAGGACATTCTCTAACGAACGTTTTTACGGGACATTTAAGGCCCCTGGCTGGAAGTACGGTCGCAGAAAATGTTTCATGAGAAATGTATTCGTGCCACGAGGCTCTGCCCTCCTCTTCGTACTGCTGCTATCTTCGTCCGGGGCATTCGCACACGTTGGAAACAGTCCAAGCGTTTTAATTTCGGAAGACGTTGCAATATAACGGTTCCTAGCGAAATTGAAACGCAACCCCTACGTCGCCAGCCCTCGCCGCTGGCCGTTCTCGGCCTTCGCCTCTCGTACACGCCACGACGGACCCTTTCTAATTGTTTGGGAGGCCAACGACGCCGCGCCGCTGCCATGCCTCTCGCGTATCGCATACATTACGCATGAATTTCGCCTCTGTCCGTTCCTCCTTCTGCGGGACATCGGCCGTGTCAGACCCCGAGTTATTAGCATCCCCTCTGCGAACACCCTTCGCTACAATAGCCGGCCGTTTCCTCGACTTTTACTTCGCCGAATTCGGCCTGCCCTCTCTTGGTAATTTATTCGATCGGTTTCTTCCTTTTTCTTATCCTTGGGGGATTTCCTTCTATTTTTGAAGAGATGGACGTCGTTAGGAAAGCGGAAAATGTCGGTTTCGCAGCTTCGAGAATGGCAAGATCAAAGTTACAGAGCGGGTTGGGAAGGAAACGATACTTTCGTCTGTTCCGGACATCGCACGTTGTACGATTTCTTCAACGGTCAAATAACATTTACACGTTCCAACGGAAGATTCTACAGGAAGACGATCATAGGCTTGTTTTTAGCGGGATCGAATGGCCGACTGTTAATCGTACAGTGAATTCGCCTGCTCAATAAAAAGCACAAAATCACGCAACGTGAGAAAAAATTAAGCTATCGTTCCTCTCGACTCTATCCATCAGGTTGTCCGAAAAGTGTCTTTCTTTTACAGACTTCGATGATTACAGACATCAATCTTTCACAACAATGTATCTTCATACAAACACGAGGCCTAATCTGTCGAACGTTGTGATCTTTGTCTTGATAGAACAAAATGCATCATACGTAATTCGATAAAATAATATAAAACGACAAATGTTAATAAAAGGAAAGAAACTTTTCGGACGACCTAACATCTCCGACAAACAAACGATGAGAAAGTTTCTTGAAGAAGAAACGACGAATATCGTGTAGATAATGATCCTAACTATGAAAGCGAGGAAGCAGCAAGATAATATGTTTTTAAGTTAGAGTCAAGAATGAAGGATGCGAAGTCGCATGTGTCGCGCGCGAATTTCGGCCGTTCTTCCGGCTGGCCAGCGGGTGCAACGCACACGGCTTATATTATTAGCGTCCTCCGTGTACCCCTGGCCGGTGCCATTACGTTCGTCCACCTTGGTCCTCGTGCATTGTTCTTCTAATTTATGCCAAGGTGGGTCTAGCCGCCGGTATTCCATCTCTGTTCGCCTTCTCCTTCCCGCGTCCCCCGTCGCGTCCGTTTCCATTTCTATTTCACTCGTACGGTGCACAGTGAATTATGGAGTCCGCGCCACTAAATCTTCGAGGCTAATTGAATTATTGCTTGAATCTCGGCAATACGGTGCTCGGTCTTCGAAGAGGAAAAAAAGAAAGGTAAAGAAAAAATCCTACGTATTTTTATGCCTTTTATTTCCTTTCCGCCCAATCATCCACTGGGAATGACCTTGTTTTTTCAGTCTTACGTGTGTAGGATTTTTTTACAAGCATATCGAAAGATTTTCGAGAATTTCTTTCGTGATGGATATATGGTGAGAACGAGCAGCAAAACTGTTTGGTTAATTTGTAGTTATACAGAGGAACTAATGAGTTTTTGTTTGTTTTCCAGATAGTTTTGTGAAGTGGATATATTATAATTGGAAGACGTTATATAAAATGGAAAGAATGATATTTCGAGATTGTGCAAAGTTCAGATAAATTATTCAGAATTTCGAGAGATACACAGGTTATTAGCCTTCTCGAAAATCATGGATACAAGTGGACTGGTTTTACAAGTCGAAAGGTTTATAAAGTCAAGCTTTCAAGAGTTTTTTTTAGCTGGAACAAATCTCGGATCTTTTTATAGAGCCGACGCGACGTGAATGATAATTTTCAGCCATTATTTCGACGATTTTGGTAATAATTTATAATCCGCTGTTTCGATATAAACGTGCAACACAATTGATTTATTTAATGATGAGATATCAAATTAATAAATCTCGAACGGAATATTGGTAAACTCTCGGATCGAATGAAAAAAAGCTGATTTTAATAAAATTTTCAATGTTTCTAAATTTATTTAAGTCGAGAGAAATTCAAGTACCAAAGATATAAAGCATTGTTGTAGGCTTTACGGATTCCAAGTGCGAACGTCTTGGAAGACAATTGTTCCGATCCATGCGGACGGTTTACGAAATTATACGATACCCGAGAACCTAAGTACAAAGAGAGAAACGGTATTTCCAGGGTACAGGGTCGAACGCCATAAACGAAAAGGAAACATTATCCTAATAATACGAAACAACAAAATGGTGAGTCGTTGGATAATTATCAGGAAAGAAGAGCATGAGATTCTTCGTAAATGATGGGCTCCGAATTTTCAAAATCACAGGAAAAGACCGACTTCCACGAACGCGTGTGATTTATAAGCGGAGCCGGAGGATATTCGTCGCGAGCAGGCATGAATAATGCGACGATGACACGCCGGTATTAATATGATAATTCGTTTTATTCGAGAGACACCCGCTCCCACGATTTCCACGTCGGCGATCGGTGGATTTCAGACAGACGAAAAGACCGTCGGCACCTATTAAAAGGCAATAATAACGACAACAGCCAAGAAGAAGAAAAAAAGAGAAAAAAAGAGAGGCAAAAGAGATACACAGAAGAAATGAAAGAGGAATCTGGACGTAGACCGATTAATTCTTAAAAATGTTTATTTCCCACTGTCGTTCGCGAATCCGTACATTGTAATTACGACGTAATAACTCGTTGCCAGACAAACTCGAAAGCGGAATCGTTAATCTGTCTTTCCAAGAATTCGGCAGATTAGGGAATCTTTCCTTGAGAACTGACGAAACGTTCGCATGTGTTCGCGTTAATATCGTCGCTCGATACCAGCGGCGTCTGGTTTAGCTTCAAACGTTCTGGAAATAATTTAGCAGCAACAGACACTGTCGGATCAACTTATGTAACTTTTCTGCTCTATTTATCTCGTAAACTGCGAATTCTAAAAGTGCTATATAAACTGATGTATGTTCAACGAGCTATTGACAATTTGCAAGAGAGATACACGTTGTGGCATAGTTTTTCGATAAAATTTTATGGGTGTAACCTACGAAGTAGCATCGCGTTAAGGAATCGTACCTCCGACCACCTGCTCCCAGTAGGTTGGAATAATTAGGTCAGTCATACAGCGATAGTTGGACCAATGGCGTTCGTTCTTCGAAGAAAAAAAACCATGCAGGCAGAGGTCCTCGTCCAGTGAATCGCAAGAAGGGAACGAAAGTGCCGGCAAAGTGGGGGTATTGAATCAGAGTCGAATCCTCGGACGATCTAGAAGGACACTTCAGAACACGGGGATACTACGAAATTCGACATGACAATGGTTCTAGACCGTTACAGAATTATACAGATTTGAATATTAATTTAGGATCGTGCACGGGACGAGCAAGGATACTGTCCCCGGTCAGCTGCAGGTACGAAAGAAGGATCGCCTTTGGTATTCGTTGCATTCTGTTAATAAAGAACCATCACCTTTGCATGATTTGTAGATCAGATATTATGTAACGAGCATTCTAACGGCCACTCAAGCTTTCTTCTCCTTTGTCGCTTTCTCAAGCGGTTTGATCGTATCGAAGATTTCAGACATGACAAAAATTCACTGTAACTAAATTACTGTTGCGGAGTTTCCTACTATGCAACTAGTATGAACAACATATTTTCGGATTTGAAGCAATTATTTTCGGAAACATTCATCCCCTATCAGCGTCTCCGCCAAGTCAAACATCGTTGACGCTCATAAACCGCTCGACTTCTACGCGATTCTTTATTGACGCTTCACATGGCCCGTTTTATTCGCAAATCCGTCACGTGATCTCCTCGGAATCTCCGAAATTTCCACGCTGCTCGGTCGCGGTTGCTGCCATTTGAACCTACGACAATATATCTCATCCAAAAGGACACGATCCTGGCTGTAAAAAAAAAAAAAGAAAAAAAAACAGCTGAAAAAGGAGCAGGAAAAACCAAAAAGAAAAAAGAATTTTCTCGCGGTAATGAAAAAAAAACCGATATAAAAAGCGTCTTTACGCGAGTAAATATCCCCGTCGTTGGCTCTATTTATGGTCAAATTGCGGACAAATGACGGCGTCTCTATATACCGTGCCGATTTTAAAAAGTCGAAGAAAAGAAAGAAAAGCAGATATCGGAGGAGAGGAAAAAGAAAAAAAGAAGCTGTAGTTCCCCAAGTCAGGTTACGAGTTTCGTGAAAACGGGCTCACGGATTGACGGTGAAACGTCGTGGAGCACAGTGGCGAATAGAAAACGGCACGCAGACGTATTGTCCCCGCGACGAGTGGAATCGTGAAATACGATCGGCTTTTAGTAAAATGAGACCAAAATATAGGGTGTCGGGCTCGCCTGTCTCTCGCCCCTCGCTCACGCTCTTGTTCCTGTTACCGTGTTTCCACTCTGCTCCTGCAGGACAATGCGGAACAGCCCGTGAAATGACCATGCCGATTCGCCTTTTCTGGAAATCCACCGTAATACGAAGGAAAAACGATCGTTTCGATTCGTGATCGCGATCAAGCTTTCGTCTCCGTTTCTCCCTATCGCAACGTCTAGTATGTCCAGCTCTCGGTTTAGAATACGTTTACTGGAACACGTTTCTTGGTGAGTTGGTTCTCGTAGCCCTGTTTCTATCCGCGCGGCCTCGTGATTTTGATTTCTGTATTCGTGGCGTGAAGTGGCGTTTCACCGACGTAGCACCGAGGCGAATCGCATCACGTCCCTCCTGAATGTCCTGCGAGATCTTCCTCCGCGATTCCCCGGTTGGTATAAACGAGATCGAAACCTTTCCCTGGGACCAGCCGCTCGTACCTTGTATTCTATCATTTTCCGATTTCAGATGGATCGAAGCAATTGTAATAAGGTATAAAGCGACGATAGGATATTTTCGTGAAAGCGAAAACGCGCAAGTGGTTGAATTATCCAAGCGAATATTGATATATTACGAAACACGCGTAATATCCTTTTGTTAGTAAAGGCACTTTAGCGTAGATATTAGTCAGATTACGAGACATTGGAAAATTGCGAGAAGTAGAACTAGATACGCCAAGAGCATCGTTGTCAATTGATCAGAAGACAAAATTACGTTAATTCGCGTGAAAGGAGCCCGATGCACCGTCGAGAATCTATTTAAGAGGTAAATTGATGGTCGAGAGGCGTACCAATGAATGGGTCTGTTTTTTTTTCAGATATCATTACACTAAAGGGGCAGATGCAGCAGCAGCGGGTACAGAAACAGCAGCATCCCTCTTAACCACCCTTCGCGGAGCCACAAGAAGCGAGAAGACCCTTCGTTTTCAGGCATCCCTCCAAGCAGAATGGAACCAGAACAATCTTCCCTTTATAGGAGACATACGAGGCCATTCGAATCCTGGGAACCGCTTTTTTTCCTTCTTTCTTTATTTATTTCCACCTTTTCTTCCTTCCTTCCTTCCTTCTTTCCACCGACTCGTCCCGACGCGGCTCTGTCTTTCGTCGAGCAATTATTTTCGCAGCTTGGCGTCCTCTTACACGAATCAGGAGACAATGCACTGTCAGCAGCCAACGGAAGAGGAAAACGTGCCAACTAGAAGTTCGCAGCTGTCGCGAACTTTCGTCTACGGTTGAAACGCGAGAAACGTTATCAAACGAGAAACGTCATAACGATCAATCTTCGTGATAGAAAGATTTCGCTAAGTGCAACTAATTTTTAGTTAATCATCCATAAATGGATTTTTGTTCGTTCAAGAAAGAAAACGCAATGATTGATATCGATTTCCTACTTTGATAGCAGATATAGAAAGTAGCATCTTGTAGAAGCAGAATGTTTAATGGCGATGTAATAACGTAATGATAAAATAAAATACTCAAGGAGCAGACATATAAAATACCTTTCAGACTGAATTGCAAACCTGTGAATTTGCCCTTCGGTCGGTCTTGGGCTTCCGATAAATTATTTCAAACTGAAATACAATTCCTTTTTTTTTTTTTATTCGTACAAAATTTCACTCAAGAATAACTGAAAATCTGCGCTCGAAAATCTGTCGGCATTGCACGGCTTCATCGTGCTATCGAGGTCATGCTCCATCATAGTATCGTGGCGGAATAAAAAATTCATCCCTTATCCAGCGGGCGTTGGACGAAATAGCGGCATGTATCGAAAGTACCGACGCAACAAGTGCACTCCCCACGGTCGGTCGGTTCTTTTTATCTCGCAGCTGTTTCGCCGGTGCATCGACGATGCATCGCGCCGCCGATCCCCGGGCCCCTTGGCCAGGAGACGAGGCCAACGACGAGGTATGCTAATGCCTCTCATAAACCTCTGCAACAGGTTCATTTCTCTGAGGCGCGCGAGCCAAGCCGCGCGGCTGCGAAAATCCACGAAGAAATGCATCCGCACGTACGACGATCGTTTGTCACCTGGACACCTGAAAAATCTGACGGGGGCCAGCTTTCGCATGTGGCCAACGCGGATTCGTTTTGTTAACGAGCAACAACCTCTGGCACCGTGAGGTCGAACTCTGATTTTCTGTTTCTCTCTTTCACGAATCTTCGCTTTTTGAATATTTTTTTTTTTTTTATCTTCGAACGCGTGGATTAAGCACGATGCGAGCGACTCGTGGACAAATTCAGCGTGATTGGGATTTGTTTAAATTCGAAAAAGAAGATCGATTTGCAAAATGATGCGTAAAGCGTATAAATCTTTTCGCGTTTCCTATCGAAATGATAATTTTTTGGACATGTCTTCGGCGCATGGCTTGGCGGCATTGAAAACGTGGAATGTTTGATCAAAGATACGTTCGTTTTAGTCATACAGATTGTTCTGGGAAGGGGGAAGACGCGCGCTTAATGCAACGTCAAAGGGATGATCTCGATCGAGAGGATGAAATCAACTTTCTTCACCGGAACAGATACCGAAAACGAACCCTTTCCGTGTTGGAAATACTTGGACTAATCTGGCAATCAATCTTGGGGTAGGCATAGTCAGAAGCCAACAGCTGCTTTCGTGAGCTGCTCGGTGACGTCACTGAAAAAGGAAGATCACTCCCTTGCAGCATCCTATTCGAAGTAAACGATTATGCAGCCACGATTTTCCCACCCTTGAATGCACCACTTTGTCAGTTTCTCACAGCTGCTTACATTTAATCGTTTCCTCGCTGTTATCGAATCTGTTTGGTGTTGCCTAGCACCTTAAAAGTCATTGTTTTCCGAATTCGACAGATTCTAGATCACGTTGTACGTTTATCCTTTAATTATGGCTGAGTGCTATTTAATCATGAACGAGTAAATACCGACGTGGTTTTGACCGATCGAATGGTTACTCCGTGATTTTTATTCGAATTTTGACGTTATACGAAACATTTCGAAATTTGGAAAATCGCGAATAAGAACGATCAATAATGACTCGGTAATTAAATCTTAGTTAATAAACGAGATGGTGGAAAATCAAAACCGCCGAATTAGAATCTAAATTCTTCTGACTTAAATAGATAAATATTTTAATGATTTTAGACGATGATCATTTTGTAACAAAGTTGAAGATTTTAGTAAACGCGGAGACCTGTCAAATATTATATGTCAACCTAATTACAACGTGCAAATTTTCCTTCGAATTTTCTAATCCTTCTGGATCATGGACTTCCGATAAATTTCTTCAAAATGAAACACTGCCGGACTGCGTGTTGCTCGAGCGTAGAAGTGTTTGCGAACTCGTAGTCAAGGCGTAATATACACGCTATTTGCAGTCGTAAGTTCGCTTTTATTACTTGTTTGGAAAGCCAGAACCCCTATCACGGTGCCCCGAAGGACCCGTGTGGCCAGCGACGGATTACACGCTCGTGTCTCACGGGTCAAGATCATCGTACGACCATTAGCCGCGCTCGCCACCTCATAATCCGTCGACACATGACCCTGACTGACCGGAAGGAGACCTACCAAACTTCTATCAGGAAGGAACACGCCGTCAAATTCCTGTTCTACTACCTCATGACAGACTAATTACGTCTGTATATGGATTATTCCTACAAATTTATTACTCGTTGCAACGAAACATTTTCCGTTTTCATTGTACTGGTTTATCTTTCTAAGCGTTTCAATAAACGATGCGCTACATGTAATAATTTCTGAAGGGTGAATATTTTTTGAATTTTTCGTAATATATATTCAAATATATTTTTTAAATAATAATACAAGCATATGTACTATTTACTACGAAGACGTTTGGTACGTAGTTTAATTGTTGGACATTAGATTGCGGATTCTTATCAAAGTATATATAATATTTCCATGAGCGCGATCAACGAAATGGGAGTTAAATAGAGATTCGTTTTACGTATTAACAATTATTGCGAGTCAAGTCCATTTCAAATCCTTTTCAAGTCCATTCGACCTCATTCACGGATATAAGTACGTATATTCGAGAGTATTAGAAACAGTTCTCCGGTAATCTTCCATCTGTATTGTAAACGGCTTGCGAATTACACGACAGGAAGCAAAGGAACGTTCCCAGCTTAAATACTATCTCATCGATCAAAATTCGAGAACCAGTCAGCAATCGTTTCCTGTATCTGTCTTGGAGCGGAATAGTCCAGCAGTCATTAGCCACGCTGATCGCCTCGTAATCCTTTGACATGCGACCCTGTCGGAGGAAACAAGACTGACCATTCTAAATGTGAAAAGCACATTGGTTCGTGCCGATCCAGTTTCGATGTCGACCTGCTCTCGATCCTGGAAACCTTTCACCCTCCTAACGAGTTGTCCACGCGATCGTGGATGACCCTTAGCCACTCTGACCCGTGAAGAACGACCGTTGACAAAGTTTCCACCTTTCCACCCGTCGTCCACTTCATCTTGACGTTGTACCAGTCTAGAGAACCGGTGATTCAGGAATGGACGTCGTCGTTGTTCCTGTTGGTCCCAATTCGACAGCAACCTGCGAGTAGCACGCGTGCTGACCACGCCGCGATATCGTGAATCGCCTCTCGAAACGAGATCGTTGCTGGTTTGTTCGTTTCCGGTTCGTTGGACGACACAGTGAACGACCAGTTCGTGAATCCAGCCGATTATTCGTGTCCCTCGACTTCGTTGACCCGTAGCTCCCACGGGGATGACCCGAACGCCGTTGACGAGCGGTCGCCGCTTTTAACTCCTCCTTGTAACCGCTTTTATCGTTCTATGTATCTTGTAACGTGGTAACGATCGAGGTTCTTGATCGGGGAATTCGCGCGAGTAATCAAGTGGTTGAATGTCGGCCTTCTAGCGTGTCTGTTGAATTTATAAGCGAGAGTACTTTGTTTTTTCACGGTTACCGGCTGTTTATGGAGGTAAGGACGAGACGATTAAAGAAGAGGTGCTAATAATAAGTAAGGTGAATGAAGGAGAAGGTACGAAGGTAAAAGGTTCTTAGACTTTCTTAAAGGGAAGGATGAGTTATTTAGTTGACGTAGATCTGTGAAGTTGTTTGAATTATGGCGAGGACGTCTTGCTTGTAATTGACAAGTTTCTAGAATTCTGAATTCTTGGGACATAAATAACTTTCGATGTATTTGTCTTACCGTGTGCATTCTATGCGAAGTAATAAATATTACTTTATTAACGGAATATTTCATTCCCATTCGTCACGAAGATTACGTAATTTTTAAATCGTTCGTTGCCGATTTTATATTGCCACTAAAGATATTTTTTCGCTGTAGATCTCGAAAAGGTCGCCGTTATTAAATCGATAGAATCTTTCGATTCCTAGAGATTTTCCCATAGGTATACGTTACCGCTATTTGCATAGGTCCTGGACACAGACATCCTGTGAAAAAGTAAATCGTCCTTTCGGCCCGGAAGGATTCGATTTGACAAGCGGCGATTCCACAAACCACCTGAGATCATGATCGTCACCTTGGCATGAGGTCCCGTGCGTGGATACCAGTCTGAATTAAGAAGGCTCCTTAAGCCGGTGACACATGAACAGGATCCTCAGACAGGACCCTTGTCCTTCGTGTAGATCCTCGGATACACGAGGACTTATGAGAGACGAATCCTCGATTTTTACTTAGGAAAACTTTTTTCTTCGTCCTTTTACTATACTCTGCTCTCTATTTGTTATTTTAATGATCCTTCTCACCCGCGTCAAATAATTTTAAGTTTTACGCTAAAACCTTGCAGCTTTACTCAAATCCTCGATTTATGAAACGAAATACAGCGAAATAAGTTGATGTTAATGATTGATATTAATTCATTGACTGGATATCGCATACTTCGAGATCTTAAAGTCGTTAATGGCAACGAATTCTAAGAGGCAGCGATATCGCAGATCTTCTGATTCCGCGATTTATATAAAATAGCGATATTCCATTAGAAAGTTCCAGTTTCGTATTTCGTATAAGTTACAGATACAAGAGTTTGCGAGGGAGGATAA
Organism: Bombus confusus; assembly: GCA_014737475.1. Classification (NCBI taxonomy): domain Eukaryota; kingdom Metazoa; phylum Arthropoda; class Insecta; order Hymenoptera; family Apidae; genus Bombus; species Bombus confusus. Next base: position 2,688,178 of record JACXIV010000014.1, read on the forward strand.
ATTACTTGTCAAATAGATGAAAGATAATCGCAAATATCGAAGATTAATCGATAAAATTGCAGTTAAGATAATTAAACGAAGAGCGAAGAAAGAACTTTCCAATTAATGAAATATTTAATTCCCAACAACCGGTTTCATTTCTCCTTCGTTCAAACTTCTTTCAAATAATATTCTCAAATGTATTCATAGTACATTCGAGCAATCGGTCTATGATTTTACCGAAGAACCGGCTGAAAATAATCTTCTTGCGAATCGTTAGACCGTTTGAATTCCGCGTAAAGGGTTCCATGCTGTCAGAGGCAGAGAGACACGTTCTGATTTCCCTTTCTTTTCCAGGGGGTTGGAATCCCGTGAAACGATATCCTAATGGGACCGTGACAGGGACCTGTCCAGTGGTCAGAGGTCCAGATGACGAACCGGAAATCGGGTCACAGGGGTCAGAATGCGAGTCACCGGACGTCGCTGCGAATCTGGTTCTGAAACGACTCAATTCTCCTCGACGTTCGACCTTTGCTCCCAGGATATAAAAGATCGATTCTTTGCGACGAATGGAAAGGAAATGTTACCTCCACCTGTTTCGACGTGAATACCTGTATTCCCGCTCAACAGATCTTGTAACGAAATTTATTCTGTCGATATTCTACGAGACGGATATATTTTTAAGAAAATATCGGTAAGATTGAAAAATTTTATTATTCAGATCTACAAATCGTAGCATCTGCCAAATTGTTTCGTCTTTTATTTAAAACGAAGTACGCATGTGTGATTCTCTCTATCTTCTCCTTAATTTAAAATATTCTTTTTTTATTCGAGAAGAGAATCTGTATCTTTACAGTTTGTAGATTATTCCTTGACTCGTTTCCCTTTCCCACTTTTTAATTAAACATATTCTGTGAATCATTATTGTTACGTTACGAGAACAGTTTACTATATAAAATTTACTATATATATTCTATGTCTTTCCTGTGTAAATTGAAAACGTTAATTTCTAAATTTACGACAAAGGGAAGTCTTTATGTACTTCACATCGATCAAATGGGACTTTCGTTCTAATGCCGCAATTAACAGAAATCTACGATACCTCGCATTCTCTGACAATCGTGCGTCTTATGAAAACGCAAGAAAAAAGAGCGAACAAGGGAAAGTAATCGATCCATCGATCCACCGACTAAAATCCTTTATCTTCCGATAGAAAGGGAAGAATACCAGTGGAAAGAAAAGAGGTGCTATTCATGCGTTCGTTTAAAGATCTGATCCCGCAGGGCCACGAGTTTTCACGAATCTCCTTGTTCGACGAGGAAAACACGCCGAGAATCGTTCAGGTAAAGATGAGCCGGCGAATCGTTTCTGTTGTCAGTCCTCCTATCTCCGGGACAATAGCGTCCCGTCGTCGTCTCGTATTCTTCGGCCTAATATTTCTCTCGGAACCCGGCAGCGTAACGCGACGAACGAAAGGCAGAAGGGGCGAACGATAAAAAGAGCCAACGAACGTGAATAAAATGTAGGAAAGAAGGAGACAGTGAGACACGCGGAGCAGAGATACAAGCAAGGAAATATCTCGTGATGGTTCCGGAAGAAATATACCCCTAACCGTTTCCCATTCTGCGAGCCTGCCACTTCGACGAGGGGTTAGGTTCAACTTACTTCGTTCGCGACGATTTGCCGATCGTCGAACGAGCTTCTTTGGCCGAAAGAAAGGGGTGCGGTAGAGCAGTAACGTGGCACCTCCACTGGATCAAGAGAAGGAAAAAGAGAAAGGAGAGGGAATGGAAAGGTGCTTGACGAAACACCGGGAAACATAGACAAGAGGGGTTGCACGAGAAGTAGGCTGCGGTATTTGGCACAGAAGGGGTGACACGTTGCACGGATGCTGTGGGAATGTTCTCACAGAACAGAAGAGATCACCTGTAGCCATTCGGGACAGTATCCTGTGCTCGATAACGGCAGTCTCTTACCCCCAGCGATCGGTGTCATCTGCCGCACGCAACCGATCGATCCCGGAATCGATCGTTACCGACTCGAGGATGCTGGGGACGTAAAGTGCGAGATTCTGAGGTTGTGGATTTGATGACACTCTCCGCGTATCGTGTATGGAAACGTTGGTTGGAGAATCTTTCGTATTCGTGTCGTTGGTTTACAAATAATTTCAATTTGCATTGACTGCGATAGAGAGAGAGATATATATATATAATAAGATAATAGAATTTGTACGCTTACAAATTCACGTCTCTTTGGACTATAATCGCTTAAAATTATTAGATTTGTTAGAATTGATTAGAAGTTTGCAAAATGTGGAGTTGGAATGGTAAAGATACAAAACGAAGATACAAAGAGGGTTAAGGGTGCCAACAGACAAGTAAATAAGAAAAAATTTGTTACTCTACGATGAAATAAAATTACGGGTAACGCCTTTATCACGTTGCTTCGCACTTTCGACGTCAGTCACATTTTTCGTGTTGCTGACTGGTGGCGGGTACGTTAATGTATAAAAGTTCCATTCCCCAGCGCGGGGAAACCGCGCGAAACCTATCTTCGAGACGAGATAACCGACCTGCCGTATTTTCTCTCGGGCCAAAGAGCATGGAGGCACCCCTCCGTGCGAGGTTGTATCCCTTTTAATTTTAATTTCCTACCGAAATCCCTTCCTTATAAGCGCACAGGCCGGGGCCAGTCAATGACTGTCAGACGAGCGGAGAAAAATGCGTAGACGAGGACGGAAGAGGGAAAATGAAGAAGAAAGACGAAGGGAGAGGGGGGACGAAGAGAGGGCAGAAGCAGCCTCCGCTTTTCCACGCACATCATCCCTTTTACATTTTAATTTCTCCCCTTTCGCGTCGGCCTTTCAAAGCCTTCTGTCCTCTCTCTTTCTCTTCCTCCGCGTCTCTATCTCTCTGTTCGTTCCCTTCTTCGACTAGGTGGCATCCCTTTAACATTATAATGTTCCCTCTCTGCTGGCATCTTTCTCTACGAACGTCGGTATCTCTCTTTCTTACGAGCTTTTTCACCCCTTCGTTATGGTGTAACGTACCGATTTATGGGTTAGCAAGCGAATTCTAAGGAAATGTTATGCCACCGACCTGGAATCGATGCGGAACCGTTGGAAACGATCCTCGTGGACGTGGAACGGCCGCGTTTACTCAATTTCCGGCCCTTTCCGGGGCAACCGTTTAACCTAGATTAAATTAACAACGAAAGTAACTGGTCCGTGCTAAGCGTTACGTAACGCGCATATTTCTAACCCCCGAACGACGAAATTGGTGTCTTCCCGTGCGGACGAATTTTCCTCGTTGGGAAGTAGCTACGGCTTTCATCCCTGCTGGTACCTTTTTTGTATTCTGGGTAATTTTTTTTTAATAAAAGGATGATATAACGAGGATTTAAAGCATCAATATTTTTAAAAGGAGAGGGTATTGAATTATATTTCGCATAACCTAAGGGAATTGTGGCGCGATAGGGTGGTCAGATAGGAAACATTTTAATTCTTGATTTTTCCAACGTTAAATAGAAAAATTACTCTATCAATCTGTAAGATTCGATTTGTAAATTCAAAGAGATATCTAAAATTACTCGTTCTTAACATAAAACATCTACGACGATTTTAATTCTTTATCTACTATATTATATAACTATATAATATAGTGAAATACTATGTTCCAAGTAAAAACATTAAACTTATTTTTTAAATCATTTTCTATATGTTTGTGTCAGCGTAGATTAGCGATTTCAAAGAATTTCATTCTACTTAAATAGATCGCACGTTTAATTACTGATATATCAGAATCGATATTATTCGGTGAAAAAGATTGGAAAGGGGAAATAATTATCGATCCTTTCGTATTCCTACAAGCGGTGCATTATCGCGCGAGAAATCGAAGAGTAGCCCCGGAAGTCACGAAATCGTGGTTGCATCGGGACAGTGAAATTCCCGGAAAAGCTGGCGCGTCGTAGTCGCTCGTGAGGAACCGTTGAAAACGATGGAACGTTCCTCAGGCGCATTCGGTCAGGATTATCGAATACCTGGGGATTTCGTATCGATCGGAGGAAAGAGTCTGCCTGAGTCTCGTGCGCGAATGTGTGCCGAACGAGGGCCGGCATACATTAACGGACGCCAGAACGGAAATTGGATTAAACCGATGGAATTATTCGCGAGGATTTTGCATACATCTCACGGTAAGGCGTTCACAATCGCGTGCGCGACACAATGCGCTTTCCTTTTGTGCCACGCAACGGAAATCTTTCTACTCTTTCAAAAGCCGACAGAATCCTCGTATCGATACGATCCACGGCCGTATTTCTAAAGCTGGAACCAACGTGACGGTTAAAAATATTATCCGGTTACAGTGTGCGTGCTAGGTAGATTTCGCACCGATGTCGCATTGCGTCGCGTCCATCGTCGCATTGTACGTGAACGCGATGTGTAGCGTTGCTTTTGAAGGATAGCGGAGGAAAGAAGTTGTTGGATGTAAAGAGAAATTCTCGAGCGGGTGCTTGTATATTTTATAAAGGGCTTAGAGTGTGCTTGCGGAAATATAGAAAAAGCGTGATGGGGTTAAAGAAGCAGGAGAACGTACATTCGTAGAATTCCTCTATAAATAGTAGTCGTAACACGCTATCGTTGTAGCAATTTGATTTCATGTTGACAGTGTTCATTATGGTACAGCTGACTTATTTAATAAGAGGATGAAAATTGTACGAGGAAAGAGATACGTTAATACAGATGATGTTCTTTCGATGTAATTGAATTTAAATTTCGATCCAAACTAGCTGAGAATAACTGTAGTCAAGTTTAATTTCACTTTCAATTTCAATTTAGATTGAAACGCAAGTTTCCGATGAGAAGAATGAAAAGATCTTGGTTCTAAAATTATTCGGCCGAGAAACTTTTACAAGAAGAAGAAGTTTGAATTTAATTTTCCTTCTTACTTTGAATTCCATGAATAAAATTATATTACGGGAAGTGCAAACATTACTAAAATCTCTTTACATGTTGTTAGCCAATTGTCATCTGTCGGTTTGTTCATCGAAATACCTTAGTAACAATATCAAACAAAAACTAACCTACGAACTGTGTGACGCGATCTTTTACAATCTCTCGCAAAAATTTACAAAATTGGCTGATCTTTACCAATACTCTTGTCCATCATCGTGTCTGTACCCGCTATCCGTAAAGAACAAAAGCATTAAAAGTCTAATATCGTATCAAAACCGCCATTCTATCTACCAACGATTCTTCTTAACTCGTCGTTGAAAAGCAACAAACTTGGCGAGAGTTTGTCCAATGGATAGTCCTAAATCACACGAAACTTTGACGTAAACTGCAGCTTGAACTTCGGCTGGTTCACGAGCACCTCGTCGTGGCCGAACTTAAACCTCGTCGACTTCCAAAGGACTTCGATAAACAGATTATACCGCGAACTCGAATCGAGTACACGTTTAATTTTTCAACGTTACACGGGCCTGTTCTGGAAGTTCGGTGGCCGAAGATGGCGGAGAACGTCTCCGTTGATTTCGCGTTCGTTTCGTCTAAATATTACATGGCCTCACGAGCACGTATAGGGGAATGCTTAAAGGGTGGAGCATCGACCGCAAAAAGATTCGTGATTAATGTACCGCTTGACGGACTTCTGTCCGACACGGAGTGTCTCGTCGAGGGTTGGCGAAACGTGTGAAAGCGTCGAGGCACAACGCCTGCGGTGTGCCGCGCGATTTATTTTACTAGCTGCAAAAATACAACTCTTGACCACGTGTCGAACACCGAGCAAGAGGATGAGGAGAGGTACAATGACAGCCAGAGTAACAACGGAATATATATCGTCACGCGTGTTGATGATTAATCTTTGTTCACTTCGGGAGAGAAGCCTAACAGGTTTGCTTTCTTTTGGATTGAAAGAAACTTTTCAGCGTGGTCAATGGATTTTAGATCGATCTTTAATCGAGGTTCTTAAACGAGACTTTTTTCTGTAATTTATATTTCTGTCATCCATCATATTGCGTTTCGAATATTGGATTAATACGATTGGGCTGCGAATTGGTTCGATCAGATCATAGTAGGTTAGATTTCAATCTAATTTATCGTACAAGAGAAATATGATTCGGTATTACCCGCTGTAATTCACCATTACCGTCACTATACAATAAGTCATTCCGCAACACCTGGTAACTTCTCATAAATTCCACGTTATGAAGAGGCAAGGAGATGGTCGTTTCGCGAAACACGCGAGCAGGATTATCGCACTGACCACGCGCAAGAACGAAGGGGAAAGAAGAAGGAAACGATTGAAAGTTCGCCCGACGTGTCTCCGTTGCGAATCTTCGGATTAAGACGGGCTGACGAGGCACGTGCTAGATCTTCTGAATACCGCTGCCGTTGGAACAAGAGTGACCATTGGTCATTGTCGCAGGAGGGAACACAAAAGGAAGAGAACCGGTTGCCTCCTGCCAAGAAGAACCGCGGCACGTGCTGCCAAGCATGGTCCAGAGATTGTTTTAAACGAGCTGATCCTGAATAACACCGTGGTAATATCGAGTAGCACCTGTTCATTTAGAAGGATCAAGCCTGTGTCATTGGTCAGTGAAAAGGAAAGAAAAGAAAGAAAGGGATGGGAAAGAAAAAAAAATTACTGTAACTCGGATAGTATTTTTTAAATATTTTTCTTAACCGCTACATTCTTTTCCTTTCTTCTTATATTTTCGAGCAAAGCACGTTTGAAAATTCTTTATTGTAATAACAACGATAAAACAATTTTATTCGATGAGAAGATGTTCATACAAAATTCAATCGTTTAATTTTGTCTCGAAAGGTTCTCGATATAAAACCAATTTTAATATCGTTGGTGAAAAATGTTTGCCGAATCTCGAACGTATTCTGTCCATGCAAATTACCAAAATGCCACAGTAGAAAAATACCAAAGCTGCGAACAGATTTTTCTACTACCGTAAAAAGCATACTTCGATCTTCAATTTCTCAGGATGTCACGCACGACACCTTCCCCTAATTCAAGCGACCGCACAATCGTCGAAAACGTATAAAAAAATTTATTCCATTGGAAACCCACACAGGAATAAAAGTTCCGGTGTGCCCGTACGCTGATCATCTGTAACGACAAACGGTCGAGGTTTCAAACGAAATCATTTCGGACGAACGCATTCGTGCGACAGGCCAAAAGTCCATTCGTTGCTTCAAAGCTTCGAGCGACGAGAGAAATTCGTTGGCCGCGAGCGCCTGGAAATTCCTATAATTTGCATATTATCCGTTACGACAGTTGCTCGCCTTTTCCTCTCGCAGCAGCTTTGAAGGTTGCTTTTTTCTCTGTTTGCCCGGTCATCAGAGTCGTGCCTTGGTACGTTGGCCGGCCGCGATTCGCTACATATTCTCAAAGGGCGTCCAACGTACCCCCGTCATCCCTGTCGTTTGACCGCGAGCGTTTTCTCTGACAAGCACGTGCTGGAATCACGCGCACACTAACGAACCGAAGAACGTACGTGCACGCACGTCCACGTACGAATCGTCGACCTGTAACGAGCGTACGCGCGTTTTACCTGCAAACAATAGAACAATTTTTGGCCAGCGGCCCGTGTGCCACCGTCCACATGCCAACTGAAATCGGATAGGATTGGGCAACGCCCAGATTGTGACCTGTGGTCCTCCACGTAAAACACCTTCCCGGACGGTGGACGAGAGTGCAAGGGGAAGGGGTAGCATCGAATTCAATTCCGTCGTGGACGACATCGCCGCCGGATGCGAGCGTTCGCCTTCTTTCAGCCGTCCGTGTCGGCCGATCTTCCGCTGCACGTGCTCCTTTACGACGGTATTTCGGATCCTTCCTCCCGAATTACCACCCCTAACGTCGATTCACGTCTATCGCGTCTCTTACGCTACGCATTCTTCCCAGTTGATCGTTGTGCGCGCGAAATGTTCGATAGCCGTGTAATGTTTGACGAGCATTGTGAATTAATCGATGGCGAACAGAGGGTTGAACGTTTTTAAGTGCGCTTGTTTGAGAGAAAAGAGGATTTTTAGAACGAGGCGAATGTTGGCAATGGTTAGAAGTAAGAAATATCGAGCGTCGAATTTGAGGTAATTTTATATTCGTCGATATATTAAGTAATTTTACATACGGTCGATACTCGTTGGTAATTAATAAAATCCAATAACGCTTCGTGAGGAAGGAGCGCAGCTCGGTTTCATCTTCGACGAATACGAGGCTACGTTTGCCATTCGTTTCCATCCCCCTGAATTCTCTGATTCCCTCGGTTATAGGATCGTTTCGCGGTAACTCCAGCCATAGTCGAACGAACTTCCGAACTCCTTTCTCCGAGCTTCAATTCCGTCTCTGTTAGCCGAGCGGCACACGTTGCACGTTTCCCCCGTTCCAGTATTTTCAATATGAGCCTGCGACAAAATCATTATTTGAACGGAGTTTTCCTCGGCAAAAGTCTGCATCGTAGCGCTTAGAAATTTAGAACGACAAAACTAATTAATCGTTGGGAAAGTAGAAATTATTTCGATTAAATATGTAATGTATATGGTCAGAGCGTAATCTGAAGAAAGGAAATTGACGCCTGGTAAAAAATTTCCAAAAGTGAATCCCACTTAACACATCACGATCACGAGCTGAAAACCACCAAGTTAGAGTTGTTCGGCCACGACCCTTGTTTAACGTTAGTCGACCGGGAAGGAAAAGTACAAGCACAGGAGGAACGTTTCACGATTAATCAGGATTAGCCAAAGAACCGACCCTTAACCTCGCACTGTCCACCGTTCGCGTGATGACCATCAGTCATCCGTGTCCCCTTAGCCTGTACACGATTCTCGGACATCCCTTCTTCTGTAGCTGTACGGTCACCTCGCGAGGACCTATAAGCCGGACGATCATTACTGTGTCATTAACTTTGACGACCGTGTAATCGTGACGGGCCACAGGTCAGGGGGCGAACAACGTACCTCTCTGGCCAAGCTGAGGTCACGTCGGTAAGGTCACGGTACCACGTGGACCGACCTCTGCTTGATCGAAGTCCTTAGAAATTAATTGACCTTCCCTGAAGGATCGAGAGGCGTTTGCTTAGGAAAGTTCCAAAGTCAACCGAAGTAACGCCAACGACGCTTCAAGTTTTGCTATCACGTCGACGTCCCTTACAAAGTCGATCGTTCGGCTGGATAAACGGATTGATTCGACTGTGTGTATCGTTTTGATGTTGGTCAAAAACTCGCGCTTAACTAACATGTTTAAATAAGGTTAATTCTCGTGTCATTTAAGTCTATTAGAATCTAACAGAATTTCCTCGTGCGAATAAAAACTGAAATTATTATCCCAACCATGTACGATCATCAGGCTTTTCATTTTTACACAGTTCGATTCGAGCGAATCGGTTCCAGTAAATTGATTCGAGCGTCTCGTCCGGCGCGATCTGATCGCGAGTCACGATATCTTCAATTTCGACTTGTACCTTCCCTTCTTGTTCCCAGCTTTGTTCCCAGCGGAGTGAAGACCAGGCTTTCCCCTTTGCCTGTGCGCGACGACACGGCGGAAAAGAATCCCGGTGCAGCATTAAAGCGTAATCTGCTTTATAAATTTTCGCGCCTCGAGACGCTCGGCCCCGTGGTTTATTACGAAAAGTGTTGTCGGCCAGAGAGACGTCCTGTTTAACAATGCAGACACCGGAGTGCATGGCGGTGGTTGCATTCACACGAGTCCGCCGCGACACGAGATGATGCAGGTCATCATCTCACGGGTTTCCCCTTAATGAAACGCCGGACCAGGAGGCAGCGGGGACGTGTAACGCGCGAGAGAAGAAAAGACACCACACGCAGGACCACGAGCCATTGTCCTTGCAGGACGGTGGGCACCAGGTGGCTAGGATCAGGACCATTACCTTCGTGGATTAATTGCCATGCAAAAACTCACGATGGCTAACGGAATGATAGGAGTGTCCGTCTTCAACGGTTCGTACGCGTCCAGGTCACCGGGCAGGCTTTTTGTCCGCTGCCAGGAAGACCAGCATAAGTTATCAGGATGATTAAACAGGGGATCACTGTGATGCGTCGCGAGACTCAGAGGGGACACGTATATTGGTCCACGGAAAAGGGGTGCAAGATTCGGGATGTTGCTAAGTAGTTTTAAGGCTAGGAAGATTTCGTAGTAGAAAATATTCTTCGTGAGATACTCGTCTCCCCTTAGTTTAAAGCGGAATAGACAATTTGATGCGGAATAGGGTGACGTTGTTGTAATAACTCCTTTGTTATAGATGGCGTTGAAAAGGAGATATTAACTTTTTAAACGGAAGGAAAACACATCATTGTTATTTTCTTCCCTGCAGTGACGTGTAATAATATATTATTCCTATTTATTAGAGATGGTTCTTATACAGGATTCAACCTAATTTAATTTCGAATTATTACCTGAAATAAAAATTTGAGAATCCTCTTCTATGTATGTTTATGATTCTAAACACAAGGAATATATTTTTAAACCCTATGTCAAAATACGGTAGCCATGAAACTTATCCGCACATCATTGTATTTATCGTAGCACTTACATACCGATACTGATTAATTCAATTCCATATTACATACTGTAATTCTCAAACCGTCAAAAATCTCACGTTTCAAATAAAACCAACCAACCAAATTTCTCTATATTCCACACCTAACCTTGGCTCCTTGTAGCAAGGCCTAATACGGATACATCGCTTTAAAGCGGCGAAGGGTGAGAGTGAATGTTCGGAGGGTGGTTGCCACGGCGGTGGCCGTGAGGCAGCAGCGTAGGCGGCTGGGTTTTTGGGGGTTGGTGATTCTAAGAGGTCCGGCTCTCACACGCGTGGGCCTCGTTTCGCCTTCTATCTTTCTCTCTCCATCCCTCCCTCCCTCCCTCCCTCCCTCCCTCCCTCTTCCTCCCTCTTCCTCTCTCTTTCTCTCTCACTCTCTCTTTCTCTCTCTCTATGTTTCCTTCTCGTTCCCTTGGCTATGAGGGTTGAGGAAGGGGGTGAAAAAGGGGGAGAGTCGGTAGCGGCTCTGGTCCAGGGGGCGCCAGTATTGATCTCACAGCCCACTCCTCCGCTTCGACCACCGTTGAAGGAAGGCGGAGGCGGTTGAAAGGGTGGGTAAGATGTCAGCATGCGTACATACAAAGTAGCCCAACGCTCGTCCTACTCGCCGGCCGTGTACGCAGTGTCTTGTACGTTGTCTGCCTTAAATAAGTTATCCCGCTGAAGGTAACGATGTCCTCCCGTATACCCGGTGCACGGTCCCCGGCAATGTATAGAGCCGTGGGTCATTTAAATGTAGGAGTTTGTAATCCTTGAATTTATACGCTCGCGTATGTCGGCTGATGAGTCCACCTGCTCGGTGCTTTCGCTGCTTATTATGACCTTCCAGGTATAAAAAGCATCGTCCTCTTGAAAATGAGTCTTCGCGTCTTTTGCTCCCGGCGGATTGCCAGATATTAGGCAAGAAATTCGAAGTAATGATCGAAATTCAATGTTATTTGCAAGGTTATGTTAACTCTTATGTTTTAACGATGGAGAGTGAAGAAATTTGTTTAGAAAGGATCGTATAACACGTTTAACGAGGACACGTTACGCTTAACCCCTTGACAGCGCGATAAAGTGACAAAGAACTTCAATTCCGAGAATTTTAAGATTTTCTGTGTTTATAGCGTCAGATATAGAAAATATGTACTTTCCACTTTTCACGGGAAATAGATATTAATGCGTTACGTGTGATGGCATCGAAGATAGGAAAGGATTAAAGAGAACCTGCTTAAGCAGTTACATAAATTTGTTCATTTGAAATTATTAGAAATTTCTAGTTGCAATAGGTATTTGTACGAAACACCTTTTATAAAAGTTTTTAATAATGGGAGCGTGAAGTTATTAATCCCTAGATGATAATCTCCGATGTTCCGTGGGTATTCGCGTCGAATAACATACTTGAAGAAGGTTTACAAAGTCAATTTCAGACACATAGATAACGTCCCCCGCGTCACACCACCTTTATACAATGCACCGTGACAATAATCGGCCGCAATCGTGGCTGCTCTCTGCCATTAATTTCTCCTCGGCGGCGATCGCCCGCAGTCCAATGGCCCAGGACATCATCAGCCGCTGAACCGAGGAACGTTTGTCATTCTCGTGCGGCTCGCTGATCATCAACTTATCGTTTCGTCCGCAGAAAGCGATACATCGAGCGTTACGCGATGATTTACATCTCGTCGTCGAGTCACCGGTATCGTCTTCCATTGTGTAACCAGGATACCGTTGGCTCGGTTTCCTCTTAACTAGTACGATCACTCGTGAACGAGCTTATGCAAGCACGTGTTGGTACATACAGGTGGAGAACCACGCGTCCATACGTGTTCTGTAAAACGTTGGCCGAGCTGACGCTGGCTATGAAGAAAGGACAAAGGCAGGCATCAAGGACACGGCCTCGTAATTATCTCATGCAAAGGCACGCGCGCGCGCGCGCGCGCAATGTCCATTAGTCGTGACACGGGGCGCAAGCTTTCCTCGTTACGCTCATGCGCCAACGCACGTACACACGCGTGGCACACAAGCGTGAATAATGTAAGGAAAGCCGGGCAAAAGGGATACGTCGGGGGAGAAAAAAGCCAATAAGGGCTTTGTCCAACGGGGTGGCTCGAGTGCAGAAGATGCTGCCCCTCTACCTTAGCGTGTACCCACCCCCGGCCGGAAGGAGAGCCGTTTCCCAAGGAAAAAATTATTTTTTAGTACCTGCTGAAAAGTCTTTATTTTCTTCGTGTCACGCTCTTTTTATTACTTTATGTATATATACATATATATATTTTTTAATACGGCAGTGGGCAAGCGCGTGGAGAGGCACGCGAGCGTGAGTAATGGAAAGGAGAGAGGTGCCATGCAAAGGGATGATGCGAGGTGAAAAACCGATAAGGGCTTCACACGGGTAAGTTCTTTGTGGGTTGTTTCTGCGTGCGAAGAAGCAGCATCTTTTTTAGTACGTGAAAAGTCTCTTTCTCTTTATACTCTCTTCGGCAGCTTGGTTATAGCTATCTACGCGTCGGACGTGTACGCGAGCATGAGTAATTCAAGGAAAGAAAGATCGGTTAAAAGGCTGGTCGCGAGAAAGGAAAAGCCAATGGAGGACTTTGCCCAGCTAGGGGACGATCCCGTGCACACTATCCCTACGTTCCAGAGAAAATTATTCTTCACTCTGAAAGAAGTTTCGTTTCCATCTTCCGCGGGGCTGAAAATAGACGCGGCTAGGAAGTTCGGTACGGCGTGACGCCTCGTGGAATCGTTACTCTTCAACACAACGTTCTTACTAATGTGCAATTTGGATGCGAGCAAGTTAAAAAATCTTGAATAAAGAGACAAAGGAATCATTATCTCCTTTGGATGAAAAATAAAAAGGAATATGTATCGTTACTGGTACAGAAAAGTGCACTTCCTTTTCCCGACCTACAATTACTTCTGAAGGGAAAATTACGTTTTACGATTTCTAACTCCAAAAGTGCTCTCACTGTTATAGGTATTTTCGAAATATTTAACCATTCGCTTTTATCAAAACATTTCTCATCTACATTTTGCTTGTATTAATACGATTTTTCCGTAAGCAATACTATTTATTTCAACATACTGTTTGCTGTTTCGTTCCACTCGCAAATACCGTGCATCGCGCTATGTATATTTATCTAAAATATCATTCATTTTCGGAAAAATATCACTCAAAAATGGCGTAGAAAGATAATAGCGAGCAAAAATTCAAACGAGATGCCCTGAGCACCACGGCGAGACAAAGTACACAAACTTGTCGTAACAAACGATATTACTTGCTGGATGACTGGATATTAAATAATTAAAGTGCTATTCTGCGCCGGTGGCTTTCCGCGATTCGTGCAACTACGTCCTTTAAATTACTTTAATTAAACATCTCACAACTTCTCCTTATCCGGGGTCAGGCAACGATCGAGAAACTTCCTCCGTGGTCTCTCGCGTTAAACCGAATCCGGTTAAATTCCCAGGCAAACGATTCATCGACCACAAACGGCACCAGCCACGTGTACGCAGCCACGAAACAAATAATCGACGTCTAATGATACGAATTTTAATCGATGATTATACCATTTCATGCAAAACATCAATTTCTCTACACGACCAACGGTCGCCTAACGATCAATTATATCGCGCCCATAACGCTTTCACAGTGGAATGACGGAGATAATGAATTTCCCCGCGCATTCCCTGCACCTTTCCACCCCCTAGTATCCCTGATCTTCTATACCGCAGTCTGTGTACCTAATAGCATAGAGTGGAGGGCGCGTTGTCCAGAATCACCCTCACGAACGAACACTGACCCAGCGACGCGTGATTCGCGTATTCGGCTGCCAGCACACTAGCCCATGGTACACGTACACATGACCGTAACACAGACGTCCTGTTGATGTATGACGCTCGCGCACGCACGCACACATACCCAGATGAACGCGTAGTGTGTCGAGCACTTGCGCGCAAACTTGGCTCTGGAAGCAATTTACATGGCAGCATCTCTCCTCCAGAAGGACGAAGGGTGGCCTGGTTGGGATATAAGGGGGTATCGGGGGTGCGAAGGGCACGGGAGTAGTATGAGACGGCACTGGAGCATTGTAATTCAAGTAATGTAAGCTTTATGCAAAATACATGTTAGTTAGGAGTGCAGGAGATAGAGCCACCCCCGTCCACCACCCTCCGACCCTTGTCCGTCTTTGCGTCCCTCTCTGTCTTACCTACCGTTTCCTCTGTCCCTCTTTCTCTCTTTCGTCCACCGATCTACGTTTCCTCGTACTTTGTCGCTCCGATTCCCGCTACGCATTCCCTATCCTCCTCCCTCGTTTCACCGGGGTATACCTTCGCCTGGACGCGGCTACTCCGTGCTCTCCGTGACCCACGCGCGCGCACACACACATACACACGTCCTCCGTCACAGGTACATACCACAGATACACGAACGTTCGTGTGAAATTTATGTGTGGATATACGGCGACTCGTGCACGAAGGAACACCCTGTACGTGTTTCGTGGGTGTGCGACTGTGGTCGACAGTTGGTTTATGCAAAAGTGTACGTTACCTGGTTACATGTAAGGGAGTGCGTAAAGGCGCACGCACACCCTTCACTCGCCTCCCGTCGCACCCCCGCGTTTCGTCTTTTCTCCTCTCACTCTCGTGGCTTACACACCCTAAACCACCCTTGACCAAGGGATGGACGAGACATTGGCGTAGCTTGTCGATTCGAGGGTGACTGTTTTTTCGTTTACCCAAAAAATTTGTCTTAACTCGAGCTTCTTTCTCAAACACACAGACATGGTTGAGACATATATCATACAAGATCATGTTTGACTTGTAATTTGCGATAGAAACTAGGAAATGCAACGAATTAAAGTAGCGAGTGATCGACTAGGTTATTCTCTGTAATTGAATGGAGTGATTCGTTCGGATGTGTAGTATGTACCGGATGCGTTAAGTGGTAGGTGGAAATCTTGAAAAAATGTTCATTTTACGCCAATGAGAACGACGAATGAGTCTAAGGGTGTCGACCGGATGTAGAAGCTAAAGGGGTGGCCAGTCCTTTACGTGGACCGTGGCGCACGCGAAAGCTTCACGGAGGCTCGCAGCGGCTCCGAAAAAACGGACACACACCCTCTGAGAACTTCGTAAATAATCTGGAAGGCGAACATCCCCACCGTAAAGAACTCTTTGCGATCCTGGAAAATCGATTCTGGAACTGGGAACGGGAGCGTAGATGAAATAGGTTTCTTCTATTTCGTTACATGAAAAAGAGAGGAAAACAAATAGGTATGAGAAGAGCTTCAAAATGTTGAAGCTTGAGTACCGCGAGTTACAAGCATACGCGAAATTTTAATATCTAACTAGGAACAAACGTTTCGATTTATTTTTCATTAAAATGACCCAAAAGAAAAAAGAAAGAAACACTCATCCGTTCTATTGATTCAAAATAGTATCTGGAATCAGAAATAATAGAGAGTTTTACAAAGAGCACTGTAAAAGTAGTGCGAAACGGGGAAAACAATAAGCTGACAAATCGCTAAAAAAACATAGCACGAGGAAAGAGCAGAATTTTGAAAAACTGTCTGTAAGATACAAGTTGTATTTTATTCTTGAGCTCGTAAAATAATACATATGTATAATGTTTCAGTTCGTGCAGAGGATGCAAAAGCGCGTTGCAATGTCGCTTAATGGCACTTAGTACAATACTTTGCATAATCGCGTGTCATGTCGAGCAACCGGGTTGCACGATTCATGGAAAGTTTTCGAGCCGATGCGCTGTTTTACCGAGAAATACGATGCGTGTCGATCTACCGTATTGAAAGTTGCGTGACGCATCGAACGTAGATTGTAAAAAGACGTCATTTGCAGCGGAAATGATACAAAAGTTGGGATCGAAGTATCGTGCATTTCCCGTGTGTCGGTCGCTGATCCGTTTCTACGAATAATCGCGATGAAGATCAAATGCGTGTTAATAATAGGAAACTTTGTTGCATGTAGAAGCCAAATTGATCATCTCCGCAAAAATTAATTGCTTGTTTTTTTACAAATTACATAGTACAGATCGATAATTCTTTTAGTTAATGGTATTCTGTAAATTGCAAGGAAGATTATATGAAATTATTGTAAAAAAAAAAAGAAAGAGAAAGAAAGAGAGAGAGAGAGAGAGAGGCTAATTCTGTGAAACTCACATAATACATTCGTAAAATGATTTTTACACCAAATATCCAAATATTAGGTTGTCTGGAATGTTTCTTTCGTTTTATAAGGAAACAACGGATGCACGACATTTTTTGTTTCATATTATCTTATCCAATTACGTATAATCGTAATAATAGAAACGGAAGAAAATGGATCGTAAATGATTCGGTAAAATAATAGAAAACGAGAAATGTCGTGCGTCTATTGTTTCCTTATAAAACGAAAGAAACTTTTCGCACAACCTAATACTTTCGCGAGTCATTGTATATCGCTTAAATCGTATCCAAGCCAATAAGAAATGTAACAGCGTTATCACTGCAAACGGTTGGATTAAATTAATAAGAGCAACAGGGCGTCTAATAATCTACGGTATAAATGATTAACGCGCTGGTCCACTGACCAAGCAACAGTCATTTATCCCCTTTCTATGACACGGCGCGTATCTATATCAACGGTCTTACGACTATATCTACATCCATAAGATCCCGCATCTAATTTGCATGGGGCTTAAGCCGAGCTCGTGGCCCCTAAGATCGTGGAAACGACTTTCGACCATGGGGGCTGGTGAGCCAAGTGGCCAAGGGGGTGGTAGGTATACGCCGCCGTAGAGATGAGCTACGGGCAGTTCTGACCCCCTCGGTGAACAGAAATTACCCCCTTATCTCCCACCGGCAAGGCCGGCACCATATACTGAATCCTAATGCTCAATCTCAAGATAAACGGGGCCAAACCACCTCCGCCCACTCCCGTTGCAAACACCCCTCGATAGCAGAATGGGGCAGATAGTTTCACGTTGGCTTCTCTTATTTGATAACTGCTCGACGTAGTTGGCAATCAAACTGGAAATTGATAATCCGGTTGCTTGGTACGCGAGAAGTTGAATTAATTTCTTCGCCGGGGGCAGATATTTATGTCGTGTCTATGTTGGTTTCTTGCTCCGGTCGTACAAGATACGAGGTGTACGTGATGTCTTAATTCTGTGATTATTGTTTGCGGTGATAGTGTCACGTTTTGTGAAACGATCGTTGGTAGAGTATATCGTATATGTGTTTGCAGAAAATAGTGTTTGTTGGCGTTGGTAGATGTAGACTTGAATATGGCTTTCTATTTATGAATAAATATTTCATTGGCTTGGATGTATGCACAGTGACGTGCAATTATAAATTCTAAAGTTGTTTGCAAAGTGATAAATAGATACGAAAATGACCGACGAACAAAATTTACGACATCTATTATAATGTGTATTTCGAATAGTTACGTACTAAAATAATTATTTACAAAAATATGATACACGCGATAGTAAAAATGATCAAATAACTTGCACGAATACCTCTACTATACTTCCTACGTCGAGTTTTTCAAATATAGATATTATCGTAATCAAGATATGATTATTCGACAATTGCGTTATAAAATTTCGTCCCTAAGCAATTCGTGCGCCATACAATCGTTAATATCGTTTTCCTAGGTATATAGTATTACGTTGATTAGGATGTTAGAATTCGCTTTGAATCGCGCTTGATAACTGGAATCAACGTGATTTGGACGAACAGTACGGAAACAATCGAAGTAGAAATTGATAACACGAATTACGTGGAACGTTGAATATTAAATTGGAACGCGCTGATAGACACGCCGCGCGCGATAATGGTGGACGATGTTCGAGTATAATACATTACGGAGATGATAGTGCAATTACGCGAATGTAATATTATGCTCTGAATTATTACATCATAAGTACGTCAAGCCTGTAATATACGCAGTAATAACAGTTACGATGTGTACACGGTATATGCTAACGCTTCTATTAAATTATTCATTGAATAATCAGTTTAACAATATTATCCCAAAATTATAATTTTATTATTAGAGTCGATTAAGTTGTGCAAAATTAGCAAAGGGTACGAAGCTTATTACATATTCAATTAACGTCCGAATTTAGAGGAGATCCATATATTAATTACTAATACAATAATTAATATGTTATATTCGCTTCTTATCCACTGATGCATCTATAAATCACCGTACAAATACGTTTGCTGTGTACATTTCAATCGACTTTTAATGTTATGTACGCTATAATTATGAACGATATTTTTATGAAACCGAACATATTTCAGTTTGTATCTAATCACAATACCAATCCATTTATATAACTATAATATTAAATATCGAAAATGATGTTACACTTTTATCTCGTATAGTATTTTTAACGTTTAATCTTAATTCAATATTATCCAGGAAAAGAAAGTAAATTGTATTGAAACACATAAGAATGTATTAACGTGTAATATAGCGACTCGCTTGCATGATCAACTTTAAATCGCTTCTACGATATTAAATAATTATTAATATTTAAGAATGTTAATCCCTTAGAATAGAATAAATATATTATTAACATATCAAAGTATCAAAGAAACATCACTCATTAGTGGCTATGATAGCCATTCATCTTGAAACACTTTGCTACAAAAAAAAGCTATCGTGACGTTATAAACCAAGATATCTGATCCGTGTATGTTTGAAAGATCATTCGGAAAATTATTTATGAAACCGTAATATCTCGTAAACGTAACAAATCTCGATATACGTATTAATCAATGAAGAATTCGGCAATATAATATTTATTACTAGATACAAGACAATAGGATTTAATTAAAATTTTCTTAACTTTACGTACAATTTCATGGTTTCGAATTTTCTGTGAAGACAAGGCTAAACCAGACTTCGTTTCTAAACACGACAAAGCATGGAAGACGAGAAAGACAGAGCAGAGAAGGGATCGTTGCCGTCATCCGGAAATTTCGGAGAATCGTCGATCGATGCAGGAGTGAGGAACCATCCCTTGGAAATTTGGTCCTGGAACGGACACCGGTTATATATTCCGCGGCTCTAAGATTAAAGCTCAACCTACATTCGCCATCTTACCGGTGTATGCACGTGTACGCGACGAAATTTCGTGCGACGCAAGAACGACGGACGCTACGAAACTGCGATAACAATTGCGTTCGCTTTATTGCGCACGGTTAACTTTCGTTTTGAACGCGACGCTGCGCTAGGACGAAGATCTTCGTTGAATAAATAGCCGCAGAGTTTAACGGATCGACTGCCGCGCGAATTTTAAAATAAATAAATTGTACACTATAAAATTGTAAAAATCCTTCGTGCAAATAAAAATGTATATCTTATATTTGATACATCTATGAAAGACCACGTATGTACCAAAAATACACAGAAAAAATTAACCACTCTGGAAAAGTGGAAAACGATGATACAATCCAAGTTGAAACTCATCCAACGAAATACGTAATCATCGAATGGAAGAAAATCATGCCCACGCTTATCAATCACCTTCACGCCGAATCTCCTCCCACTCGTTCTCTCTTCACTGAAAGCGCAGCCAGGCAGCCAACCATACTCGAAATTGCCCTTAAACTAGACGCACGGGTAATATCTAGCTGCGCACCATAGAGAGGCGGCGTAAAATCCAGAAAACCCATATAACGTCGACATGCAATTACACACGCGTGCACGGTTGCGCTCGCGCGGCCATCAACGTGAGTCCAGACCGACGACTCTCTTGCACGCATACGAATCACCCATACAAGATTCGTCCATCCACACTGGTGCTTGTATGGCCACATGGACATCTACACACGCGCTTACCACCCGACGCGCGTAGAATGTAATTAAGATAAATTAGCGTTAAGGGGAATTGGGCTGAAGCTCGAGGGTGGAGGAGGCTGAAAGGGTGGACGAAACGCGTTCAAGTTAGTGTGAGTCAGGCGAAAGTCGATGTACGTGTGTGTACGTATACGTACAAAACGGCTAGAACACAAAGTAACGTATACGTATGTAGTACACGAAGTACGTGAACGAAGTACGTCTATATGTATTTGTTCGCCTTCTCGTTTGCCTGGCCGCGTGAACGGCGACGAAGAGACAGGTGGAAGCGAGGAGGGTGGAATAAAGAGGGCGAGTGGCGAGAGGAAACTGTCCAGAGAAGTGTGTACGTGTATCTGTGTGGAAGCGTAGTTGTGTGCATGCAATGTGTAGAGGCGTGTGTTTCTTTGTGTGTGCGCGCGGTTCGCGCAAGTAAGCTTCGTCGGCGTTACGGCACGCTGGAAGCTTAATGATGCATGCCGCCGGCGCCAAACGAGCATCCACTGATAAAGCGATGACCAGGGGGCGAGAAGAAGGGACACGAAACTCTTTCCGTAAGCCCGGACCAAGGTTATCGGGCGGGCTATCGATCGGTTGCATCCGGCCAGTTGCATGTTTTGCCGATAAGTCGAAGCTTACGCGACTCCGTAAATTATGACGCCTAAGTCGCCCCGTCTTACGACAGTACACGAGACTTGCCCTGTTTGCGATTATGAACGACCGTCCTGTACGAAGATTTCGTGTTTCGTGAAGCGGAATTTTACTCCTTGCCTTGATATCTTTCGAATCGAATCAGAAGAATTAAAAGTCTCTGAAAACCGTGAGTTCTAGCGGATACATATGACGAAACTTTCGTGTACGAAAATGAGGAGAATTTAATATACAAAGTTTAAATACTTTACATATGTATTAGAAGTTTCGCGCGAAGAATTAAGCTGACGCTCGCGCGTCTAATCGTCTGCGTCATTTTTAAGAAATATTAAATTATTCGTGTTTAAACCTAGCCTGAAATTGTACTTATGCAGAAAATGTGGAAAAAAGAAGGTCCATAAGAGTTGTAAAAAGCACCGTCTCACCATTCACGTCTCACGTCGATGCAACTATGTATCACACAGGTAGACAAATATTCTCATCAGGACCAACGATGACAAGCAACTTTTTAATCTGTGCGCCGTCAATCTCGAAATTTTTCGACGCAAACCACAAATTGTATCATAAATCACGATCTTTCTCGTTCTATCCACCTTGGTAGAAACTCGAGAAATCGATGATATCGCGTGGTTGCCTCGCCGCCGACCAAAATTTCTGGAAGACCATCGTCAGAAACAAGCTCAGAAACGTAAACACTCGCATACAAGCAAATGTACGAGGAGAAATTACGCAATTACCAGCTGCATACCAACGGTATCTAGTGCGTTCGCCATGAGGTTTGGACAGCGGAGAAGGAACAACGCCTCGGGGATGCTGCCGCTGATGGACGTTTCCGATACGAGACAGAGACGACGAGGGAATGAGGGAGCGAGAAACGGCGTGCAGATAGGAACAGTACCAGACGAAGGAACCTCGCCGAGAGAACGAGAAAGCAGTTGTTCCCTAGTTTCTCCGGCTATTATATTATTTAATTAATTAAGTTCGCAAGACCCTCGGCAACCCGTTCGCGTGATTAATAACATTGTACGGCCGTAGCACTATTAGTCCGACCTTGGTTTGTGGATTTACGTTGTGCCAAGTCTATATATGTATTACGTTTCTGGCCATCAAATGGGCCCAGTCGACGCGACGTCAAACGCACACACAAAGGTTTTGCTACGAGCGTCGTCTTTCTTCGGTGAAAGACAAAATTTTGCTTGCAACAAATTAGTTACACAGAGATATTTCGGTTGATAGTCGCATTAATCATAAATTGAACGTCGTAGAATCGTTATTTATAAAAATTATGAATGTTGCAAGCATCGTTCTGTAAAATCTGCTTTGGGTTTTACGATTATTAATGTCAGTTTCTTGTGATATATAAATTTATTTTTGGGGAGAAGCGGAACCCTAATTATATATACGTCTGGATAATGACATTGAGAAAACTATAAACCAAGTCGATGTATTTGGCTTTTGACAGGCTCATTTATTGGTCAATGATTTATTGCTAACGGCTGACTGCCGGTGTTGATTGAAAATATGTTGAATAAGAATATTTTATAGTATCTATTCTATTTCGAACACAAGGTTTGAATATGATTATCGCGAATGTCACTAAATTCGTTATTAATTATACATGGAACATAACTTAGTGAATATTAATAAGATATACGGAAATTGTAAAACTTGAAGATAACGAAGCAATTCATTGCCTAAACGCGTTCAGTTTATCAGGAGGTGGATGCGAACGTGTCACTAGCCTGAACGCGTTGAACGAAATTTTCTCCTATTGACGGGGGACAGTTAAGTGCTCGTTAAAGAGTCGCTTTATCTTGGTCCGTCTGAGGGATGGAACTGTTATCTTCAGCGTGAGAAAAAGATTCTCCTCCAAGTTATTTTCACACCCTGTAAAGAACCGATTCGCTTCGTTCGATCGACAAAAGTACTTCACGATTTTGTTCTTAGAAGGAATAAAATATAATTATCGAAACGATAAAATATATAATCTTTACCACCGGTATTAATTTGCAAAGAAGATTTAAATACTATTTAAAAAAGAGAGATTGTTTCTAGAATTTTCATACAATTTATTATCGTAGATGTACTTTGCAGTTCATTTTGATTCGGTTCAGATGGTCACAATTTCAAACGTGAACCCGTACGGAATACAAATAAGAATGCTAGCCACGTCGTAGTTAGAGCAGAAGTTTGTAACCCCAATTGGGATTCTTTATAGTAACAAAACCGTAAATGTGTTAACTTTATTGTGTATTATGCAATACTTTACCCTTGCAAAAATAATAGTGCTAGTATCTAGGTATAAACTTTATTGAGATCTATTAGGTTGTCTGAAAAGTGTCTTTCTTTTACAGACACGTCTTTTACAACGATGCATCTTTATACGAACGTAAAACCTAATCTGTCGATCGTTGTGATCTTTATCTCGATAGAACAAAATGGATCATACGGAATTCGATAAAATAATATAAAACGACAAATGTGCATCCATTATTTACTTACAAAACGAAAGAAACTTATCGGACGACCTAATATTTAAAGTAGATAGTGTATATTCTGATACCTAGTTTACAAAAGATACTCTTCCGTTCTATTCGGAAATTCTATTAAGATCAAAATGCTCGTAAGAAATGTTCCGTTTCGAAAATAAAAAAAAATTATAAAGTATGGATGAAAAAAGATATAAAATATACAGCGGCGAGTATATAAACAGGAACATAGAAAAGGAAGATTTAATGTCGAAACGGCTTTAAGTTACTCGCTGCATAATTTACAATCGCAAAGCAGAAGAAATGAGAACACCCTTGCCTCGTCCATTTCGCATTTACGAAAGATGATCCGCAAAATGTTTATATAATAAGCAGGAAGAGGGTCGTAATCGCTTCATCGAGCGGGGTGTCAAAAACCGCAGAGATCCGAGGACACGAGGACAGGAGAGAAAATTTGGGAAAAATGCAAATGCGGTCCGTTGTCGAAGCGTAAAAGAGGGCGCAAAATCCAGCCGGAGTCGGTCTTATCGCAAACAGGGCTGAAGTCCAGCCGGTCGTTTCGTCCAAGATAAGCCACGTCCATTTGCAATATCTAATCTCGTTGTGGACGGCGCCTAAAGAGTCCCCGGACAGCTCTTCTCCACTCGACTCGCTACGTTCCTGTTAATATACGAAAGACCATCGTCGATTCTTCCATTTCCCCGAGTAACATCACAACGAAAAGGGGGATGGAAATTCTTCGTCGGTTTTTTCCACGAAATTTTACGAAATAATATTTTAAGATTCGTTCGAGTTTCGCCTTTTATTACCACGTTGAAGCATCGTCATTCAATGCAACAACGTTTTTTGTACGTTGATAAGTATG
The DNA here is from genome assembly GCA_014737475.1 of Bombus confusus. Lineage (NCBI taxonomy): Eukaryota > Metazoa > Arthropoda > Insecta > Hymenoptera > Apidae > Bombus > Bombus confusus. The sequence goes on from JACXIV010000014.1 coordinate 2,712,562, forward strand.
ATTTTACAGCGGCAGGGGATGAAGCTACGTGGAAGGGTAGTTGCTTGGCAATTGAAAAAGATCTTCTGGCCCAGCGACAAAGGAAAAAAGTAGAACATAAGCTGCTCGAGTTTTACCGGTAAATAACCCTCTCTCACGGGTTTCTTTCTCCTTTTTCTGGCGTATCTTAAATCACAAGGCGGCGGTTCGTGAACCGACCTACCCCAAAGTAGCAACGACAGCAGCTCATCACCCCCTCCCGCGAGGAAGCCAGTCAGAAAAATGCCGAAACATGCCGGTCCCCCTGTTGTGTTCATCCCCCGAATCTGGGGCCACCCTCGTGTGTCAGCCCTCGACGAAGGCTTGCTTAGGTCATTGACATGCACCCTCGCAAAGAGACTGCAGAACCCGCGTCCTCGTAAGCGGATACCGACGAAACGTTTGCATTATTCCGGAATCGGAACAGGTCCCCTATTTAAATTAACTCTTCAGCGTGTACATTAACTCGATGATTGGCAAAGTAATGAACCGATAAATTTGATCGTCATCTCTAACTACAGATCCCTATGTCGAGATTTGTTCTACCAGATACCTGTTCCACTATGCTTTTCGAATTTCCGAAGCGGTGTTATTTATTTTTTAAAAAGTACTTCTTGCAATCCCTTCTTCTCTCCTCGCTAATGATTCTTGCTAACTACAGTACACTTCGTTCCCTCTATTTTTGACAGAATATAATTTAACCATACATGCTCGAATGGTTATGTTATCACTTAGTAAATGTCACGTATAATATATTCATCTTCAAAGAGCTTCTTTATTTTTCAATTGTAATATAACAAGATAAAATCTTTCAAATTTCAGTGGTTAGGATTCATTTGGACTGCATAAATTTTCTCCATAAACATAATGACGAGATAGATTTTTCATCACGAAGGAATTAAGGAGATATTTTTGATCATAGTGGTAATTGGACGTTTACTCCCATTTTTTTTCTTTTTTTTTTTTTTTCTCGTAATAACATCGTCGGCCCGTTAAATGTACGTCCTTTCTGTCCCCGATAACAATTCGGAAAAGTTTTGAAACGGCGAAAAATCGTTTCACCCCGTAGGATTGGTTCACCTGCAAAAATAGCTCGATCATCGCCCATTGTTGAGAGCGCACCCTCCTATGAAAATTTCGTCGCCGGGGCGTTCAGTGATGCGGTGCAGCGGATGCATTATTTACATGCCACGGATACAACGGCGCATCGTGCCGCATTGATGCACGTCATCGAGCACGATGAATCGAAAAAAAGAAAAGAGAGAGAACTAGAAAGAGAAGCTGTAATTGAAGTCGTGTCAAGATAGAAATTTGAATTTTCATCACGGTTCACTTTCGTATCGTTCCATTCGATTACATTCCAGTTTTTGTCCTGCGCGTTTATGTTCACATTCTAACAATTTCATCCAGAGCAGATGGATATATTATTTGGAAAATAGGAATGAAGAAATTGAAATACGATAAAATCCAGCGCGATACGTTACAGCGTTAGCGCCAGAGAGATTCCAGTAGGCTAACCAATATAATATTATAAATGCCACACCTTAAATGTCATTATACGTAACGAAATTATTAATAGAGACACCTGTTTCCCATAAAAAGTTGGGAGTATGTATTTTTTTGTATCTGACACTAGAGACGCGATCGATATCAAAATATCAAAAAGGTATTTAATACCATGGAAAAATCATTGGTGCATCGTTGCAGCGAGATACAGGTTTAAAAATCGTCGGCGCGACGCGTTCGCAAATAGCGTCGCATCATTGGTCACGTTGACAGCGGCGCAAAAAAGAAAAATAGAAAAAAAGAGCGTCATTGCGATAAATCATCTCGCTCGACAGGCATTGAACATTCTCGCAGAAGATTTTCTCACACTTGCCGCCAGCCAATCGGAGGCCGGTATTCCGTCGGCAACCCCGAAACTCTGACCAATCCCGTCGCGTAGCACGATGATCGATGACCGATGAAATTACCGATTGTCGCCGACACCACGATCGTTTCACTTTTTTTCTTCCAGCTCTCCGTTCCCTACATTCGTTTTCTCGTTTTCGTTCACTCCCCTCGCTAGTTTTTCTCGCTATAATTATTCGCGACAAGACGAAATCGGTGAAATCATTGCGCGCGTATATTCGAAACGGATGCAGAAAATTGGCATAGTAAAACATTGATAATTGCATTACGTATGATGGTATTTAAAATACGAACTTTACAGTTGATTTTTATACTTGTTGAGACTATGTCTGATAACTGAACGGTTGTATTATTAAAATCCGTACGTGGATGTACGTGTATTAGTATCTACCGAAAAGACGGTAGGTGCAGGCGGTGAAGATGAGAACGACGGTGGTCATGGGTATCGTCGGTGTAAATTAATTAATCCTCTAAACGCGCGCGCAATTAGTCGAACCGACGGAACGACGAATATTGGAGGATTCCTGGAAAGCGTGGACCCGTGAATACCGTTCGGCGAATTAATCTCGAAATTGCGGTAATAAAGCAATCGATGCCATGGCCGGAACTGCGTTCGAACAACATCCAAATAGCGGAACGACGATAGCCGTGTACCTGGTTTTCAGCACAATGTGCTTAGGACGACGACGACGACGCGCCGACGATGCAGCCTGCACTTCTTCCGTATCTTCTCTGTATAGAGGTGTTCGTTCAGTGCCACTGGAAACACCCGGTATACAATATTGTTCGAGGAAACAATGGAACTCTGCGTTTCCCTGCCGCTAGCTAGCGTTGAACTCACCCTATCCCCTTTCGTCCACGGTGTTCGACTACCCCTCTGTAGTACGCGGACAAGTGCACTTGTCCTTTCTTATCGTTGCTGCACCACGGCAAATTATGATTGCCCTAATTTCTTTTGATTCACGGCTGCCACGTCCTTGGCTGCGATACGCGGCACTCTTGAAGCGCGAGAGGGTGCCGAAGAGGATGGTTTCGGGAGATAAACCTCGCTCGAATTTGTTTCCGGTAATTGGTATCAGTGACGCGATAACAATCGGAAGTGGGGCTGAGTGATCGGCATTTGGATATGGATAGCGTGTGTACGTTCTAACAGCTTCTTAGGGGAGAGTAGTCGTAAATGACGAAAGGGTGAGTTGTGGGTGTTGCTGGTTAATCGAAGTACCGTATACGTGAACGAAGTTATGACATCGTTATCGTCGTAATTAAAAACATATTAAGGTATTTGTACAATCTAGGTGTGTTTGCTACGCGAAATAATATCGAATCTATATTATACAGAATGTAATTTAATTATTATAGAAATATTACGGGTTTATAGCTTAACGGTTTTTGGAATGTTGACTTAAAAGCAGCCGTTTACCCGGAAAATAATAAAATCTTATTACCAAAAAAACTGAGAAAACCCCGCATTATACCGAGATTATCCATCACGAGGATGAGGAGTCGTAAAATCTTTTTTGTCGTCGTTCCATGGAATACAAAAAAAAAAACACGGAAATAGAAGTGTATTTGAGTTTACGGTAAACGTGTCATAAATTTAAAATGTATAATTATTCTTTATATATATCTTCTCGTATAATTCGAAACATTTTAACACTAACCTTAGCAAGCCCGGTTCAATGCCAGGTTTCAAAATTTAATTTAAATTTTTACATTCCTCGTTATTTCTTCTGTTCATTCAACTTTATGTAAATTCTTGTATCATCTGATTAATCAATTTCTCAATTTTTCTTAATATAAGAATTTACGTAACGTTGGATGAACAGAAGGAACAACGACGAACGTACGATTTTAAATTAAATTTTGAAACCGATCATTTCACCGGGCCTGGTAAGTTCAGAGTTAATCGCAAAGTGTAATTGTTAATTGCATGCACAATCTCGCGTAAAAGGTAAGCTGCGCTCTATAAATAGAACTTTTCTTCATCTTTACTGTATTGTTGCTTCGTCATTATCGATTTTCAATGAAATATTCCTCTCTACCTGTCAACGTCACATTTCTTCATAGTTGTCGGTCTTCTTTCTTAGTACTTAATCTTTAATACGCGCTAAGAGGACAGAGCGAACGACGAAAAAATGGCAATCGCTTAAACGACGAACGTTCGCGATTCTAAAGGTTTCTGAATTTTGGAAAGAAAATATAGCAACAATGAGATTTTTGACACGTAAAAATTTGATATCTGCAGCAGATTGCCCGCTTGTAATTGGCATCGACGTACGACAGCATAAACGCTCGCGGGGCCGCAAAATCGTCGGACAAAAAGGAACAGGCTTCATGACCGCGTCATGTGGGCGCGAACAAAGGATTTTTGCGCCTCGTTTCTCGCGGCATTTCGTGTTTCCGAGGGCCGAAACCTCGTGGAAAAGGATGGAAGAGAATCGCTGGTCAGACTAACCAGAGAAAGGAGGAACGAGCGCGGCGAAGAAGAAGAAATCGAACTGCGCTCCGCCATGGTGGATCGACGACGCATCGAAAATTAATGTGAATACCACGAAACTGGTCCCCGCGGCATTCGCCCGCGGGAACGGTATTTCTGTATTTACCAATAGTATCGATGATATTTCTTCGTTTTTTTTTTCGCTCTTCCTCTCTCCTTCTCCCTCCTTCTGTCTCCCCCGTTCCCTTCTTTTCAGATCGATAAGATCTTCAGCGGAACACGACGAACGAAAATTATAGGTTTTCGCGGTTTGAATTATTTCTCGATGTTGTGACGGCCCGACAAGAAGAATGGCCAGGAATTTTCGTGTTTGTGGAAGAGCCGGACGTTCGTTTCGAGGAACACAGTCGTTAATTGTCGAAGGAAATGCTGGATTACAATGAAATAAATGTAATAAATGATGATCTACCCCCTTCTTGAAAGAGTTAAGGCTATTTAGTGATATCGAAGGGGTAGACACGTAAGAATTATCTTAATCGTTTTAACATTATCGATAAAAGCAGAAGATTTATACGTATCTTGTAGGATATTGCAACGAAGGTGACAGCACGTAGTTTACAGAAATACGTTTCTCAGGGGCATTATGACCAACGCCTATAACGCGAACAGGAGAACATTTATAAATTATACCGTTAATTACGCAATTCCACAAAAAAACCATCTAGATAGCCTTGGCAAATTATCGTGACAACTCTGCGGCAGTTTATACACACGCTGAAGCATTATCATGCAAAACTACCAGGGAAACTCGTTCGAAATATAATTTATCATGTTGTACAGTTCTCACGCGGATCGTGCTATACTTAACCGAACTTCAACTTCAATTCACTGGATCTCGTTAATCGAACCAGAAACCAGAACCTAACCATTAAATACGGCGCACAGTGCGCTCTTGCGAATGAACCACATTCGCCGTACTCCTCTCTGGCCGTGGATATAACCAAAATCAAGGTCACCAGTTCCCCCGGTCGTGTCGATCAAAATGCAATTTTCATAATCGATACTCCCGCTGCGCGATGGCGGCGCGACGATAATTCGGTATCGCGTTCGCGCGGCACCGCGCCGGTTCACCCCGTGCCTGAAATTCGAGGAAAACGTGTGAACGAACTTTAATTGTGCCGGAGTTGGTCCAAACAAAAGGACCAGCGCTCCCCACCTGTTCCCGCCCCCGCTTCGCCATCGCTGTTCGCGTTATCCTGCTCCTTTTCTCTCGCTGCTCGACGAAAACGAGGAGGGTGAGAGCCGCGAGGAGGAGCAAGAGAGACAGAAACGAACAGAGAGAGAGAGCGAAAGAGCGTCCAAGGTTAAGGCAAATCACGCCGCGGGATGACGTCACGATGCAGTTAGACTAGTTTTAGTTTTAGTTCGGGGTCCAGCCTGTCTTTCTCCGTTTCTCTGCCTATCCCTGTTGCGCCGCCTCTTCCAGTTACTTTCTCGCTCTATCGTTCTGCCAAGCTGGACTGGACAAAGGATGTTGTGGGAACCGTGGTGCCGGTGAGTCTCTCGCGAGATGCGGCTCGCGAGCAAGTGGCGAAAAAGGACGAACGATGGCAACGAAGAAGAGAAGTGGGAGGGAGGAAAAATCACGGAAAAAACCTAGCGTGTGTGATGGAGGGGCGAGGGGAAAGGGGAGAGAATCCGCGACGCGATGAATTTTTTTTCCGGCCAAGCGTTTTTCGATTCGGTCGGCTTGTTTCTCTTAATTAACTCTCGATCGTTGTTCGAGACGACGAAAAAACCGCACCGCGGTGACCTTGAGCTGTCAGAGACGGCTTTGATTAACTGGCGCGTTCGTTATTAACCGTGGTGGTATAAGCTGCGGTGAAATATTTTATGCGCTCGCGGGCCGCGCGTGACGTAACAAGAGCCCCAATGCGATAGTTCGTTTCGCCGGCTCGCGAAAAAAGGGAAACCGTGGAAGGTTTCTCGATTTCGCCGGTCGTTATTTTGCCGCAAATAGAGAAATAAGACGAGGTAAAAATCGGGACGCGTTTAAACGCTGCGAAAAGAAAAAGACGCGGCGTAACAGAATCGCGGCTAACAGATTGGCGTTGCCTCGGTACGGTTAAAAGGAACTTTCTTTGAAACACTAGGAGGAAGGTGTATAAGGACGAGGATTAAACGGAATTTAAGTTTGATCAAAGCGATCGAGAATTACTTTAACGTGTGTATTCGAATTGGAATTAAGGAGATGCTTTGTACAGAGGAATTTAGAATGCGATCAATATCAAGCTCTGCAGAAGATTTGATTTGAACAGGGATTAATGTTTACGTGTATGGTAGATAAATCGAAAGGTTTCGTTTGAACAGGAATTGATGTTAATGTATACCACGGATAAATTTTCAACTCAAGAAAATCGCGAGACAAATTTCCACGACGTTGATATCGACCCATGAAAGAATCCCCCGTGAACCAATTCGTGGAAACATTTCTAACATAATTTTCAAGCTCAACACATTCTTCGGCAGAGAAAAAAAGCAATGAGAAAAAAACAAAGATTGGAATCGTTTGGAAGACACGTGCCTCGAAAGTCCCAGTTGGAGTCGTTGGCCTTCTAATGCAGTAGGAAACTATAAGGTCCGCGCGATCGTTGAATGTAACCCAGCAATCATACGGTGGTCCAATTACCATAAGAAGGGCTCTAATTTCACACAATGCCCTCTTTTTTTTCCCCCAGAGCCGTTCTCTCTGTCCGCGGGCCACGGTTGCTCCTTGTGGATGCCGGGCAAGTTGCACGTGGTCGACAATGGCACCCAAGGGTCGAGCACCGATCGACTTTCACGATTTCTCAATAAGTTTTCAATAGCCAGGAGGATCGTCCCCTCCGCACGAGTCGTGTTCCGTGAACGAGAAAAATTTGATACGGACACGATAGGGCGCGGGAAGACCCATGCAGGAGTTCTTGGAGCATCGTGGCTCATCTTTGAATCAGAAACGATCCATTTTTCGTCAGGTGCGTTTCAAGACGATTCTTATATTTCGGCACAGCGCAACTTGCCCCCTTATCTTCGTTTTATCATATTTTATTATTTGTAACGACCACGAGTTTGTGCTTTACAGGGTAGAACATGGTAACCCAACACTCGACGAAGAAACAAACGTACGGGGACACCAGCCTTGGAAAACGGATCTCTCATTGTCAGCAGCGGCCGAAGTGGTCCAGTCGAACGAACCAATGAACACAAAGAAAACCGGTGGAAACGCGAATACATGCGAGACGATGTTCGACTAACAAGAACGTAACTTTTATCTTCGGTTTCCTGCTGCGTGTAGAGAATTAGAATTCATCGAGTTCAATGACGTTAACAGGCACGAAGGACGAGAGCATCGAAAATGATCGTAGAATAAACACGAAGCTTCAAAACGAGCGAGAAGCGGAGGATGATATCGACGACAGAACATAATAGCGACGCGCGTAAAAGCATTTAGTCCGTTCTGAAAAAAAAAAGGAGAAAAGAGAGAAAGAAACATAAAAGAACCAGGGGAGAGGTGCGCGGCGAGGAAAAGAGGTAGCAAGGGAAAAAATAGGATGGAGGGTTCGCGACGGAGAGGATGGCAGGAAGAAGGGATTGTTACGGTGGAAGGACGAGAAAGGTGGACGCATTCTGTCCGCGGGGGTGGGCGATTAAAATTTCAATTCGTTTTCCGCGCGAACTGAGTCAGCCCTTCCCTCACCCTTCTTCCATCTCGCGTCCGTCTTCTCCTCCTATAAAGCTTCATCCACGGGCCAACGGAGGCTCACGGGACTGCAGAAGACCCACTTTGTTATAATTTCCTTTAATGACGCGGTCCTGCCACCCTTCCCTCTGTCTACTTCCCTTGTTCGCCCCCGCACGTCCCTGCTGCCGGCGGTGCGGAATATTTTTATTGCTTTGCCCCCGTCTAGCGGCCGCGACGCGATGGAGTTCAGAGACGTTCCGCAAGATTGAGGGTGCGGAGACTGGAAAATCTTGCCTCAGGTCAAATTGCTGGATGACTCTAGCCAGTTTAAATGCTTTATTGTGACTTGTCGCTGTGGAAAAGGGTTTGAGAAGAGGATATGGCTAACCCCTTTCTTAAAACACTTCCGAAGTACACGGATGAAATTGATATCCTAATTTATGGAAATTTTCGTGCCGTTTTTCAAAGAAGAAATTTCAGGATATTAGCGCGAGCAATCGGTGGGCAAACATATTGAATTTAGTATTTCGTATTAATATAAATAATATACCATATAAACATTGAGATTGCGGACTGTATTGTTATCGTAACTACTTAGTAAAGATCCCGTCGTTGTTAATGATTAACGATAACTAAAAATATTTCGTATCGTTAGCAGCGATCGTCCCTGAACAACGTCGTTCAAACTAACTTATCAACCGTTATACTGTGATTTGTTTAAATTGGAATAATCCCACGCGCACCGATACATTCGGATTTACATAGAAACCAGGAACAAAACTCGTCTCATCGATATGCATGACGTGAAACCGAAACCGACGTTGCTGCACTCTATCCTTAGCCTTTCTTTCTTCTTTCGTTCGCGAAGCGTACTCGCGAGAAAAATGCTCCATCTAGAGAAAAACAATTCCATGGTCGTCGTATGGTTGGGAAGGGGGCGCGTCTGAAGGTGGAAAGCCAGGATCGCTGGAAATGCACGTCGTCGCACGTGTTACGACGAGGAAATCTCCTCCCTCGTCCCGGAGGATCCAACGGCGAGGAGCGCGGAACGGGGCAGACAGGGTAGGATTTCCTTAATAAAATGGGGCGCAAACGCCACGCCAGCGAATATCTAGCTGATAGTGATTCGGTCAGCTCGGCGTCCACCTCGAAAATGCCGAGCAGAAGCGTAAGGCAAAAGGGGGTTGCTAGGATGAAATCCGTGGGAGGGTAGGTGTTGCTTAGGCCGATTCAATCTATCGCGTTCTCGCTTGGTTATGAACAGCTGGATTTATCTTGGATCGTTACCAGTGATCGATATTACTGTTTGTCGAATAAAACGATATCTTTAGTCGTTTCTCTATTTTCTTTTTTTTTTTTTTTTTTTTTTTCTTTCTGAGGAAACATGTTGATCATGGGGTAACTTCGATATTCGAAAAGGTAGGCGTAATGCGACCGATGATAATTATAGGGTAGTATCCAGGTGATGATTTTAAGGAAAATGAGTAAAAGGTTTGTATCTTTGATGAAGTGGTTCCAATAATTTTTGTAAAAGTACAGACAAGTATGAAAGCTAAAAATATCACGGGCTGAATTTAGCTCAGTGTCTTTAGTCAAAGGACACGGCAAACATGCAGAAAAGTCGAATTTCGAGGGTCGAGGAGATGCGGTTTTCCTGGCAGAAAGGCGAGAAGATTTCCACGAGGGTGACCATCCCCTTCTGTCAAGTTAGCGTTATCCAAATCTAACACGTAGACCAGAGATGCAGGGGCGTTCGTGATAACGTTAGTATGGAAATTATTGTTCGTGGTCCCACGCGTAGATGTACGGTCATGTGTTTGTGTGCCTGCAAGCGTCGGAGGATGAGAATGCTTCGAGTCGATATCGCAAGCTCTCTGAAAATGCATGTTAGCCTTAGATCGTTATAATATTCTACAAGTTGTTGAAGTAATCTTTGCGAGAGCGTTCACTTTTAGAATATAATTTAAAACTTTCATTCAAAACGTATTTCAAACTTTCTTCGTAAAATCGACCTGCTTAAAGTTGAATTTTACGATTATTCGGTAATTCAGTTAAATAACAACAGATTTAAATAATTGATAATATTTCAATAATTTTTCATTTATGTCGTTTTAGCCTTATGTAGATGTAGAGTTCTATGTTTGAACCTTAAGAAGGAAAAATCGCATTAAGATGATGTTAAAAAGATTCTACAGTAACAAGAAATTATTTTGGAAAAGTATACAAATTTCTGTAACGATTGCGATTGAATAAAATTAAAATTTTGCAACACAGATAAATAATAAAGTAAAATAGTTGCTTTATATGCAGAAGGTAAAAATTGACAATAAGTTCGTTTGAAGATTGACATCGTTGCTCGTTCTGGGACACAATCTTGAAGGTGCCAGTGTGCTTTTCGGCTGTTTCCAGCCACGTAGATCGCGTTATTTTTGCCGAAGTCTATCTTCCAGAATCTCCGACTTGCTGTTCTCTTTGTCGACCGAACGTGCGCGAAATGCTGAGAGAGTACAATGGTCAAATCGAAATTGCAATAAATATTCGTCTAAATTTATAATTTTTTATAAATAATCTTTTGTTTCCATAAATATTTCATTTCGCATTTTTAAGCTTTGTATTACAAAAATATTGTTTAACTCAAAGGAAAATGATACGCGAAGATTATAATAAATTATATCAGGCCAGCGAGAAGATAAATTTTTTTCTTATCGGAGCAGAGGCAAGAAGAGGATCCTTAGTGAAAGAAAGATGATTTCACTGGCTTCTCGTTCTGGATAGACTATGTTTACCAAAGCTCGACGATATTTACCTTTCTTTCGCCGGATCCTCGTGTCGCAAGCGATCGAGGGATGTATTATTCAAATCTTGTATGACTCACCCCATTATGTATAAACACGAAAACATATACTCAATGCGAAATGTATGACTAGAAAACCGATGAATAATCGCTCTGTCATTATGTCCATAATTTTCATTTCATTGTCATATTTACGCGTTGCAATACAATTATGTCAATTACCGCGTCGTTAAAATATGCATTAACAGGTTTAATTACAAAAACCATATGACAGTCCTCTTAGCATAAACAAAATATACCAAAAATTATTGTAGAAAATTCACGAGAAAATCTGGAAAATCTCTAGGATGCGATTGAGGAACGAACGGTCTGCGGAGACCTCGAGCGGACGATTGATCCGAATATTCCAGTATCGCGGCGCTGCTCGTCCGCGCACTCATAAATGATTTCCTTAGAAAAGAAAATTGAAACCCAGAATTAATTACGTTGCACGGTTAAGGCGGCCACAATGGGCCGCAATAAAACATCCAGGTACAAAGTAGAACAATAAGGACGAAGTACAAAGGCGCGTCGTACAATTAGATTTGTGAACAATTTCCACCTTCCGCTTGCGTCACCCTCCCCCACTCCGTCTCACGGCTTTTACCCTCCTCGTGCGCCGCAACTCGGAACCCTGCACCACCACCAACGTAGTTTTAGACTCTGTTCCAGGTAACACTCTCCAGCATGTCTTTCGGGATTATTTCGAATTGCACGGAAAGTACTTACCTTCGGTTCTCCTGTTGGACGAACTCGATTATGTGTCTCGATAATAATAGAGGCCGATTGCCGTCAATATATGTTTACCGTTAGACGTTCGTTCGTGCTGTCATAAAACGTTGTTATCTTTTGGGATTCGGGATTTTCTTTGTACAGTGTTTCGTGTACTTCTTTAACGAACATCGATGTTTATTGCCTCTCATTGAACTCACGTTAAACTACGATTGGCGCGTGTACACGCTGTTTATTTACCTGGCCTGGCAGCGATTTCCCCGGCCAACCAAAAGGGACAGCCAATTTACCTTCCTCTAAATTCGAGCTGTAATTTGGCGACAATTGCAGTATCGTAAAGCGCCAATACATATTCTGGCTACATTCACAATTTCTCTTCCAGAAGACGCAGTAAAATTTTAAAATAAATAGTTTACAGTTAGACGCTTGAAAACTATGAATAAGCTGATTTACCGAGTTCCACGTTCTATTGAACTGAAGCGGATGTTGACATAGACATAATGCAGTTTCAGCGTATAACTGTTTCTCGTTATCCCATTGTTCCAAGCTTTTCAATTCATATTCAAGTACCGTAATTTATATATTAATAAATTGCAAAAATCGTAAAATACCAATTTTTTTTTTCTTTTTTTTTTAATTTTACGAACAAGATCTATACGCGCAAATAAACTCGGAAACACAGAATTTTCGAAGTATATCTTTTTCTACCACCGGTTTACCCATTTCGCATTCTTTGCCAGTTTTCACTTCGTTATACAGAAAGAAAACCATCGATCTCGATCCTCTCCACTTCATCCAATCGCTCTCCTATCTCTGCACTACACTCCGCGGACCACGAGAAACGCGTGGTTAAGCAAGTAATATTATCAAACAGGCCGAACAGTGTTCGCCGGTCTAATTGAATCGAGATCAAAGGATGCGCGACAGCGCGAACACGACTGACGTTTATCCATAGTGACAGCACGTGCCGGTGCCTAGTGGGCCACACGCGGGCCGAATCTTTTTATTTTTGCATCAGGTGGTCGCGGTGCAACGTAATAAACATATTCATAGGTGGTATAAAGTGGCGGGAGGGGAATGGAGAAGGTTGAAAAAGAGAAAAAGCGAGAAAGCAAGATAGAAAGCACGTGGTGGATGGTCGTGGTGGCTGCGTGTAGGATGGCGACTAGCGAAGGGTATCGGGGGAGAGGAGCTTGTCGCATTCGGTATGCAAAGTGCACGGGCCACGGAGACCCGCTTCGTCGCGTGGAAAAAAAGGTATCATAAAAAAATGCAAGGTTACCCACATTTTTTTTTATTCCCCCTGAGCAGTTTGGTGGCTCGAGCGGAGTGCAGCCGATTCAGGGAACAGGGGAAGCTTCGGGGAAGCTGTCCGGGGAGGAGGAGGAAGCAGAGAGTTGGGTTATCGGTGAATAATACCGAGACGCACTCTTTACGCAGACACCTACGGCCCTGCTCGGGCTCGTGGCTCGCTTTGAACCTGTTAAGCGGGTAATTCCTTGAGACAAAACGTCCCCCATGCCGGCAATTCGACGTGAGCTACGACGCGTATGCTCCGCGATTTTAACGCCGAGGGAATCGGCCGTGATGTATGCACCCACCTAGCTGGATCGCTCTTTGAGCGAACGAATAAATAAATGGGACGCCTTGCTACCAAAATTATCGACGTTTTGCAAATAGAAATTTGTGTATATGCCAATGGTAATTGTACAACCATCGTTCGTTCGTGTGATTTTATGGTATCCTGAGCAGTTCGAGTTTAAATCTGGCGTAAGATAAATATTGCTTCGTTAGGCGTGATGTCTACGTAAAGGTGAATTTTGATATATATATTCGCTTGATTATTTACAAACGTCAAACGTCACTTCTTTTATATCTTGAGAATGGAACTGCCAGATAATAGAATAACAGAGTCGATATTAGAATTATTAAATATTTTGCAAATAATTTGCAGTTTTAGAAGATAATGGAGAAACTTGAGACTTTTTAAATTAATACGCTAATTTTAACGATAATTATTAAACTTTGATTACTCGTTATACTCGTTAAACTCGTTACAAGAATGTTTTCAAACGTCGAGATAACTTGCCTTCTCCGCTTAACAGGTTAATAGGAAGTTAGGCGAATTGCGTTTACTGGGGCAGGATATCAGTTGACCTTTCGCCAGGGGAATGAATTTTTTTCCTTTTGGTGGATGAAGGAGCTGTATTGGGATGTAAAACAGGGATAAGAAAGGCGAATAAAGATTAACATCGATGAAACTTGCAAAAAAGATTACGCTTGGTGTTAAATGTCACATGCTTGTAATAAAAATTCAATCGAACAATTTCAATTTCTCGCAGATATTGCCTAACTTATTTATATTTAAATATCTAAATTATTTAATTTAATTTAATTTAAATTTTTTAATTTATATTGAAAATCTATACATCAGAAAATTTCACTTTCGTTCTATATATTTTATTGAAAATGAAAGTGGACAATATTAAATAGTCATAATTTAAATGTGCAATGCTATAGATTTACAAATTTTGTTTCTGCGCACTATATAATGATTTGAATAAATTTTCATTTTTTAAATTTAATTATTATTAAAACACACAATGCCATAAACAATCGAAGTATCCTACATTCACACATACACTTAATAGAATTTACGCTGTTATTATTATCAAATTATCAACACCGAAATTTGCTGCGTAGCCTTTCGATTTCGTTTACAGGAAAATCTTCCTACAGAAAAATTACGTTTCAAGTAAAACTGGAACTCTAAAATTTCGGAACGAGATTGATGAGACATCTGTACATTTAAAGCGCTCGTCTCAAATTTCCCGCGATCATCGTGAAGGGACACGTCGGCGCGAAAGATTTTCAATGATGACGTGGCACATTTCGGTACAGTCACCGATCTCCAACTGGCGAAATTCGTGCAAGCGAACGACCGAAGCGTTCGATCTCATCGACGTGCAGGATACGCCGTGTCCTTCGGGAAGAAACGTACGAAAATCGAAACGTAAGAAATAGCCATGGCAAGAAAGGAAACAACGCGCGAGAGGGCGATCATCCACGAAAATTGCAGCGAAAAAAGCCCGGAGAGAGTCTGAATTTTAGAGTTTCGAAAAATCTCGTCGGATAAAGTTTCGTGTGTAAGGACAACGTTGAGGATACGAACGCGCAAGGATTCCTGTGCCATGCGCGACTCTGTTCGTCTTTGTCTCTCTTTCGTTGACCAACCGAAGAGCGGGAGGATGCAGAAGAAGAAGAAACACGAATAAAGACGAGGGTTGAGAGGGAAAGAGGGTGCGGAAGAAGAAGAAGAAGAAGAAGAAGAAGAAGAAGAAGAAGAAGAAGAAGAAGAAGAGGAGGAACGAATCGTGCGTTGATTAAACAAGGAGAAGAATCGAATAAGAGAAACGGTGAACAAAGAGGGGAAACATTCGGCGTCCCACAGGATTCGTCGTCCTTTTAGACGAGAGGGAGACGAAGACAAGCAGACCAGTGAAAGAAAGAGGGAGGAGAGAAGCAGCGGAACTGTGGACTGTAACAGAAGCGTGGAGGGGCAAGGAAGAACTGGTGGGGGCAAGAAGCGCTCGACGTCTCAAATTTGGTTGGCTGTCTCGAGTTGTTTGCCTCTCTGTCAAGCCTGTCCTTTTCGCTTTCTTTCTCTGTCGCTCGTCTATGAGCTGCGGGAAGAGGGAGCTTTGGTCGAAGGTACTAGGTGGGAAAGGGAGGATACCATTAGAGAGAGGAGGAAAGATCGTGGTTCGAGAAACGTTCAAGGGAAAAGGAAGGGATGAGGTTGAAGCGAGAAAGTTGGTGACGAAGGTTGGTGGATTGAACGGAGAAAGATGTTATTCTAGTAAACCGAAGAAGGGAAGGGTGAGAAACGATTGGGAGAGAGAGGGAAGGATGGGGTAAAGGGAAGATTGGAAGGAGAAAGTATTATTGGCTGAGTAACATTAAGAACGAAGAAGGAGGGAAATACGACAGGAGGAAGGAAGAGAGTTGATCGAAGATAGAAAAGAGAGGACAGCATTTCGTCGACGATAGCGGCGGAGAAGGGTGGGGAAGAAGTTGGTGCGGAGGAGAGAGAGCTGCTGAGATGGTTGGAAAGAGCCAGTGTATGAGCTAGCAAGTGACGGTACAGAGGGGGCGATGGAGAAGGCTTGGAAGGTAGGGGGAGAGCAGTGCCTTGGCGCGAGCCCGAGGACTCGAAACTCCGGAATTCCAACTGCCAGAATAGTCCCAGCGCTCGTACGACGCGGGTCTATGGAGTGTTTGAATAAGTTTAAGTGAGAGAAAAAGGAAGAGAGAGATAAACAGTGATCATCCCAACCAACAAGGCGACTTGTAGGAGGGATATAGATGAGAAGGGAGGAGATGTAGTGGCAGAAGCGGGAGGTTCTGAAGACGATCGCCAATTATTTACAATCGCATTTGGAAGGATAAACTGACCAGTCTCGTGCCTGAATCTTACGGTTCCACGTACCGACTTTGCTGATATTAAGCGAAATTTTCGATCCTTCGCTTCAGTTCATCGTGAGCATCGGTGGTGAGAGATTGAGTTGATCGATCCATCAGTCGATTGTTACGCTGGAGAACGCAAGCTTCATCTTCGCGTGGACAGTGACAAATATAATATGGACATGTTCGTTATCAGTGGAGACAGTGAAAAGTGATAGGTTGTGATATGACCAATGATGAGTTTTGGTTATTGTTGCACCGTATAAATTCGTTCATCGAGCAGTTACCGATAATCGGAAGAACGGGGTTGAGTGATAGAAAATCGAGCAATCGCCAACACGATGTAAATCCTACGCGTATCGTCATGATTTCTTTTCTGTTCTTTTATTTATCTTCTCGAGAGCGTCTTGCTTTCTGAGCTTCTTCGCTAAATTCGCTAAATTTTCAAAATTCATCGGTGAACGCAGATTAAGGCTGGACGGAAAAGCTGGTTCGGAACCACGTCTTACAACGACCATAAAAACCAATACCATTGTCGTCGTCGTCGTCGGCGTATCGTCGAGGCGAAGGCAACGATGTCGCACACGGTGATACACTCGATACTGCACCAGCTGGAGCGATCGAGGTTAACCAAGAGTTTCGTTCCAGGCACATGTTGGATCATATGATAAATGTAGAACACGCTGTAATCCGATTTTTTTATTTTTTTCATTTTATTTTGATTCGGCCAAATCTTGGAAAACCGTCCTCCCCGTGAAAGTTTGTTCGCTGATTCAAGTGATACTCGTTTTCGCGCGTATTTCTCGAATCATCGTCCATGTGCTGTGCGCAAGGAAACCTGCATCGATGTTGATCGACGGTTGAAAGGAGGGAGACGCGTGTCGTCGCGGCTTGACGCGCTCTTCCAAGCTACGTTATCGTTTAGACGTCTCGTAACGAGAATTGTGTGGTCTTCGAACTCATTGAAAATTGAGAAAGTGAGACAAACGAAATATCGCGATAATAGGACAGGCTGTTATCGGAACTTCGCGCGCGCGCGAGCGCGCGTATGCGCCCGTGTGTGTGTGCAACACCAACATTTCAGTGTAGCGTGTGTGCTGGATCGTTTTCTTATCCTTCGTGTTACAGACAGTACGCTGTTACCAAGGGGAATCGTGAATAAAAGGGTACAGTTTTCTTTCGACGGAGAAAGGGAGCGTCTTAAAACAAGACGACTGAAGTAGGAAACAAAACAATGAGCGAAATTACCAGTGTCGATCAACAACAACAGCAACAACAACAGCAACAGTACGTAGGTGGTTGTTCGAGTCAGGAGTATCATTGCAAAGATTGTGGTCTTTACTTCGAAAGCGATAGAAGTCTCGAAGTGCACCTGCGTTACCACCAAGAGAACCTGCTCAGTCAGTGGGCGAGTCAGGCCCAGCAAGAGGAAAGTAACAACAACAACAGTAAAGCCGGCAACCACAACAGTCACGTGGGCGTCAAACGCGATAGCGTGACCGTTCCAGCGGACTCGTGCGAATCAACTTCGAGGCCGCCCTCTGAAGATCCTACGTCGTCGTCTCAACAATCATCGATGCAACAACAGCAGCAGCAAACGCAACAGCACCAGCAGCACCAGCAAACGCAACAGCACCAGCAGCACCAGCAAACGCAACAGCACCA
>JACXIV010000014.1:2730940-2787200 GCA_014737475.1 Bombus confusus
ACAGCGGCGGGAGTGGGGGCGGTAGTTATTCGCGTTACCATCCATATCAACATCAACAACATTTTCCATCGGAACGTACCAATTCAGCGAGTTCCACCAGTCCGAGAAGTCCGCCTCTACAATGTGAGAAGTGTGGTGCTGTGTACGAGGATCCGAGTCAGTTGGGCGAACACGTAAGAACATGTCACTCAAATTCACCCGGAGGTTATCCCGGACAACATCAGTATCAACAACTGGGTAACAGTCCGCAACAGCAGAATCACCAGCAACAACCGCAGATGCACGCATTATCGCCGCAATCTAGTCAGCAACAACAACAGCCTGGCTATGATTATAACAGTAGGCAACCGGTAAAACTGGAGATGAAGCAGGAACCGGACGAACAGGCGGAAATTCTCGATCTGGATTCGCACAAGGTGCAGACTCACAGATACGAGGAGGAGCTGATGAGACTGCATCAGCAGCAACAGCAGGAGTTGCAGATGCAGATGCATCAACAGCAGGTAATGCAACAACAACATCAACAGCAGCAAAGGGTTGGTTCGCATTCGGTGAGTTCTATGTTGGGTTGGCCACCGGCCGCACAACCTCACGATTATCATCCTGGGTTATCGCCTATGGTTCCAATGGATAGTGTTTCACCACTTTCGGACCAGAGTCAATATATACGAGGACAACACATGCCCGTCGAATCACCGCGACATCCAACTTCCCCTATTATTACGAGCACGCAACCGATTCCCGGTCACCAGATACCCGGAGGTCTGTTACAACAACCAACGAAACCTCCCCCTTTAGCTAATCAATCGTGGAAAAGTAACGAGGCGCGGCGGCCAAAGACTTATAACTGCACCGCGTGCAACAAGTGGTTTACCAGCTCGGGCCATCTGAAGAGGCATTACAACACGACGCTGCACAAGAACGCGGTTAAACAGAGTAATCAGCCAGACCCAGCGAACTTGCCGATCAGTGCTCATCATCATCCCGGCAGAGATAGCCATGCTGGTGGCAGAATCGCAGGGCAATCTAGATCACCGGAAGAACCACCTCCGTCCGGGAGTTCCCCAAACTTGGTGGCAGGTCCCTCGGACGAGGCGGCGAGGGGCCTGCTTCACGCACCCAACAGTCTCTACAACACCACCACCAACAACAACAGCAACAGCAGCAGCAGCAGCGAATCTTCGGCGGTAACGGTAGTGGGTCTAACGCAACATTCGCCTACAGCGGTGCACTTGGGCTCCACAATGGTACCGGTGCACAATTCCCCAGTGGGATCTCCATCCAGTGTGGTCCACCATCAGCAACAAATGGGTTCGCCATCCTCCCAACTAGGCCACCACCAGCTGCAACAACAACAACAACAACAACAACTTCATCACCTTCCAATGGGTTCGCCGTCGGGCCAGCTTCCAGTCCATTCCATGAATTCGCCCATATCACCCATGCACCCACCGCTACCGCCCCACCTGAGTTCTCCTTCGCCAATGGCCTCCCACCCGCACCACCACATGAATTCGCCATCTCCCATAACATCGGGCTCTGTCCACCCA
Source organism: Bombus confusus (assembly GCA_014737475.1). Taxonomy (NCBI): domain Eukaryota; kingdom Metazoa; phylum Arthropoda; class Insecta; order Hymenoptera; family Apidae; genus Bombus; species Bombus confusus. The sequence goes on from JACXIV010000014.1 coordinate 2,732,491, forward strand.
GCAATGTCTTCGCCCACGGCGATGGGGGGTACTATGATGTCTCACCAGCCTTACCCAAACGCCTTGCCCCCCCACGTTATAACTACTACCAACATCCCGGGCCTGCTGGAGTCTATCACCATCCAGCTAACTACTACTGGTAATGAGACGTGTTTACCATACGTTGAGCAATCTCCTTACCAGCAACAACATTATTTTGAACAACAATTGCAGGAGCAAGAGCAAATACAGCAATGTCAGGATGTTTTGCCCGGCTTTGGGACCTTTAGCAACCACCAAAGGATCCTACCAAGTTTCACGCAATTCAATGTGACCGGGTATATGTCTGGCCATTACCCAGAGGCCATTAACGTGGGGGGGTTGAGTCCAGGAGAGAACCTATCTCCTCGATCGTACGAATCGATTGAATCGAGCTACATTTCGTACGATAGTCCACCACAATACGAATACCTCACAAATATGGAAATGAACTTTCCACCCAACACTGACGGCATGATCATCAAGCAGTACGAAATTCAAACGCACCACGTTCCGCAACCGCTTCAGCAGACTCAAAACAATTACGAAACAAACAATAATTTACCGGTAATGATACCAGTAGAGAAAGCGAAGGTAAAACGGAAAGTCACCAAAAAAGTAGTAAGGACTAAGAAACCGAAACCTAAAGAACAAAAGCCAGTCAGAACGCATACTGCCTCACATTACATTTCCAGGGACGGCTTTCACAAGTGCATTGCATGCGATAAGCTTTTCAACCGGGCTTGCTATCTGACGCAACATAATAAAAGTTTTCACTCTGGTGCCAAGCCGTTCAAATGCATTCAGTGCGGTAAGAGATTCACCCTCGAGTATCTACACTCGGAGCACCTGTCGAAGCACGATGGTGACAAGCCCTACAAGTGTGAAATATGTCCGAAGCAGTTTAACCACAAAACTGACCTCAGGCGGCACATGTGCCTCCATACTGGCGAAAAGCCGTTCGCCTGTAAAACTTGTGGCAAGGGATTTATCAGAAAGGACCACATGATGAAGCACAACGAGACGCACAAAAAGAAAAAATTGCGTCTAAGGACGTGATTCGAGAGGAATTTCAACATCGAGGAGTAGAATCGTAGATGGTGTAACAACGACGGTCGTTATCCGAAGATCTTCGCCCCCACGGTGTGTTCGTGATTATCAACTGAAAGGTGAGATTTGTTGGTCGTCAATCGAACATTGCAATGGTCGGCTCGTAAACTATAATATACTGACCAAGATACATTTACGTCTCGACTTCTCGAATCAAATTCTGGGTGTTAAGTGCACACCCATCTGATCGTGATAAAATTTATAATTTATTATGAATAATTTCTTGATTAAGGTAGTTCGTATTAATCTTATGAGCAATTTAACTCTTTTTATTCTAAAAAAAATAGCGAGTGATATATCTCGCACGTTTTTAAAAAACTTTCATAAAAAAATTTATATTTTTTCGTATTCTCTAATTCAAGTAATCGGAAATAATCGAAACGCATTATTTTATTTTCTTTATATTTATCTTTCAAGCGATCTATCGATCGAAATTATCGTAGTTAGGTGATAGATGATCTCGTGAACTCATATTTAGCGAATAACTGCTACAATGCTAGTGGGATATTGACTTTTGCTCAACGGTGTAATATTTATTTAACTTGGAATGGAGAAGAAAAGTTCACCAGGTTCCGACGAGGAGGTTCGATATCGTGGTGCTCGTAGCGCGTATGACGGATCCCACAAAATTTGCATGTGAAATTTCGGCATCTTGGAACACTGAAATTTAAATAAAAGTTTCAATAAAACTAAGGAAAAATCGAACATCGAGAGTCGCGATGCATGGAGTCGATCGTACGTTGATCGACAAGAGACTTCGCTTTTTCTGTTCTCTCGCCGATTGCTCGACTCGATGGATCGCAATCTTCGTTCTGATAAAATGGAGTCCGGGAACGCGCTTTCGAATCCACGATTCTCTCGGGAACAATTGAAAATTTATTCGATCTTAAACAATAATTATTCCGGAAACGAAAAAAAAAAAAAAAATAATAACGCGCAATAGCGATATGTGGTAAAACGTGTCGAGTCTTTGAAGCTTATCAATTGTACAAAATATGTTAAATGTATAGCTATATAATTATTCTAATTATTAACGTCACTGTAATAATTAAATTCAATTGGGTATCGACTAGAAAGTGATTACGAAACCCACTTATAATACTCGTATTTTATAATATATATAATATACTCGATCGAGAGAAAACGAGAGGAAAAAGTGGTTGTTAGATAATTACGAAAAGACGCTGCGTTGATTGCACGATAAATGCGAATCGCCGTGAAAATTGTTACTCTAGCGTTAAATTGTACATATTTTTGCGACTACTTCGTTGTATGTCGCTCTTAGTTTCAAACTTTCTTATTTTTCTTTATTTGTCGGAGGTGGTCGAGAGGTGAAAAGCGGAAGTTATTAGTTTATTCTTATTATTATAAAGTTATCAATCATATTATATTTTACTTGCACGACGAGCCTCTCGGCGCCCCCATTTTTAAAACATTCCGTTTTCGCGTGCATTCCGGTCTCTTGAAGTGCGCACACCCGTCAAAGGGAAGAAGATAGGTTTTCACGGCTACGTCGCGTCTTTCTTTTCTTCTAAACGTTAAGCTTAATAATAGCCTAAGTTTCAAATAGTGCGTTGCTCGAAATGAATCAATCTCGCTCGTGTCGTTTCCTCGCAAGACGCAAAATTTCAATCGTCCGTGTCCAACATTTATTGTTCTCTCCGGCGAATATATTCCTCGAACATATTCCTTGAAGAAAATGGAAAAAAGAAGAAGATACAATCAGTTTTTTGAACGGCAACCATCGGATCCCTTTTACGCGCGAAATTTAAGTATGGATCGCGAATGACTAAGCCTCGACATTCGTTCGATCGATTATTAAATCGTTCGGGAGTTTCGCGGAGCGCGCTGCCTCTAATTGCGCGGCAGCCGTCGCATACGATCAATTAATGCTCGATTAATTGCCCGTGGAGCGCAAAACGAGCCAATCACCGAGGATAGCATCGTGTCCCTTCTCTCGCGACACGAGCGAATTTCCCTTCGAGCTACGCACAGCTCGTTACACGTTACACACACACACACTTACACACATTCAACATACACTTAACACATTAGAATACACACTTACACACAGATACACTAAATAATCTTTCACCTCGCAAATTTTCGCGTAATTATTTCTGTCGATCATCGTTTAATCGATCGCCGGATCGACTTTAGGTATTTGATAGTTGCTCGAACGCGACATGTTATTTTGTTCTTGTTCCCGATTGTTAGTTATTCCTAGAACGGTATCTTTCTCGCCGTGGTAGAATTGTTTGCTCGTTGTAATTTATTTCACAGCGACCGTAGTGTCCAGTTTTTATTAAATGTGTTTCTTTAGGCCTTTCTTCTTAAAGTTCTATTAGTGTGATTTGTTTTCATAACATCTTGATAGCATAACATACCGCTTAAGATAATTAGAAGAATGCGAAGAGAATATTGATCTTTTTGTACTATAGATGAATTAAATATTTGGGAAATTTATTACTTAAGCAGGTACTATGTATTATTTCCTAATTTAATTCATGCAATAGAATTAATGTTCCATTCGCATTTTGGTTAACAAGTTCTTTGATTATTTTAAGCAGTATGCCATAATTACACATGTGTAAATTTCATCTCATTCGCGTTCGTTTCGATTATTACATATAAGTATACACAATACACACACACACGCACACACACACACACACACCACATAGATGACGTCCTTCTTCAACTTTCATTTTCTAATTGTTTCGTATTTAAAGGAAAAGAAAAAAAAATATTAAGGTGGAAGCTATAGAAAAAAGCGGTAAATTATATAGCCCTCTTGCCATTTTTACTACGTAATATGACACCCATAACAGACTACCTCAAAGTTCAGGAATTTAAAGATGAATGAAAGGAAGAAAGAAAAGATGAAAGAGCCAATGCAATAATAATAATGTTATTAAAGAAAAAAAAATGTAGCTGAACGCGCACCCGTGCGGGCGGAACGACGTACTTTGCTTCTTCTGCCATATTTTCAGCCCGCAAATAAATTCAGAAAAATAGTAACCTCTTGGATTCACCTCAAGGGTACATATTATTCCTCCAAATTGAAAATTATCCGCTAAATTTCTATTTAGTACTTTATATTAAATGATATACTGTCCATAGTTTTTCCACTCGTTTCTCAAATTGGCCAGTAAAAAGTAGAATAGGTGATAAATTCTAAAGCACGCTCTCTTTCTTCTTTGCTTTTGTCACAAAAGTTCCTCGAGTCGCCCGCTGGCTGTATGAGCGTGTAATAGAATGTTATACATATAGATATTAATATAAACGACAAAGAGAAAGAGAATAAGAGAGGGAAGAAAAAGACAGTGGAAGATATGTAGAGATCGATGTATGTCTAGGATACATATCAACAGTATTACTGTACATTTACTTCCGCTGTAAATAATCGTATAAAGTTATAAAGAAAAGAAAAAGAAAAGGTGGATGGTATGTAAGTGAGACGAGAACATGAATGAAAATAGCGACGCTGTATGATCGTGAATTACTATACATATTGAAGTCATATCATAGTCAAGTATTCGTACTGCAAATGTATTTCAGCGAAACGAAAGAAATACATTTTACAAGTGATATAATAAATAAGAAAATTAAATGACGAGAAATGAACCTAAGGAATGAAAACTATTAACCGATTTTCGTTTTCTTTTTGAGAGAAAAATTTGAGACATATTTGAGAGAAAAAAAATTTTGACAAACAATTTTGAAAATTTTGATAATTTTGACAAACAATGGATAGAGTGAATCGCATTAAGAAATCTGCCAGAGTTAACATTTGTCTGTGAAATATAGATGAAATAACATGATGATTTTTCGAATGACGACGAAGCGGTGAAACATTTCTGTAGATTTATTTTTAAACGACAAAACTTGTTTGTTTCACTTGATTCTTATATTATTATTATTATTATCCCATTATTATTCTATTATTATTATTATCGTAATATTATATTATGACATAAAATATCCAAAATGACGCGCATCGTTGACATTCACTCGTCCCGTGAACGATTTTGGTACGAGCGTAATATTTGTAACATAATTGTTCCAGCACGAAAGTGCAAGATTATTAAATCTATGTTATATATATATATATAAATATTATATGTGTATATATACATACTATACCAAACAAATGTTGGTTGTGTTGCAAAAAAAAAAAAAAAAAGAAAACAAGACAAAGACGAATCGTAATAGAACCTTGTGTGCTTCCTCTCGTGTGATTCTAATTTCGTGGGCATTTCACAGAGAAATACGGGAAAAGTAAGATAAGAGTTCTATGAAAACAAAGAATAGAGAAAAAATTATAAGCTAAAATAATTCACGAGCGTGAGTGCGAAAATGGAAATGTGTGTGGTGAGTACCGATGTACCAGGGAAGGGATAAGAGAACGCGTATGCGTGTGTGAGAAGGGAGTGGGATGAGTGTGAGAGAGATAGCGAAAGAAAGGGAAAGTGGAAGGAATTCTTATCGGATAATGAGTATTTCCGTGCACACTCATTCTTCGTTTTGTGCCATAATAACCGTGTGTATTGATAAAAATTGTAAACGGTTAAAACAGACGATAAAAGCGAAAAAAGGAGAGCGCCTGTATACGTAGATCTAGTATGTGTGAGCGCGGGTAGGGTGGTGGGTTCATACGTGTCTGTGTGCCAGCAAAACACGAAGTTCATATATTATATATATATCAATATTACGGATATCATGCGGTATATAAAAGAGAGAAAAAACCGAGAATGGAGTAATCGTGCGGCGATGCATGTCCGTTCGAGAAGTGTGAGCGAAAAAATCCGCTGTAAAAGCGAAACTACGTAGCTGTGACGCTCTGTGTGACGACACGGGGTTCGTGTCCATCCCCATTTCTTTTTTTTTTCTTTTGTTTTTGCGTACGTACGTGTCTTTTTCTCCTATTTGCGATAATGAAAACCAACGTCGACGAAAGACGAAAGAATGGTTACACAGATAATTATGGAAGAAAAAAAACACACAGAACATCGAGAAGTATAAATTTACGGAATGTTATTTTATACGCGTTTTATTTAGTTTTTACAAATATATTTTATTTCAGACTGCAAAGATCTCCTTATTTCTATGTGATTCGATCATTTCCAATTCGTACTTCGGTTTTAATTTTCCAATTTTTCCAAATGAGAGACATAAGTACAAATATTGAACGGTACGAGTGATCAGCTCTCTCGTAAACTCTTTTCAATGTTCGTAAATTTAGACGATCTTTACGCGTATGGACGATTCATTCATTAGCTACGGAATCAGAGCCGGCGTTCTCGTCTCGCGGACGGATCAAACGATCGTCCAACTATGAACGGTCCTTTGACTCTCGGGACTGAACTCGAGCTCGCGTCAAGAATAATTCCGTCAGTTATTGCATTCGCTTGGTCGCTGTACGGGATGCAACGTTCCGTGATTTCGTTGTCGATCAATTTTCGTTAATACCGGAGTGCACGGGCATGCGTGACTCTGCGAAATATGCTGACCGCGGCGAACCGTTCACGCATCATCACCCTGTCCGCGTGGTGTTTCGTCCGTGTCCACGCCCCCATCGAGTCTCCTAAACTCTTCGTATAATATTGTTCCCCCGACGCCAGGCTCTCGTCGCGCACTCGTAACCTTGGGCATTCTATAATTTAGTAAATTGTTGCGGACTCGGCGCAAGGAAATGCTCGATTCGCGAACGCTTCGCCTGGAAAGTGCACGCGACTGCGACGAGTAGCGTCGATTTCACGTTGCTCGATCGTATTGAACAGCAGTTGGATTTTACGAAATTTCTTAATACCTCGCGGCGTTTCGAGGAATCGCAAGCCGAGACTCGTAACGCACGCGCTCGAGAAATCTTTCAATGCAATTTCAACGCATTCATCGAGAATTGCACGCGTATTCGGCAGCTTCGCGTGATCTGACACTCGGAACGGAGTGAAAACGTAAAAGAGGAAAGGCGTATCGATCGCGAATCGAAAGTTACGCGGAATCAACGATCGATGATCGCGCGTTTATACAACGACCCGATTTGGTAGGTGTGTTCCTGTTCGATGTTTGTAAAAGCAGTGGGTGTGGTGGTGGTGGTGATGATGATGATGATCTTGATAATGATGATCTTGATGATGATGATCTTGATGATGATGATTATGATAATGATGATGATGATAATGATGATGATGATGATGGTATCATCGATTGAATTCGAGCGAATTTTTAAAAGTGTTGTTCGCGAAAGTTTATTCCGCGTAGACACGGCGAGTCCCATCATTGTTAGACTTAGGAAATATCTACCTGATGATAAAGCAATATATTGAATGCGATTTATCTACCATTTATTAAGGTGGCGGGGATGAGGGTGTAAAGTTTGTCGAAAGGAACAGAATGGAAGGAAGGAAGAGAGAGAGACGTATTTGAAAGAAGGAAAGGAAAGTTAAAAAGGGAAGAAGGGATTAGATGTAGTCCATTATATTTGTGCTAAACATCTAGTTAAAGTTTTATGTTTTTTAATTCGTTGTGAACGAAAGTTTTTTTAATATAAATATATAAATAAATGAATCTATATTTCAATTTAGGATATTAATTATAAGCGATAAATTGATCAACGAGTTCTCTAGCGGACGCGAATCATTGTCTCGCGTTTCGCCTATTCACGAAATTCACTCTGTGACCTTTTGAACGTTGGCTCGCTATCGATTAGACAATCGAGATCTACGTACGTATTCAAAATGGATTTTTCAACTTCCACCGCGGTGCTCGATCATCGGTGCGTAAAAAAAATCACTCGATGAAAAGATTCTCTTCAAAATATCTCACTCTACCCTTGAGAAAGTTCTTTACTTCTTAATGCAGACATTGGAAAATATAATTATCAAGCTCATAAAATATCTCTGGCAACCTTGCGTTTTTTCATGATAAATAAATTATTTATATCAGCAGTCGTGGTCTTTTTTTAACAAAGAGGCTAGAAATATCGTCGACTTAAAGAAAATTTGGTTGCAATTGAGCAACGACATACGTACGTAATTTTCAAGAATGATTGGAAAGTTCCATTTGAGATCTTTGCGCGCACGATCATCGAGTTCTGCGTCGAAGAAAATCAGCGAACGTAAGAAGCGATGCGACGCTGCGATTTATATAATATACTTAAATATAATAGCTCGATACTCGAAAACGTTGTCAAAGGTTAATCCATCCAAAAACTGTTGAAATGAAACCAATTTGTGCGCATAGGAAAGAGAGAGAGAAAAAATAGGCAAAACGAAGTGCTAGCCCGATTCTACCATCGGTTTATTTATATATATATATTAAAGAATAAAAAAAAAGATCATACAAATATCATTCCGTAAGGAGCTCACTGCCGCCACGATTAAAATAGCGAATATGCGACGAGAAAACAGGCAAAAAAGGAAATGCAGATGATCGACTTATGTAGGCGCGCGTAAAGATTCGTATACAGACAAACGATTCTCTTCGCTTGTCTGTGTACGTGTCTAATACGGTGTTCATTACGTATTCGACGAATGTCATACACAAGTACCTCATGATTCGAAAAACATGTACAAATTGTTCATACATTTTCAGAACATTAGCTAAATAAATAATTAATATCCAAATTAGGAGTCGTTCTGTATTTTTTCACTATGGATCCATCCCGTCTCATTGTCCTATCCTCGCCCTATCCTCACTCATCTTAAGATGCCCTAGTAAAATAAATGAAATAAACAAGTCAAAAGACACGAATGGTCGTAATAAATCAGCATCTTGTCAAGTTCGTATTTTGCGGAAAATCGATGTCTATCGAAATATATTAACAAGGTAAATAGAAGACGAAGGCTAACCGAGGTTAAATATAAAACGGTAAGTTCGAGCAAATATATCCACTTTAAATCTTGCTCCGCGAGAAAATTATTTCCTTCGACAAATTACGGGAAACGGCAATCTCCGCGATTTAATACAGAAACTTCACTCATTGTGCGGTAGAGAATATGTTCTCCGGCTCGCTACACACGGATGGCTTGATTGTTCGCATGGAAGGATGGAAAACGGCAACGGTAAGTAATTTACACGAGCGAAGTCGAGAATATACCTGTTTTTACCTGTATATAGTTCGCCGATTCCAACGATTCGAAATTCTTTTCCCTCGACGCATGGAAAATCGCGTTTCCAGGCCGGATTATTATCGCTGAAATTGCATAATCACACATAATCATACACGATCCTGCGGGACGATACGCGAGTCTTGTCCGTATCGTTTAAACTCGTTTTCCCGATGCGCGTAACTCCCGATGGAAAAGAAGAAGAAGAAGAAAGAAAAAAAAATGGAGGCGAGGAAAAAGAAGGAATAAGTTGCCTCTTCTTATTCTCCGCCTCCCCTCTCACATCCTGTGATAAATAGCAAGATTACGAGTCTACGTGTCGGCCAATGAACGATGCCCTCGGCCCGTGGACCATATGTTCCTCCAAGGCTGTGAGACCCTCGGCTGAACTTGGGCCACGCTTACGCGCCGCGCACAGCCCCGTCTCAGCCTTTAACAATTCGGGTGATTATCCGGTGAAATATATAAAACACATTTTTCACGCGGAACGAGATTAAAGGGTGGAACGGCGAAAGATTGCCCTTCATATTTCAGTATCACTCACGTGGACGGCAACGTTGCATACATTTGTGTTTATTAACCCGCGAACCGGCGCGGCACCGGTTCAAGCCCGCGCGACCAGTCGCAAGGACCAGAGAGGGGAAACGGGCCGACGATTATGAAAGAATACGAGCACTGTGCGCCCAACGTAATTTTATTACGCGGTTTCGCGTTCGCGATTCGCCCTTTGCCAGCTCGCGACTAGAGGGGGCTGAAAGGAGAATTCACCGAGGCTCCGTGTATCGTGGCGAGGTCTTTTAAAAATTACTGGCGAAACCCCACGCGTGCATGCTACCTAACGCGGGATAAAATCTTCGTCGGATGGATTAATGAAGAGATACGATTTTGCGAGAGAAGTTTTTCGGTAATGGAATGTAATATTTCTTGCACGCGGGATTTCGTGCGTTCCGATGCGAAGAGATTCGTGGTTCTAAGCTAATATGGTAAACTTTTTTTATCGGATAATAAGTTTCAAGAGATATCGACGAGACTCTGTTTTGTTCGCTGATGAAAAGAAGTAAAACGAAAATGTAGCTTTTTATTAGTTTGCATTTGTATTATTAGTTAGTTCCTCGATCAACTTTCGTAAACTAGATAAATACAAGTATTACGTAAATCCTGATACTCCGCGACAGAAAATGCTAAGGAAAATGCAAGCGAGCTACTCGGCAACCTCGTAACGCCAATGAAAGTTCCCCGTTCACGGTTCTCTTAAAATCAAAAACCGCACAGCTTTGGGCGTTCGATTCGGTCGGGTTGATGCGTATCCTCGAATTTTTCCCACAGCGAAGACAGCTGTCGTAATGAGTTGCATCCTCACGTTTCTCTTCTTCGCCGCCTTATCTATCCGTTTGGCTCGCTCTGCGCGGTCGCCGCATTTTTTCAGAAGGCGATGCATACCCTACATGACAATGCAGCTTCCCTTCTTCTTTCTTTATCGTGGTGCTCGTCGAAAGAACACGAGAGACCCCGACGAAATTTGAGAAACGAGCCGTACGAGGGCATAAATCGTCCCGATAACGCAGATAACAGGTAGCTCGATCGGTATTCGCGATTTCCAACGTTCGAATCGCTCGCTTCGCCGCGAGTCCTTTCTTTTTCGTTCTTATTCGGATGGGCTCGCAGTTCTTTTGTCTGTGGAAGAATAGGTATTCCTGGTAATGGCCGCTCGACCGACTATTCCCGATGCTTTCTCGAGCAATTTCGCCGTGCAAACGCTTCAACTTCTCTTTTCTTTTTTTTTTTTTTTTTTTTTTTTTTTTTTTTTTAAATATTCGAATTTAAAAATGTTTGAACAGATCGCGAATGGATATGGAGATATGGAAGGGCCTGCGAGCTTGAAAACGAGTTCTCGAAGGGCTCGAGCTATCTGGAAGCTTTGTAGAAATTGAATGGTTTGGAACGCTGCTGGAATACCGTGAAATCGAATTATAGATTTTATTTGTCGAGGATTTAACGTGTTGCTATGTTTCCGATAAAATTTCGATTGAGAAATTGGATATCTTGAAGTTCGGATACTGAAACATTCAATTGAATCGCGGACGTTTAATTACGTCGTAAATTTAATTACACCATCGCAGAAAAGATTTCAATAAACATTGACGCGTAAATGTTATAATCGTTGTTTCAATATCCTCGCCAACATTTCTGTCGAGTATCAAATTGCCTTTTCAAACGTAAAACAGCGCGAGTGACCCTTAGATTAACCATAGGTCAGGAACAATTATAGGCTACCTGAAGATTGAGGCAGGTCCTGTTCGATGAAAGAAGTTCCGGCACGGAAAATCTTCGTCGAGTTCTCTATATATAATGATACTTCCCGGCAAAGATCGACTTACGGTGTCCCTGCCGTATTATTGTATCATACGTGTGTTCGATCTGATCGTCTTATGCCACTTCATCTCGAGAGAATTATGATCAGGGGAGGGAAACTCCGTTTGTCCACGGTTCTTTCCTAAAATTCGATCAATAAATCTGTCACGCGTCCCTTTTACGCGTAGAACTGCCTTTTTTTTCTACCAAATAAGCGAGTTGAAGAAACGCCGCCTCGACGAAAGGTACGTATTTTAGAGTTCGAATACGCTTTATTTATATTTAGATTTATTACGATTTAAATTCAGATAAAAGCCTTTTTATATCGTTTTCTTGCTATTTACACGGAAATTTATTACTCTTCAAACACAATAAAATTTCTGTTCCAAACGCGCTTCAGTTATCTATGAGAGCGAAGTAATTTCACGTTGCTAACTTATCACACTTCGAATCGTATGTATATTCAAGAAAAATTTGGACTTTATCTCATTTATTAAAAACAACAGGTAGAGAAAAGTTTACCGCGTTACCTTCAAACTATCAGAAATGTATTTCAATTAAAATTATTCATCAAACTATTTACAATCAGGCATCTACTATCGTGGTTTGAGTTACTTATTGAACAAAATTTCATACTTTATTTAAATTCTGTTTTCTTTATCGAAAATAACGAACGTTGTAATATAGTTCAATTCTTACTGTCACGTCAACGCAAACTTGTCATCACCTCATTTACAATCAGATAGAACCAGATCAATCTATGTCGCACAAACCACCGGATAGATACGATACAAGCTGATCACCTAATTAAATGGTAAAATCAAGGCAATCTGTCAAATCGAACGTAGATTCACCAGTACCGGAATCGAATTCAACACAAATCCACCAAATGAAACTCTCTCTCTCAAAAAAAAAAAAAAAAGAATCTAAAATCGCAGAAATCAGGGTCGAAAGGAGATCCAGTGTCAATGGAATACACCAGAAACTCTCGGTCAACAATCAATCAGTCTCGAGTAAACGAGAGAAGATGGAAAAAAATTCCTCCGGAGGCACGATCTCGTAGCGTCGACGAACAAATGAAGGATGAAAGCGAGACCATGAATTTTTCCACTCGAAAAACGCAATTCCCACATTCTCTGCAAAATTTATCTGCCGCGGCCAAGGTCTAGAAACTCTGCCGTGAGGTAAAAGCCACGAATGAATCGACGTTATCGCGCCGCGTATTATCACCGTTACTTAATCTTATCTCGAGGCGGGGCTAGGTTGATCGCTCGTAAATCATCTTGGCTTGTGATTCGTCATCGTGCCACGGCCAGTCCGTGGAACGGATCCCACGCGGTTACGATGCACATGTCGCTCGATTTTCCGCGCGTTTCCCAATTCCGAGACATCTCTTCGACACCCGAGGTCCGAGTCAGATGGCAGACCCGTGAAAGGATTTTAGTAGCCGCTTGCGTAACGCTTACATAGTACAAATAATACGGCGATAATCGTTCGATTGTTGAGCGAGAGGAGGCCGGTGAAAGCGACGGAGAAAGTCGGGGATAAGTGGCCTGAACGTTTGTAACGCGTTTCGTCGACCGCTTTTTTATTCTTTCGGGGTGAGAGGATCGCGGAGTTTGCAAGGTCACCGAGCAATACGCGCAGGAACCGACGTTTAGGATTTATTTCTCATATTCGTTATCGGTTTGTCGAAAAACGTCGATTTCATTTATTTAATTCGTGTATGGTTTTGAGGAAAGTTTCGTATCGGTGAAATTTAATTTCGCTTGAACGCTAGAATTATCAACTCCGCGAACATTGCGGATATTACGTTCCTTCCTTTTGCAGATAATAAGGACGTTTGGGTATTTTTGATCTAATTATTATCGATTTTTACTCAAATAAAAATGTAATTTCAATTCGCATCGTATAAATATGTCCATTCGTTAAAAGCGTTTTAATTCAAATCAGCTATCTGTATGTAGAATATTTACAGGTTTTGAGTTGAATGAAATTTCACGAAGTTTGATAAAATTTAATTTCCATAGATTGATTGTTCGATGATAAATTTGATTTATGAAATACTTCAATTATATGAGTAGACAGGGATAAAGTAACGAAAAGTTGAAGATCGTGACACGAAGAGTTAATCTTACGCCGATACTTCACAATCATAAAATTACGCAAATATTGTTGTACGTTAATCATAATGAATTTATGCTTCGTCTTATAGGATGAAACATTAATTGCGTAACTTTGTATTTAGGTTTACGAAAGGATGAAATATAACTGCATCTGGTTAAATACATAATTATAGGTTAGTCGATGTGAAATTGCGAAACGATTACAAAAGATCGTCAATAAACGATACGAACGTTCAATCAGATAATTTTAGGAAACAGTACGTCAGTCATCGTTAATATGTAATATTTGTATGGTCTAGTGGTTACGCCACGTCCAATAACTTATACTTTCTTCGAAATAACTGATACATATATTTACAAAACTTTCTCTTGATTATGAACACCATCGGAAATCGCTTCTTACACAATTCCAGTGTACGTTTTTACTATTGTTAAATATCGTCTTAAATCGACATGTATCAAAGTTTCATTCAAGCGGAATTCATTTGCTTCCATTAATATTCCATACCGTTATAGACATTTCTAGTAAAAAAAATTACTCGCTTGACGAGTTAAAATATCGTTGAAACGTGCCAAGTTCATCGGTAGCTCTCACTCCATCGAGCAGTAGCGCTTTACAAAAGAATCGCGGGAGATCTCAGCGACTTTTGCAAGGTCCTCGGACAATGCCAGACCGCTGGTGCATCCACGGTCCCAGATTCGGAGAGAGCGACGATGGTAGCGTTCTCGAGAGCAAACAAAGTCTCCGTCGGCGACGTCGGCGTTTGTGCACATAGACGCCGAATACGAAGGGCCCAGGCGGTGCGATGGTAGCATCTGTCTGTCCGCGTTTTCTCGTTGCGTCGTAGTTTGCGCTTCCCAGGCTCCACGGGATGCACCTGGTCTTCTCCCTGGTGCCGGTGCATTTGCCTTCTCCCCACTTCTCGCGGTTCTAGCTGAACGCCGAACAGAGACATGCTCTCGTGAACTTGAATAGCGCGATGGTACGGCCCTGTTGGTCGGCTCAATGCCGGCGTGGTTCGTTTTACAGGGCCTGCCCATCGTTCTCGAGATTTATCTGCTCGTTCGTGAACCACTGGCGAATACTTGGAGAAGTTGTCGACGCTGCTCTATGTGGAACGGTCCAAAGGGGATGCTTTTCGCATTCGCAAACCGAGAATCGACGATTCGAGGCGGACGATTCTTCGAAGTTCTCCTCGATTGGGGATTCCGGTGATCGATGGAATTTCGACCACGGGACTCGAGTTTTCGTCCGTTGCTTTTCGAACTGGCGAACGATGATGCTTCTTCGTGTTGGGTCTGACAGAAGTTTTTCAAGGGTGAAATCGCACGGGATGCGGGGCGAAGTATATTTAGCTTGAAGCGCGATACGATTCTTCGTTGAAAAAGGCGAGGAGCGTGTAAAATTTACCAAAGAACTAGGAAACAAGAGCTAGGCTTATACTTGAGTCGGCTTATAATTGCGTACAGGCGTTTTCGTTTCGACTTTTAGTAGCTGTGCAGTTTAAGGTTTCGAAGTATGTTAGTTTTGAAGAGGAAATGCGAGATATTGTTTGAGTACTCGCGGCTGGTCAACACATGGTCGAAAAATGTTAGCGTCGCGGTTTCTTTGAATTCTGGCTTTAATGAGCGTCCTTTTGGCAAGAACGGAAGCCGACGAAACACGACGATGTCGAAATTTTACAATGACGTAATGCTTGATTAATTTTATAGTTCAAAAGCCTTACTTGTGTCTTACGTTAACATTTTTCCTATTAACAGAACCTCGACTAGAAATTATAATCAATTATAGTTACATCGATGAATCTCTATATTTTCATAAAAATTCTTATACTTATTTTCACGCGTAAAATGTTACTATTTTATTTAAAAAAAAAACGAATATATGTATACAATAATATCGTATAACGACGATTTTAAAGGAAACGATCAGGAGTGCAGCTATTTTAAACGTTGACAAAGATTGATTAGATCCTCGATGAGTTTTACGTGTCACTCAGTTACCCCAAGAATTCAACAAAAGGGAGAGAAATCACCCCATCGCCAGATTTATTTAATACAGCGCCGAGCGAAGGTGGCGTGTGGGGTGGCACAGCGGTGCAAGTGTTGGGAGGTGGGGCTTGGGATGGCTGCAACCTGTTGAGTCAGACAATATCGCGTTTTTACTAATGCCACATCGCCGTCCCGACTCGGGCATTCGAGGGGGTAGCTACATTTTTGCCGTTCCGCACGGGAACCTTTGAACGAGATCGTTATTATCGAGCTCCAGATTATTAACCCTTGAAAACTCGGGGAAATGCGACTGATCGATTCACCGAAATGGATACTCGTGGATCGTACGTAGATTCGATAATTATATCGTTTTATTTTGTAATTACTTGTAGTTTACTTTAAATTGCAAAATAATTGATTTAACGCTGGAGCTATCAGGTTCGTTAAAATGACGAATTTCGGATTTCGTTTCCGTTTTTTACAATTACCGTATGCGTGCAAATGTTTTTGGTAAAGTTAACGTTGATTCTTTATTGAGATTGAAACATGATTATTTTATGCCATAAACGTGTCACTTTATTTATAATCGTTTATACAAAGTTCAATCTACATAAGTATTGAATTAAAATCTCGTTTAATATCCAAACGAATTTCACCGGCAATTTTTTCGCAGATTTCCTTTCCACGTCAGTGATGTCTTCTTGAACGAGGTTGAACCGCCCTCAAACAATACTTTTTCTTGTTTCCTCCGCGCGCAAATACGGCATCAGCGTCGTTACGAAAGCGACGTGCCATGTGTAATCCACAAGACTTGACGAGAGCGAAAATCCCAATCAGCTGCTCGCCAGATCCTCGAGCAAACAAGGGATACCTTCGACAATGGAATTGTGTGTTGGTCGTGCGTGTGCACGTTGTACATCATAATGCGACACACGTGTATTTTGCTCGTATGGTACACACACGGGCGCGTTTGTCCATTTCCTCGAATTTCTCGTTCCGCCTCCGGTTTCGTCAATAATTCTACCGTAAAATTATTTATTGTAGAATTAGTACGATATCTAGTAACGAATTTTTCGAATAGAAAGATTTTTGGTTAATTTTATTCAGAGAAGAGAAGGTACGAATCGTGGATAATTTTCGTAGCATCAACGTGCCGATCCTTCGCGAAGCATATTTTGTCGTATCATTTTTAGAAGAAGAAGAAAAATATTTGAGCACCGGTTATGTATGCATCTTATTTATGCAACTTGATTCTGTACACACAGCGTGGTTGTTTTATGCTTGAAAATGAAATTGTTGGTTTCGAAAGTGCAAATATTGTTTCTGACAAAACACATTAATGCCGTGTATTCAAACATTCCTGTGTATACAACGAAACAACATAGTGCTGATAACTGCCGAAACAATTAGAATGCCGTATAAATCTTTCACATTTTTCCAGCATATTTTCATAGTGACAAATATTACAGCGACAATCCTAAGAATGCTTCGCTACAACTTTTCTTAGATTCGTTATAGTCCCAAGTTCAAAAATTTCCTCTGCAGCAATAACGGTCTTTTTCCTAGTTATTGAAACCTCCAAAAATACCTGCGTAATCCGTGAAATTTGAAGACTTTCTTCGACGCACAAATGTTCGATTCTCCTTCGTAATTGAAATCTATCCTAAAAAAATATTTTCCCATATGGCAAATCTTTCTGCCGAAAATCGGTACAATTTATTTTTCAAGAAGACTTTACCTCAGAAATAGAAAACCACCCTATGGGAAAGCCTTTCGCGTAACCCTTTGCTGTAAAATCACCAAGATTGCGCGTTAAAAAGGCAGCTCGCCTCGCCCTTTCCTCGAGAGCACAAATCGCGCGAAAAAGAGGGCCGTTTACCGCAAAAGTTGCCTTCTTTTCTACGAAATTTGCCCCATCGATCGTCAATTCTCGCGACCCTCGTCGATTTAACCTTGATATGGCGAACCTTTGGCCTATTCGCTGCGGAGGGTTTCAACCCTTTCCTAGTATGATCGGTAAAAACGGTCGAAACCCTTTCCGTGGCAATATTTCACGTCTCCTTCGACGATAATTCGCCTTTCAAGCAATCGTTATTACATATCAGAGCCGTGCAAATTTCTCGAAACCTTCTGTAACGAAGTCCCGGGGTCGTGACACGGTTTTCATAAAAGAATGATGGGTGAATAAAAGTACGACTATGATTTATGAGAAATCATAGACGAAACTGTAGAAGACTGCAAAAGAGATTCAATATAGATTTTGTTTAGTAGACGAACGATAGATATTTTTTCGGGAGACAAAAGAGAAATATTCCACGAATAGTTCGTTTGAAAAATTTGTTAGCAAACGTTTTTTTCTTAAAGATAATCGTATCTTCGAACGAACTCTCTTTATACCATAGTTTAATACCAGTTCGACTTATTTCTGTAATAGAATTCATCCGAGGACACGATTAACGGTCTGATATTAAAGAATTCATCGATCTGCAATATAAATAATACCTTGCACCGATTCTTCCAGCAAGAAGATAAAAAATCGTGCGTTTCTCCCTTAATAACGATCTTACCCCTCTCGTCGATCCCTTCGATAATAAAAATGCCTGAGCACACAGAGAAACAGGAGGAGCGTTTTTCCTTTTCTTCAGGAAATCCAACTCTTGCTTACCTAGCCAGTTCCCACGGAATTCTTTCTAGCGTTTTCACGTTAAAATAAGTTTCGACGGTGTTGTGCCGTGCGCACACATGTGCCTGCTGCAGGGACCAGGTTTCGCCCGGTTAAAGGAATCCGTTTCGACAGGAAGCTAAGGAAAAAAGGCTTGCACGCATTGTGACGATAGGGGTTGGACGAGAGGAGATCCATTTTGCGGGCAAATCTTGACGGACGTGGAAACGACGGGTTCGTGTTTGACGATCGCTGTTTCCATGCTAGTTCTAGGGGGTTTCTGGAAACACATGGGATACGCGATGATCGTTGCCTTTCCGTCTTCTGTATACGCCAGAACTATTAGGAGTGGATGTGACAACATACGACAGATATAACAGAAATTATTTCTAAGGAATTTCTTAGCTCGCGTTTCAAAGGTTTTGACTGATATTTATAAAATTGAGATTGTAAAGGAAACGCATAGTTTTTGGTTTCATTCTGTAGACAGTTTTCGTTACAGTACCGAAGAAAATTCTTGTTCAAGTCATATTCAACCATTATATATCGTCCCAGTCATTTGTACTTACTGCTATCAAGATTTTGAAAGACTTCCGAATGAGATATGATCGAGACAGGCCCCTATAATAAAGCGTCGTTGCTTTTTCGAATATTACCTGTACTCTCAATTGACTTGTAACATTTATTTCCTACACCTGCCACTTCCATATTCGTCTGTATTAACTTAAGAAACTTTCGTCGCTGCTATTATAAATCTGGCGCAAATAATTCTATTCGTAAGAGGAACGTATATTATTATTCTCAAGTCACTTGTTCCTTGAAATTATATAAAAATTACAGTGACGATTACTATAAATTGTATGCCTTCGAAGTTATTAAAGAATTTCTTATTCTAATCGTTAAGTTATTCCTTTATTATTTTAATAGGCTTCAATCCTTGCTTTCCGTTCGTTCTTCCCCTGAAAATTCAATATTCTTCTTTCCCATTATATCGTAATGATCTTCGAATTCACGAATTCACAAGTTCTCAAGAATATCGTAGAGATTCTATATGAGAATTAAACGCGTAACTGTGCTATTGTCCCTGAGACTTCAAATTTTTCCGCGAACACGATCATATTTCACATTTTTCCACGGTAACGTACCGATGCTGGGCATTCTTGTCGCGTTAAATTCCGTCACGGATTTGTCCGTTCTCGTCGTAAAACCTGCGAGAATACCGGCGAAGGTAAATCTCACCGCCCCCGAAAATTTAAGATGACAGTTGTTGCGGCATACGGCGCTCGCAACCCCCTGAAATCATCGAACCGGAAGAGGGTGTCTCGAAGGGCGGAGGCAGGACGCAAGTGCACAAGATTCCAAGGTCAGGTCCTCGGGATTGCTCATTCATAAACGCACTTCACGCTCCTTCCTCCTCTCTTCTGTCCTTTTGACCGATCTATGGACAGGATATCCTCCATAGTCTTGAATCGATGACCTACATCCCATGAAAATGCCCTTTTCTATTTTTCTTGCTTCTCTTTAGCAGCTCATGGGAACGAGGAAGAGCGCGATCAAAATTTCTTTTTCGTCGATATTTCTATTATATTACTTAACAGGTTTGTAAGTTGGTTTTTCTTTAATTAAAATATATTTGCTGTAAAGAGGAGTGTGTTACTTTGTGAAAGGAAAGTTCATACTTTATAATTTCCAAAATGTTACACGGATCAAATTTTATGCGACCATTTGCTTTAAACGCAAGTTGTTGCATATTTGTTGCCGATCTTTATTTTTCGTCCTCGTTGATATTTATTAACATTTATGAAAGAAGTTTCCAGCAACACATAGATCACATCTTTAGTAAGTTAAAGGAAAATTCGATACGAATGGAATATTCAAGACAAGTTACAACTTTACACTCTTGCAAAAATTAATAATTCTTATTTGCTTCGATCAATAAAGGTCTTGTTAGAAACTCTTCTCTTCATTAACTACAAATTGTTCCAGAAGATTCCACTTACGTATTTATTACCTTCTCGTTGCTCATCGTCTACGTACAATAAGAATCTCTAGCAATACTAATGTTCCAGTCATTTGTAACTTCTCAGACAGAATGAGTTGACATAGGAAGGAAAGATACCGAATGCAAACAATCCTGAACAATATTGATTTTACGTTGAATATTTTGAATTCTATA
Organism: Bombus confusus; assembly: GCA_014737475.1. Lineage (NCBI taxonomy): Eukaryota > Metazoa > Arthropoda > Insecta > Hymenoptera > Apidae > Bombus > Bombus confusus. The sequence continues at coordinate 2,753,038 of JACXIV010000014.1, forward strand.
TCGGCTACCTTCCTTCGTATTCTTATCGCTTATTTATGTATTGATAAACACGTCTGTGAAATGTATGTAGAATTACAAAAAGGAACGTCATCCATACAAATACATAGACCTGTGTAAATTATTTTGAATAAATATATAACATTTTTACGAAGCTACATACACGCATGTGCCAAAAGTTCGATTCAAACAAACGATTTCCTATGTATTCACGTGTTTCGTCTTACTATATATTCAGTCCACAGAGACAGCTTTGTTTTCGAAGAAACTCCGAACGTAAACAAAACAATTCCGCTACAGTTCAACAATGTCAGTTACCACCGAGGAACAATTCAAATCGGACGTTTTTCTTTCCATAGCAATCACGACGGTAATAAGTCGCGTTATTTAAGAGGACGCAATTCGCGTCGTGGCATCGAGAGCAGCAAAACGTTTATGCCAAACGCATCGCGATACAAAGTGTCCATCGACATGACTAGTGCAGTGGCCGTGGTTTATCGACAACCTGTCGTCCCGACCTCGAGACAACGTCGAAAGTGCAGAACCCTTTCTGTTCTACGCGACCTGACGAAGTTGTTCTACGCGGTAATACGGGCGAGCAGAAGTTTTGTTCAAGTTTGCACGTCGACTTCGATAACATCGTTCGATGGCTTGGTATCGCATCATGTACGCGCACCATTTATCTGACGTGAGATAATAGATTAGCGATGGAAGTTAACAATTTCGTTGTATAATGTGGGATCGTCTCGTACGTCTCTAATTGCAAAATATGGTTAACAGTTTTGTAAACGAGCCAATTACAAGGTACGCTTGATAAAGTTTCGATAATTGAGATTCGACGTTTTCGTAAATACTATAGTTCTAAAATTTGTACGAATTTCCATGTCGAGGGTAGAATAGGTTTTTAAATGTATAAAAACTAATAACGTAAGATATTCGGGAAATAAAACCGTGTGCGTCGCTTAGAACACTTTGAGCGTTATGTAGATTATTATTCAGGAAATGAATTGTCGAGACATATTTGCGGAAGCTTTTTAAATTCTCTTAAAGATTAAAATGTATTTTTATATATGTATTTCGAACGATGAGATAATTGTTTTGTACAAGATTTAACACTAAACCTACAAATTTTTCATTTCAAGTTTTAAATTCAAATTTCAAATTTCAAATTTCTACACAAATTTTACCACGTTTAAACATTATCAAATGGCTTCCTAATCTATCACTTTTCATAAAGTATGCATACAATATATCCTTCGGTATCTCTGTCTAGTTTTCTTTCTTTTTTCTAAGAAACATTTGTAGTCTGTCCTATCTATCGGTCAATAAGTATACAAAAAATGCCGATAGGTTCAGTGTTAAGAAAATAAGGTGTTTGGTTGCTTAGATAAAGTGCGTAGCACAAAGGTATACCAAAATAAGATAACTAATTCAACAGTACCTTTTCATTAAATTAATTTTACACCGATCGATTCTATTTAAAGCGAACGTTCAAAACAACTACCTTGTTGCAAACAAAATTTGATCTCGGTGGCGACCAAATAAAATGCAAAATAGTTGTTTACTGGAATCCTTATACCCACGAAGCGGAGCTAAACATATGAAAGAGTAAACACAACGCAAACAATCCGTACACAAGCTTGTTTACCATGCTCGTTCATGGCTCGGCAACCAGTTTTCTACCACGAATTACATATTTTTTCGAAAATACGGTAGAACGAACTGGCGTAGATCGAACTGCGCGCACAAACCGTACATGTCCACAAACACGAACAAGTATTTATCGTTACTCGCTTTAACTAGCCGAGATATACAAACATTCTCGAGCAGAAATGTATCGGAAATCGTTCACGAGCCATTTCGCTTGAAATCGTGCGCCATGCTGCTCCGTGTTTTTAGTCGCCTGCAAAATGTACATTTACTAAGTTTACGGTTCGCAGAGGATGCACGCATCTTTAGTTTGCGCTATCAATAACGCGAATTTCTAGCAAATATTCCTAATGTAATAAATCGCTAATAAACGTATTTATATACAGGGTAGTTGCTAACTGGTGGTACAAGCGGAAAGGGGATGATTCTACGCGAAAAAAGAAGTCGAAAATATAGAATAAAAAGAATAGAATAAAAAAGATATAGAATAAAAAAGTCGGATAGTAAGTTAATAGGTAGGAAAACACTTCGGTCACATTGGAAGTGTTTATCAACATAACGTCGATCGAGACAACGATCCACAGTGAGATCCGTTATAACGAGACGCGAGAAAGTGCGCGCGTACCGAGCGAAAATTCAAAGTCGATTTTCTCGAAAACAAAGCCTCGAACGACAAATTTTTATTCTATATTTTCCACTTCTTTTTTCGCGTAGAATCACCCCCTTTCCGCTTGTACCATCAGTTACAAACCATCCTGTATATATATATATATATAAGGAAATGAAACTCGAAGGAACGAAGTTACGCGAGCGTGTACGTCTCTAATAGAGCGCACAACAGCCTTCTTTGGTTGCTCTTTATCCGTTCATGCACAAAAGATGTTGCCTGGAAGGAGCTGCGCGGCACAATACCCCTCGGTTCTACCCTTACTGCCGGAAGGGTAGTCGCGACAGCTTTCGAAGGCTCGTTTACGTCGATTAACCGAGCTGTTCTCGTTACAAGCCGTGATCCGCGAGATCGCCGGGACGTCGTCGTTGCCTCGTCCGGTTGCCACGAAGCTTATCGACAAGCTGTCTACCAGACACGACGGGCAAGGAAGCGTCTTCGTCCAATTGATCAACGTTAACGGAAGGTCCGAGGTTTATGTTAAGGAGGCGAACCACCGACCTCGTTCAACCTCATCAACCCAAACGAGAGGCACACACCATGCAGGCGTGTGTGACGACCGCGTCGCGTCCGCCGACCTTTTTGTCACCGTACCTCTGCGGTTCTCTGGTCGCGTGCCGGACCGTAATCCGTCTCTCTTCCGCTCACGGACGTTCCCCTTTTCCCATGCAATAAGATGGTCAGGTATAACCTGCAAAGAAGGGTCAATCGAGGATTAACCTGTTTACCACAGGGGGATCATATAGGAAATGAGGCAGGTGTCTTCCGGGTTTTAGTAAAAACCAGAAGCTATCGATGTTGACCTGTCAAGTGGACGGTGTCTGTTTCTTAATTCGTTTTTCTTTTCTCTTTTCACTCGATCACTGGTAGATTGCGAATGTTTTTGCAAATTCATGGCTCACGTCTGCCGAATATTCAAATGTCATGATCCGTTTTAACGAAGAGATCTGTTTCGATAAAAATTCTCGTAATATACGTACATCATAAACGTAGTAACCGCGATACGAAATCTCCAACTTTCTGTGAAGACTTTGCACCCACGTTTCCTGTCTACGTTTATCGGTTCACGGAAGAGAATCGTTAAGAAAACGGAAGAAGATAAGATCAGGGAATCGATCATGCGCCAGCGCGCTATCCGATCGAGACCAACTGCGTGTGCCCTCGCAGGTGTCGCACAATTGCAAGGCAGGATTTCCAGGTGCAAGGACTCCGGCTATTCTATTTAATTCCGGGAATAACAGTATCCCGGGGCTAGCAGCAGTACGCCCGGCCATCGACAGTATCTAAATTACAAGCGTAATTCCTGACAGAGACAACGATCTGTGAGGCTACGAGGCCATCTCGTTAACTACTCTTGGTAATTGTTCGTGCTAGTCCTCTTTATTTCCAGCGTAAATCACTGCATGCTAAGAAAACTGTCCACCCTTGGCGTACTTCGTACGTGTCCTTTGCGAATATTCGTCGGATTATTAAAGAAGAAGAGAAAAAGAGAGGATTAAAAAAATGGGATGGCCGACGATCTTCGCGCAAACAGGCGAGTCGTTAAACGCTTTCCTCTTTTTTTTTTCTTTTCTTTATTTTGTTTAGCCTCGTCTAGCGCTTCCGCCATCGCCCATTCTCGCAAGCGGGAAACACGAATCGTTGGAGCTTCTCTGGATAGTGAAAACTTGGCGCTACTCGGTGTACCGTGTTGGCATAAAGTTTACGAGAGCCCAGTAAAATCGGCTTTAATGGTGTGCAGCTGGCTTCTTAGAAAAACCCCGACAATAAAACAATTAAAACCTCGTGTCCATCACCCTCGCACGCAGCTGACGTGCTACAAGGTTCACAAAAGAAGACATTTCGAATGCAATTTAGAATTTTCCAGGAAGAGATCGAACAATATCGGGAAACAAAAGGATCGTAAAGACGTATGAATCGACGAGCATACTTGTCTCAGTTTTCCTAACGGAACATCGCGAACCTCGACAACTTGCTAATTCTACTGGTGATTTATTAAATCCCCTTGTAGACGCGTCGGTGTAAAGCAACGCTCCGACAAATTTGCGCAGTAAATTTGCCCAGGAAACGAAGATAAAATGAAAGTGAGCGATAGCTCGCGATTTACTGGCCAGTCGTAAAGCGTGCGTAAATTAGAATTACTTAATTTGCGTGGTTATAGAGATAGCTGTTGCCCTTTCCAGCAGATGTTTCACAGGGAAACTGAATTTTCTGTTGACATTTTTATTACTGGAAAGTCGAGATTCGTGCGCGCAATGTCAAGATTTAGATCTTAATGGGGGGAGGTCGTAAGTTTAAAATAAGGGGCATTTCAGAAACACGAGATAACGATGTCTCTTACCGATAAAAGAAATAATTACATTTTCCAAAATTACGCGATGCACGAAGCAAGATTCTACTTTCAAGGGAAATCAATTAGTTCCCGAAGAATTTTAAGTATTATATTATATTTTAAGTTTAAGTAATTATAGAAAGTTGGTGTATATTCTGCCACTAACATCAAGAATTTTTCAGACATTGGAATTTATCTATACGTATATATATATATATATATATATTGTCCAAAACTTGTCCATCGACGTATAAAATTTGACACGACACGCTTTGTCAAGCTCATAGTAGACGGAGCTGAACGAGAACTGCGCAGTAATCCCCGACGAACAGCTATATATTTTTCATGCGAACGAAATAACCGGTCGTTACCAATTTTCGAGGCACAAAAAGGGAATCTTTAATCCTCGGCTCGGCGAGCGATTTATTTTCATCAGGGAATCGCATCGTCTCCGCGATCGAACGGCAGAGGAACGTTACGTTACGCTAACAAACGTTAATTTGTGCCCTCACGGTCGACGTATCGAATTATTGTAGCTTTCAAGAGATCTTCCCTTCCCGTTTCCCTCGTACACTTAGGCCAATCGTGAATCAAATCGCATTAGCCTCGCAGATGCATATTCATGGGAAACGTATGGCAGATTACACAGGTTTCGTTGCACCCCGCCTACCAAGAGGGGTGTTTTGCATCCCTTGAAAAAGGGTTCCGAGCATATTTATCGAGGCAAAACGACGTCGTAAACGCTCACGATATTGTCCCTCTCTCCTTTCGTTACATTCGCCCTCCCCCCTCCTCTTCTACTTTTATTCATACCGTCTTACGTTTTTCACGTTTGACTCTTTTTCTTTCTCCTTTTATCCTTTCGTCCTTTTTCTTCGCGTACGTAGCCCCCTTGATCGTACTTTGTCGTCGTTCGCGTTCCAACGGATAGAATTTGATCGACTTGCGAGACCCTCGAGCGTTACTCGTGACGAGACAACAAGCTTTTTCATTTCTTCGCGGGAGAAATCGTTTGTTCGTGATGGAACGTAACGGCTCCAGGGATCCTCGTGTTTGATACGGAATTTGACAGCACGGTAATCGTGCTATCAGACCGACAGACGGTGAAAGCGATGGGGAGGAATATGGACTTCGGAGCGTTGCGTTGCTTTTATAATTCGATCGTGTAGCGCGGTGCTCTTCAGGATTTTCGAATGGCCCTCTAGAAATCTCTCCGTTTAAAGAGAGGAGGCACTTGGAAATTCGTGGAACAGAAATTTACAAGCTACCTTTATTAACGCGTTAATATCGTAGCAACTGCTCGTTTCTTAATTAGAAATTCCTACAATCGTATTTCGTACTATCGACGTTGATACACGTAAATTGATCGAACAGGTCGATCTTAACCCTTCTACGTATCCCAAGTTTATTCTCCCATCTTACACCAAGGTATCTCGAGGTATCCTCGAGCGCGTGAAGAGATCGAAATGAAAAATTCTACGATAGGAAACGTATTCTTTGAATTTGCACAGGATCCTGGCAAAAAGCATTATCCGATATTTCCGAAAGCACGAACGGCATGCTGCAAGCCCCGAAATTAGTCACGCAAGCGTCTGCCTCGTCGCCATCGGGGAAAAGTTAGATTGTTCCCCCCGGAAGAATGGAAAAGAAGTCCGCGCGAGAAAAGGAATCAAGCGACGAGAAGAAAGAGACAGAGGGGGTCGGATGATTATCCGAAGTTCATCGGTCCTCTTCACGAACTCGTGAGCCTGCTAAGCCACGCATTAGAAACATCCAGGCGGAGTTATTCAGGTCGTGCGACTCGTTTTCTCCTGGTTCGCGCGCGCCGATTTCTCCTCCATCGCACGCGTACGTGTACGTCGCTTTCTTCTTTGTATTTCACTCTGTCCGTGTCCGTAACTCTATGCATGTGTGTGCGTGGTTAGTCTGATCGTGAATGCCGCTGGAGGATTATGGGGTGCGAGTGTGACGAGATCTTCGAGGACCATCCTTGTCCTCCGCCTTCTTCTTCTTCTTCTTCTTCTTCTTGCTCTCCACCTTTACGCTTCGAGTCCTTACGGCCGTCGGTTACGCGAACATTGTGTCACCGATGGGATTATCCCTGCTCCCTTTTTTCAGCACTGGGGACGCGATTTCTCATCGAACGCACGATGAGTCGCGCTAACCATTCAGAAACAGGCAGAGCTTCGTGTCTTGCGGTCGCTAGGAGTCAAACTTAAGACGCTTCTTGTTGCATATTCTAAAGGATGTTGGAGAAAAGAGAAAGCTGCGCAATTGATAAATTCTTGATGTTCTTCGTCGACATATTTTACACGCGTTAACTTTACAGGACAATTTTTAGAATCGTTGGCGGAACGTCTTCGTATTTATAGTTATGATATCGAGTAGCTTCTTACGATGTTACAAGCCGCAGGTAAAAAGTCGCGAATAGAACGAAGAGAATAGAACGAAGATGTTCTTCGAAAGTACGTATACTCGCTGTAATTTAAGTGGCTTTCGTCCGTGGTATGGATGAACGCGAGTGTAATTGGAAAATAAAAAAAAAAGATTGAGCGATGAATAATTATCGAATAAAGAAATAGTTCCAATCGAAAGTTGTAAAGGATTTTCAATAGGAAAATCACTGACAGAGAAATAGAATCGATGGGAAAACCACTGACGAAACGTATCGAAAAGATCGATCACCCAAGCTCTTTGTTATTAATATTGTATTAGAAAATGTAAGAAATTTAATAAATTTTAAATTAATAAAAATAATAAATTTTCCTTCCTTGATACATGTCTCTTAGAATCATTCGGAATTATGATAAATAATAATGTATAAAACATCTTTCAAGTCCTCACACCGATACAACCTTTTCATAAATTCTCTTCGTTAAAAACTTGTTGAAAACATTCGTCTTGTTAATCCAGTCGATAACTCAAACGCACAAGCCAGAAATTACTTGGTCTACGAAACATGCATAAATATAATAGAATAAACGAAGGAATCCATAAAGGATATAAAAACAAAGTTTTAGGAGAGCTTTGGGTAGCTGCGAGGTATGTACCTTCGAACGGTGCCTGAAATAATATTTCGGCTAAAACAATAAAGATTTCGAAGGGACGCACGAACAATGGACTTGGCCGTCTACCTGCGAAATTTTCGTGAGAATTTCTAGCGTCCGAAACGAGAGACGAGCTTTCAGGGAAACGGTAATGCGATTAGTCGCGGGGCGCAAAGTGAGGTACGCAGGCACCGTTTGTTCTTCGACATAACTGTTAATTCCCTACGAATGTTATTTGTTCGGTCGGGGGTGCGCTTTCAGAGACCGCATTGTTTTACAGCCGTAGTCTTAATGTTATTTGCGGATTAAGGCCGAACCGATCGAACGTTTGGGAATAAACCGTTTGCCTGGATTTGCTGGCTGTTAATCAGGTGCGCCATATGTCTCTGCGAAAATTATTGTGCGTGAACTCGCCACGTCTTAATCCTTCGGATTTGGATTTGACAAACGTTTCGCTACTTTCGGTAAGCTCTTGTACTTTCAGGGAAAATTTCAAAAAGATATTCGTAAAGTCTCGAGCTTTAATCTTCGAACAGCAGTTAAATTTAAAGAACAAGAGTTTTGACTATTAGTTCTTCCTCTGTAATCCTCGGTATTAAGTATCACTATATACCATCTAGTGTTAAATTTTCGATTTAATCGCATTTAAAATTCATTACTATTTTTCTTTCGTAACTATCGTAGCGGAGATTCCATTTTCATTTTCTTCGTGATTTCTCGCTTCTGCCTGATTCTCGCCGGATCTTAACTTCAACTGCAAGCATCGATAACCTCATGTCGTGCTCAAGTCCAGCCCGACATCGTAAATACTTCAAGATCTTCGATGGTCGAGCATTCTCTGCGCTATTGTTCTACGCACCACGGGAGGTCCTTCCTTTTTCGCTAGTTTATCCTAGATCGTCTTCTGTGTCGACCATAAGCCAACGTCCCTTGTGTTCTCCGTGCGCGTTCATGGAAGACCTCGACCTCGTGCACGGAATTTTTAAAATGTTTCCAGTTGGAATCACATGCTTCCACGAAATTCTGTTACCAATATGACGTGTCTACTTGAATATGTATGCATGTTGGCGCATGCAGCCGAGAGAATGCGCAGACGCTCATTTCATACCAAATAGTGGATATTCGTGTTTCGTGAACGAGACGGCGCGGTTCAGAATGTTGGTAATTGATATAAACTTCGATATAAGGCTAAGTAAAATCGAACGACTTGTAGCTTTGAGTATAGAAAAGCGGAGGAAAGAGAATCTCTGTAAAACTCGAAGCGTGAAAAATCAACAGCCCCATAACGCATTTTGTAGTTTCTTAAATTTGCAATAAAATTTGCAGTTATAGAGTCGAGCGGTTCTAGAGAAATTTCGTGCGGCGATATTCTAGAAACATGTTGCTGGCTTTTGAATAGGTGCGCTCCATAGGAAAATTCCAGGATCGAGCTTCTCTTTGCTATGGGAATTATGTATGAGGGAATTTCGGATCAAGACTTTGTTCTTCAAGCTTGAGATTTTCCCATTAGCGTGTGAGATGATACATGCGCATTTCTTAGCAGCGACAATGAACAAAAAAATGAAAGTGCCTTTATTTTCCGTATACGAATACGAACAATATCCCTTTGCACTCCGTTGTCGCCGTCGTGGCGACATTGTAAATAGAACCAACAGCTCCGTTGTCGTAGCGTACAGGAATTACAATTATAACTCAACTTGCGCCTTGCATATTCGATCGACATAGCGAACACTATAGCGAAAAAAGTATTCCGTCCCCAACGATAGAAACCGCAAGACGCGTGCGTTAAAAGAATCTTTCGTGGAAAAATTTTCTTAGAAGCATGTCTTAGAAGCATGCTAGAGCAAAGTTTATATCTGTTTCGCAAGGAATTTTTTACAAAGTCGTGAAATCACGATCAACTACGCTCTACAGTTTCGCATAATCGTTGTACAGGTATTCGTTTTCCTCTTACTAGGACGAATAAAATCCGACCACGGTCCATACCTAACCGTGTTAACGGGGCAGATTTTCCGGGCGCTGAACGAATGTAAAAATTGGTGGAAGTAAGGAGTCGTTAAGGAGAACGAAACACTGTCAGGATTACAGGGAAAATTAACACGGCAGAAGGATAAGGGAAAGGAACGTGAAAGAAACGCTTATGTACAAAGAGTCTCTCCTGGGATACTAATGAAGCTAGCCCTTAATGAATCCATACCGGACCCTTGAAGATCTCAAGATAACGCTGATGGATACTCTCGCGCCAGGAACTCTTCCACAAACGGAGATTACCTTACTCCCGCCAGGACTTTCTCTACGGTCCTTTCGTGGTGGGACAGTGTCGCTTTGAGAACAGCCACGATCCGGGAATATCGTCGTCGTCGAATTCCTCCAAGAACCTTCCTTGCATCTTTTTGCATACCAAAGCACGTGTCGATAGATTTACGACGGACTCTGTCCGGCAATTATCACTTGTCACGATTTAACCAGGGAAATCTGTGGTTCCCATAGCGACATCTCTTCTTTCCTTAACGAAATAATCCGAACCCTAATTAAGTCACGATGTACCGAGCGCCGACCTCTTCAATGAACAGAAGGAACAAAAGAACTCGAAGGCGGTATTAATTATTTCGTACGTTGACTCGTGCCAACTCTTACAAAGTTTGCGAATTACGAGAATTTTTATATCCCTAAACTGACCGTTTTATACTGTGGCGGCTATTTATGAATCATGATGTAAGACGAAGTAACAAAGGGATTCTTAAGGTTAACCCTTGCACAACGTAGCATGAGAGAGACTCGTGAAATACGCTATAAATTACACGCTTTAAATATCGTTACATTTAATGCAATTATGATTATGCTCGAGTTACTCAACCCATTTTCGCGTAATTGAATCGCACCCTTAGCTAAACAATACCTGTTCGTCCCTTTCCACTCTAATTAAGAATCAGTTCATACGTCGTGAAATTCCGGCCGGTTCGACAGACGGCGTTTAATCGATCGTTACGAGGCCAGAGCGAGACTTCGTGCAAACTCGAGGGATTATTATTCCCGTGGACGTGTTGTTGGTCTGCTTTCGTAGCGAGGTACGAAAGACGAATTTCGTGGAGCTGTGGGTCCCGCGTTCGCTACGTAGCCACGGATCCAATTACACGATCCACGACGATCGACGTGGAACAATCGGCGACCAGGATGGAACGTCCAACGAGCAGGAGAGTCTACTGGCAACTCTTGCCATCCGCCTGGCCAACCGTCTCTCTGTTATTTGCCGAGCTATCATCGGCAGAAGTTTCGCGGAGGCAAGCCTCTCCGGGCACAGGCTACGAGATTGCTAGCCTTCCGCGCGGCGTAATTACCAAAAATCAAGCAAAAGGACCGAAAAGCCATCACTGTGCTTCGACGGTGTTTCTGCAATTTTGGCGCGGGGCCATTGACACGCACTCGGCCACTCGCCGTTTGTCTTCGAGACATTCTCTGCATCGCGGCGATCCTTCAACGCGAACGTCGCAAACCCAGCGGAAAATACGCGGCAAGAAAGGAAACTCTCTCTCGTTGCATTTATACTCTGTTAAACTCTATCAACCTGTTGGTTGCGCTGTTTCTTAATTGGAAGCTCCTTTGGGCAGAGAAGTATAGATTTACGAAGAGCAATTGATCTTAGATGGCTTGTTTTTAGACAGATTGTTCTTAAACTGTAATTGTCGTTGATCGCTGGTTACAGCGTCGGACAGAAGAATAAAATAGGTGGAGAGTAACGTAAATTATTTTTAATTGCTAGGCGATTTATTCGCTACGTGGTCACTCGTGAATAATACTATAACTTTATTCAACATATTTCTAGTTTTAATCTAACATATTATATTCGTATCTAGAAAGAACCATCTTTCCATGTATCGACAATTTCTCGTCGTTTCGTTCAATTTTCCCAATGTTTCTCCGCAAGATCAATGCCTCTATCCATCCCTGTCGCTCGCCTCGGCTGGCTCACAAAAATTTGCCATACTCTGCCGCTACGTCCAGATCGCGGACATTCTCGAATCCAAAAGAAATTACCCTGTCACCCCTGGAAGCGCCATAAATCGCGACGGAGAAGCCAATTAAGCAGGAGAACGAGTTAGGGAACAGGTCTCGCGGAAGGCGAAAGTGAGGCTCGCGCGATCGGCCGACGAGAAAAACGCGCGGCAGAGTAAACAACGGAAAAGTGGAATGGCCCGAGACAAAGAGGAAGGCGCGCGCGTACCCGCCTGCCTCTTTCGATGCGGTACGACAGAAGATGGACAAAGAAGAAGCTGGCTACGGAAACGTGTATACTGTTCTTGGCTTGCACCGAAAGACAGACAGAGATTGCATACCACCTTCGCGTTCCTTCGGGTACAAGACAGAGTTGCAGAGGAAAAAGGAAGGAAGACGAGGAGCGAAACGGGAAGAAGAAAAGGGAAAAAGTGCGAGAAAAGAGAAACGACAGCGTGTACAATGCGCGGGACGAAGCCTTTATCCTTGAAAAAGGTTTCGGCTTAGCCTTTTGCCACCCCCTCCTGACCTCCGTGCAGCTCCTCCCCCGGGCGAATTTCCTAACGTTTGCCACCCGCTGCGCCCCTTCTTGCTCCACGGACAATGCTTGTCCGACCGTTCACAGCGACAATCGCACGGAAATCGTGACGGTTTTACCGTCGCTGGAAATCCATGCCGAATCTACCGGCTGCATTCATCCGGCTACGTTTTCCTCTATCTGCCTTTCCGCATCTCCTGCCCCTCTACACCGAGCGTTCTTCATAGCCGCGTCACGACGCTGCACCGACGGCCAGAGGGTGCGCTTTGCCGAGCAAAAACGAAAAACGTTGTTGCTTCTATTCCATGTTCAATCGGTGTTGTAAGGCAATCTTCAGTCGAACTAAGGAATTTTGCGGAATTCTTGTGGTTGTTAAATGATCAGAGTGAAGTCGTAGAGCAGTGATAATGGCATCTTTTTTTCTGTAGTTAACGTACTAGTCAGGTTTTCTTTTTTTTTTTATTTATTTATTTAGAGAAAATTACAATCAATTCTAAAAAAGAATTTTAAGTAAGTTTCTCTGGCGTGTTACAATGTCACGAGTATAAAGAGTTTATCGCATGTTTGATTCTAATTGAATCTAGTGCTTCAATCTAAGGGATAGTGTTTTTTTAGCCTGCGCATCTGATCCGACGTGTCAAGCAATTGAGTGACTAGAGGGTTTAAGTGGTTGTTGACTCGTGTGCTATATCTATCGCTGAATTTGGATATTTCTTCTTTGACTGTGGGTATCTTGAGCTCGCGATGTATCGTTTCGTTGGTTATATACCAGGGTGCGTCTAATAATGTTCTTAATGTTTTAGATTGTAGTCGTTGGAGTGTATCTAAGTTGGAATTACATACTAGTCTGGTGAAATTGAAAATATCAGAGGAAGAATCTAATATTTTTCTATGGATAAGGTGAGAAGGAATGTTAATACGATACGAATTACAAATGATACAACTTTCTTCTACGTCTGCTTATTATATTTTTATTCGTTTGTTTCTCTTTTAGACGGCATTAGAAGTATTGTCAAAATGTATTTACGAGAAGAGAGAAATTCCCTGAACCTTCATTCGGGTTTCATATGGAATTTAGAAAAATTGTTTAATCTCTGTCGCTAAATTTAAACGAATAGCCATGATCTATTTCTCGTAAGTTTGCTACATTTCCGTAATATAACGCACATCTATTATACCTACATAATTCTCGTCTTAAAAATCGTGACAACGAACGCAGAGAGGGCGGAGAGCGTACTGCGTCGTTCGTAAATATTAATTCGAATCCTGGCCGTATTCGGTGATACACAAAACGCGCAGGATTCGCGTTTCCCCATTGGAATTGACTCTGTTACATGAAAGCACGTTTGCGGGGGTAGGTGGTGGCAAACAAATCCTGGGATCGTGGCACTCTTGGGACAACGTCCCTTATTCTCGTCTGTATACGCGGCGATTCCGGTCCCCTTGATTTTATTCTCCTTTTTTTCTGGAATATAAGGCTCGTTGATCCTGGACACGGTATAAATAATTCCTCGAACAAGATCCCAATGAATCAGCTTCAAAGGAATTTCGTCGGATTGTCGCGACAGCTACGTGGCGAACTCGACATTTCCCAGCAAATCGTACAGAGTTTCGTTTATTGGCATACGACAGAGACAAGATTCGTATCTTTTCCATTCTGCTTTCATTTGCTTAAACAGAAGTGTAACAATGCAATAAAATATAAAACAATGTAGAAGGTTTTCGACGTTGAGATAGGGGAAAATAAATTATTTCTTCTATCGAATGCAAAACTCGCGCTCCACCGATACATCGAAATCCCAGGCAGCAGTGCCAGTGATCGGTATCCATAAGTAGCTGCAGTAACGCGTAACGGCTTCATAATAACGCAGTAGCGATAATGAGAAAGGAAGAACGGCTCTCGTGGCGTGGTAATAAAAGTAAATCACGCGCAGGCCGAGTAGCACGTGGTTGCGGAGAGTCGTGGTGCTAATCGCGATTTCGGGAAAGCACAGCGACCGCAAATGCGGGGAAAACTCGCCGCAATAAAAGCCAAACGGCAGAGAACTAGAGAGAAAGAGAAAAGGTGAAGGCAGGGGATGGCGGAACGGAGAATAAAGAGACAAGAGGCCTCTACAGGGGAGAGAATCGGTGGCACAAGAGAGAAAGACGAGAAAAACGACCAAGAGCTAGGGCCAAGGAGCAACGAAGAGAGGCACAGGATGAAAAGTAGTAGGCACACGGTGAGTGCACGTGTTCGTTCGGAATGCGTTCTCGTTGCAGACGAAACCAACGGAGAGGAGAACGAACGGTACCAGAAAAAGGCGCACAATACACGGTTGGCGGGCCTGTGCGCAGTTGAAAAAAACAGCGAGGGTTGGTCAGAGGGTGGCTAAAGGTGGCAGGCACCATTTTTCTCGGGCGGTGTGCGAGAGCAGAAATATGCCTGCATCGTCGCAATTAGTTGCGCGCCAGGAAAAAGGAGAACGTCGAATGGCCGACGGACGGGCGGACGAGCAGGAAGCCGCTGTTAATCTTTGCGGGTCGTAATGGCGGGAAGTAACGCCTCTCCGCGCGGGAAAAGTGCACTTACTTGCAGCGGGCCACAGCCATGTAAAAAATTTTGGCCCGTATCAGCTTCGAGATAAATCGTGGCCTGCCTCCGCTTTTGTGCTTCACGGCGAACATTGCTTAAACGTGAATTATGAGTTACCCTTGTAATTGGACGCGTTCAGAAAGCTAGATTAAACGCTGTTTTCATTCGTGATATTTTAATCAGGCTAGAACGAGAATCAACGTTTCGAATGTTAAAAACGAAGGAATCTTGTGATTTCGCTCGCTCTGTAAGGGGAATTGGCGATGTTGCGTGAATTCGGTAGATTGGTCGGAATTGCTGAATTCGTTCCAACGCAACGCTGGGAAAATCCCAATTAGATCGGTTGAACGACAGTCGATGCTAATGTCGGGCGATTTTGGAAAGGTCGTAACGGTAGAGGGAAAATCTGGATCGGAACTCGCTGAACTGAGCTCTAATCCCTGCTACCACCTGAACAAACACCGGCCACCGTGGTTCTCTTGTCAAAGAAGACTAATGATTCGATGGAATTTCTCGGTCGTCGCGTAAAACTAGTTCGGGGAAATTGTGAAGAAGCTCGGAGCCAAGGGAAGTATTCGTGAAACCACCAACTCGTGCAACTTTTATATACCCCATCGAACCGGTTACTCCAAAGCTATACTAAATTCCTCCACATTAATCGATCTTTTCAGACAAACCTTTCTTTCGCCATATCTTATCCCATAAATCGAATCGTTCTGGGTGGAACAATCTCTAAGCCTGCTGAGTTCTTTCGAACGTTTTACATCCAGTCGCGTTTCTCTTTTATCGTTAGAAAATTCCTCGAGTTCGAGGATGTACGAAAGGAGGTATGAAAAAATTTTACTTGATACATCGCTTCTTGTTTTCGACGCACGACAAAGTTTTCTTTTTTTTTAAACATTGCTTGTTAAAATTAGGATAGGATTAGGCATAAAAATTGGAAGACCGTACCAAGTAATAAAATACATATACGTATAGCTTCTTATCGGAGTATGCATCGCGATATTCGGATGTTTCATACGTGAAAACGTCAGCTCTTTCGAATACGCATCCACTGTAACCATAATACTCCCTACTTTCCGAATGTAAATTCCGCGGAACGACAGGCAAAACGCTTTGGTAGATTGGAAGCTCGCCGAGTTATCCAACGTAGGAAGAGTCCAGGCTTCGAAGGTGGTGGCGGACGTAGTGTGTGGCTATCGATCACTGGTCCACCCCTGTGGGCGATGGTCTCCTCCTAGCAAATTCTCTCTTCGTCTTTCGCTGTAGGTCTTCGTTGATCTTCCTCTCGCTCTCCCCTCGGCGGAGCCAGCTCCTCTCTCTTATCCTCATCCCCTCGAGTTACACCGAATTTACCTAACGTAGGCGCGGTAGGTCGCTTCTCTTCCTCTTGTTCCTCTATCCGTCTCGCCTTGGAGCTCGTCTCTTCCGTTCTCTGGCTTTCTCTGGTTCGCTCCCCTGGTGCCAACGTCTCCGTAGCCCTGGACCCTTTGAGAGCTTTCCTCGAGGAGGCCTAGAGAGGCTAGTGCGAGGGAGAGATCTCGAATCGACAGAGCAAAAAGAGGAGACCAAGCGTAGACAGAGAGGAACGAAGAGGGGCGGGAGAGAGAGAGAGAGAGAGAGAGAGAAAGCTTGTTATGGACGTGATGGACCCTTCGTTCGTCGTACATATGGGCAAGTAGACCGGGCAGAAAGGAGGAGGAGAAGCTTTTAGAGCTTGGAATATTCACGAGGACGTGGCTTGGACAAGCGAAACACATCCCTCGATATCTGCTCCTTCTTTTGACGTCACGCCCTGAAATCAAATCGGTTGAACCGAAGACGCGGCTA
Source organism: Bombus confusus (assembly GCA_014737475.1). Lineage (NCBI taxonomy): Eukaryota > Metazoa > Arthropoda > Insecta > Hymenoptera > Apidae > Bombus > Bombus confusus. The sequence goes on from JACXIV010000014.1 coordinate 2,769,667, forward strand.
AGTTGATCCCTGATTCCCGAATCGTTGTCGTTGCGCCCTGGCCGCGTATCGTGCAACCCGATGACAGACATCGATCTATCGAAAGCGACGAAATATTGTTTCCAACAGCTGCAACGTAATTTACACGTTTCGCCGTTTTGTCTTACGTGTCGTTTCTCCGCAAACTTCCGAACCTACGTTCGGTTCGTCAAACTAAACATTTCTACAAAATTACAAACTATCCAAATGCTTCCTTCTAGAAATGTTCTTTACAAAAATTTGATCATCCGAAAACGTAGCGCGCACAGCTCTTCCGTAGCTGTTGGAATTTCAATGAATGTCCAATTGAATTTCCGGGAAACTTAAAGGGCTTGTTTAATAATTGCAAGGTCACCATTAAGCGGCCATATGCATCTGAGCCGCGTTCAAGCCGAATATTTGAACTTCGTGGGCCAAGAACTTGTACGTCCACGGACGCCTTTTGATTTCGTATTCAGGGTACGTTGTCCTCCATGGCGCGGAGCATTGCCTACCAACAGGAGTAGCAAGGTTCTGGAAGGACTTCCTCAGCAATCAGCGATGGTCCGACGTCGGTGTTTGTCTTCGCGCGTGATTGGCGCCTTGCTTTGCCGCTTCTGTTTGGTTCAACGTTAAGGTGCCTCGACATTCCGGTCTACGCGACTGTTTATTGACATTTAACTTCGGTAACGAGCGTACGTAGAGCTGACGTCGTTACCGGATTACTCGTGTAACACTGGTTCACGGAGATAAACACACTTATACGGGAAAGTATGTTTCGTTTATTTCATCGAAATAATTTATTCTCAGTTTACTGAGCAAATGTAAATCATACTATCCTCGTATACCATTGTCACGCGCAATATCTTTCCGCTCTTCGACGAATAAAAACCATACGTAGAACACGTGGCGACTCACGATAGAAACAGTAGAACGGCTAATAACAGCGCGCAGATCATCAGGAACCTTGACGAATTCCCCCGGTCCATGTGTCGCAAAATTTATGGATTCCCTTGGCTAGGGCTGGAACAATTCACAAATGTGCGAGAATTTTCCTATACGCTATCTCCCGCATGTGCGTTCACCTATGTACACATACTCTCATATGTATACATACGTTTACTGTATATACGAGTATATGTACAACGACGATAGAAAGTATTGGTGCACACCCTTATTTTCCAATGAATCGCTCTTTTATCAGGCACTGTACATTTCATTTTCGTGGTATCAAATCACTGTAACGATATTCGAATACTACTGTACGATACGTTAAGTGTACGATACTAATACTTTAATATATCTGGAGCTAGGCAATTATTACGTAAATATAGTATAGTAAATACGATGGTGCGCTAATAATTTTTATATCTACTGTATATCCACGCGCATGTACGTACGTATACGTTCGAGTACGTATCTGTGTGCATGTATGCGTAGACAGGTTGGTGCGTGCGCGCGTACGATATGAGGTCTTGTAGGAATTCACTGGCTGGCGTAAATTCTCTGCCTCTCTCCCGGTCGCCCCTGCCATCTAGTCGCCCTGGCTCCCCTTGGGTGGACTCTAAAGTCCACCCCCTTAGCTGGCTACCACCCCACGACCAGCCACCCCATATCTCTCGCTCTTTTTCCTCCGTCGGCCTCCCTGTCTCTGGTGGACGCGTAGCTTTCTCTGACCATAGTCGCTGCCGCCTCCAGCGACAACATTCTACAGTCGGACGAAGGGTGGCCACCCCTTCACCGAGAGCAGAACGGACCGAGGACAGTGACGCTCAAGCTCGAGTAACTGATCACCACGGCGATAAGGAACGTTTCTTTTTTTATCGTCGAGTCTCTTTTTGCCGCGTTACCGGATCCCTACACGCGACATTACTTCGGCTTTATTGCTTTTAATCACCTGACGCGCGCAGGAGAAGCCACCAGGCGGTTGATGCAGGTCGAAGAAATTGTCGAGGGATGATGGCTTTTATGGGGAACTCAAAGTGTTACGCGAGTATCTTCTTCCATGTTTCCGAGACGATACGTTCCTTGAGTGACGTTGTTATACATTTTTTGCTTGGTCGAGGGCGGCATTTATACACGTTGATGGCTTCAGATAGAGGAATATTCATTTAAAATTCGATAGAAAGTGATATAATCCTTAAGACGAAATTTTAGAAAACGCGCCGTTTAAGATCTCTTCTTGGAAAATTTACTTCTCTGCATCTAAGAAACTTTCTGATAATAAGATTTTAATGTTAATCCTAAAGCGATAATTTCCCAAGCAAAAAAAAAATAATATAGCTGCGTCATTTCGCGCGAGGCGATCGTACATTTTACATGTCTCTGTAAATTTCTAGATTTCTTCAATTTTGCCACAACGATACTATATTATCCGACAAGGCGGAAGAAAAATATACTTTATTGAAAGTTTCGTTTACCCTGTAATCTTCGATTCTCGTTTCCATCCATTTATTCGCTGTCGAGAACAAAAGATCCACGAAATTACAATCTTAATGCAAATAAACTAGGAATATAATCGCGTGACCTTATCGGTGCTTGCAAATTCCACACACGTACGCACGGAGAACATCCTGAGCCCGGTAAGTGGCGTATGGAGATATCCGAAGGGGGTTGGATAGCTGGAATGGTTTGCGAGGGTGCCACTGAAGGGTGGTACTGTGCCAGAGAGAAGGGTGAAAGCAGGTGGATGGATACGGTGGTGAAGGAGATGGGAAGAGATGCGAGGACGGAAGACGATGCGGATAAACGAGAAGCAAGGGGGAAAAGAGAGAGGGTGGAACAAGGAGGAAATAGAAAAGGATCAGAGTCAGGGAAGGTAAAAGCAAAGAGTGAGAGTGAAGGTAAGGACAGCGAAAGGGAGAAAAGAGGGGGGATTAGATAGGGTCGAGAAAACGTGGACTTGGAAGATGGTTCTCTGGACCATCCTTTCAACCTCCCCTTTTCCTACTTGCCTCTCTTCTCTCGTCTCTTCTCTTCCTCGCACTCCCGGCATTCAAAATACGTCGATACTACAAGGGATTTTTCGTGTTCGCTAAATCATTTATGAAATCAAAATATTGGCCGTGGCAGAAGAAACGAAAAGTGTTTTCTTTGAGCGTATGTGTAGCGTACGTACGAGGTTCCTGAAATAGACGCGTTTATGCACGGGAAAATTAAAGAAGTAAAAGAATCGTACCTATATCCGTGCAAGAGAAGATTCTCCACTTGGAAACGATATACAAAATAATATACAAGAATGAAAGATTACGAGATTAATATAATAGAATCAAAAAAAAAAAAAAATATCTAAGCGAGTACAGTATCGATGACTATAGGTAGAACGTTAGAGTCAGAGAATCGGTTGATCTTCCGTCAATTACAGCGGCGTCTCGATCCTATGAACGAAAGGAGAGCCGCTCCGGAGAGGAATGGCCAGTCGTTCGAAGGACGCCTCTGCTCGCGGGCTAATTCCACGGTTGAGCGACAGCCGGCTAATTTTTGCTCGGGGCCAATTCCGGCCGCGTCCTTGGGCGCGCTGTTGCCGGTTTAATAATGCAACACGCCACTGTGTCAGTGTGCCAATCCTTGCTCGGGTATTCGTGACAACTGACAAGTCGCTGCAACAGCAGCCTTTCCGCTTTGGAACCTTTATTGGAGGTGCCGGACCATATTCCGGCTGCTTGGCCGTTACTCATTTTCACCGGCGAAACGAGCTCATCCCGAAATGCGGGCGCTTCAGTGAGGGCGGGATCGTTCGGGGGCCTCGCCACCCCGTGAATTATTCCTAAGGTGACTTTGGGCTACTCCTACATTCTACTTTATCGCGCCGACAATCGCGAGTTTCAATTGCTCCGCGACCTACGTACGTTTTAGAACTCGTAGCAGGCTGCGGAGGAATCGTGGAACGGTAAAACGTAAAATTTCGATATAATTCCGCAGTTTCGTATTAAATGGAGTAAGGAAAGCTTGCTCAGGCGTTACTGTCAAAGGATGGTCTTGTAATATTTATTTGGACAACAGTAAAATAGACAAAGCAAGGGTTTACTTTAATCGCGACATTTTTGATTGAGATGGGACTGGAAAGTAGAGATTGCCGCGAAGAAATGGAATTTTTAATTACGCTACGTAAATTACGAGACATTGAGGAATTATTCAGAAATGCATTAAGAGTTTTACAATTTATCAAGCAACAGCACTCGGTCGTTTGGATGCATACAGCCAATTGTTGGAACGTATAATCTTTTATCATTGCGTGCCCCTAGCGAATGATGTTTATATTCGGATAGAACCACAATTAACACGTTCTCCTCTCTGCTTTAGTAGCTGTGAAAATTTTGAATTTATTTATCTCACGACTGAGCTCGAAAGGCAGGCTCGGCACTCTGTTGTTTGGTCAAGACAAAGGAAACGTTCATTAAGAAAACGCCATTAGGAGTGAACTTCTTTGTCTTCGTCTTCTTCTTCTCCTTCTTCCCTCTCTTCTTCTAGTTCTTTATCTTCTACTTCTCATTCGACCTCTTTGAGCTAATCCGTCAGATGAAAACAGAAATGCCTCCATACTAATTAAATGAAATTCTGCAGTGATTCCAAGACAAGATATATAGTATATTGCATAAATATACATTGTGTTCCTACAAAGGAGTCCTTTTTACATTTTTTTTTTTTTAATCCTCTATTAGGTAATTTCTTCGTCCATTCTTTTCCACGACAAAAGCATGAAAACATTGAAAGGCATTACACCCGACAATACGCAATTGTTTAATCTTATCGAAAAATACACAATACACGTTAAAGTCGCGTTAAACGGCTCCGAAATGATATCCGATCTCTACATTTCTTTTCAATTTCCCGTACGCGCACGAACAACTAACGTCTACTTTTCAATCGCGAAGATCTAAAATTTCAAGAAGGGAAGACGATCGATCATTCTTTCTCCAAACTTCTTGCAAAAATTCCAAATTCCAGCGTAAAAACGTCGTGGGTAGATCATCGATTCCAGCTAATTCGCGGTTCTCAGCGCGTCGATAATCGACACAGGCTTAATAGGGCGCGCCGGAGGAATATTCTGTTTGCGGCGAAGGCGCGCGCGAACGGTGCGAAAAAAGGGGGGTAGGACGAGAAGAAGAGGACGGATGAAGAGATATCAACGCGGATTTACTCTCGGTATCCGGAGCTAGCAGCGGGAAGTGCCTCGTTGCTCGATCCGGCCCGTCTCAAGGATGGAAGGATCCTCCGCAGATATTCACCTTCGAATCCTGAAGAAACGAGTGGCCGTGCCGAACTCGATCGGCCATAATTTACGACGTCGACGTACCAGCCGGAACGTTATCGCGCGATTCTGATCAGCGGCGAGAGACTTCGACCCCGCGATACAAAAAACCGTTCCGAGATCTCGTCGAGGTCGTTACTCGAACGCGCTCGAGTAATGAGGGGCTATCGAAAGCGAAGGCAAAGACGCGAGATTCGAGCGTTGCACGTGTTTTCTGCCCTGATCACTCATTAGTTAGCGGCGCGAGTCGAGTGCAACAGAAGAACGGAAGGAACCGCGTCAGAGGAACGACGGTAAATCGAACTGATTCGATTGTTTCGACGATCGCCATTACACTCGTATTTATCTTGTGTTGCGAATTTTCGAATTCCTGATATTCGTTTAACTAAATTATTTTTATCAGAAACTTGGAAGATATTCTTGATGGACGTGTCTTAAAGATGTTCGTCTAATGAGAATTCTCGTGTCCATTCTTCGTGCCGATATTCGATCGATGTATCGATGTACGTAGAGGAATAACAGACTCAGGGACTGAAAGTTAGGATGAAAATTTAAAAGCGCTTCACTTTCGCTTATTTTCCCATTTCCTCGCGGCTCTCTACCACGGCGAAAGAACAAGAACAAAAATCAATTCCCCAACTCGATTTCAACGCCAATAAACCATCAAAAGTCCTGGAAAACAGCTCACGGGCTGAAACTTCCAAAGTTCTACCCCTCTCGTTGTTTGTTACCGATCAAACGTCGTACTTTCTCTGTATCCTTGCTTGGATATCAAAAATCGCTTGAGCATAGCTGGATTTCCGCTTCGCCAGAAAAGTTCCCAGGCTACACGCGGAAACGCGTTTGTTGTTCTCGAAGCAGAAATTTAGAGATCATTCGTTAGCGTTCAAGCAACTCGGCGTTGTTCTCCCCTCGTTTTTCAGTGATCGATCATCCGTCTATGCAGCCAAAGAGAAAAAGAGAGAGAGAGAGAGAGGGGGGAAAATGCAGGACAGGTGAGAGTTTCCTCGAGTTTCACTTCGTCCTCGTCGTTTCTACCTGGCCCTATGCGTTCACGAAGCAAGTGCATCAGCGGCGTTTTTCGAAAAACTATTTGGCGAAACCCGGCGTGGCAATGTTCTCAGCGGGAGATCCTCTCTCTTCCTGTCTCTCTTGCAACTGTTCGAGTAACGTAAGAAGCGAACACGCCTCTTTCTCTCTTGAACAGATCTTGCTCGTAGATACCCCGACCTGGTCAAATTCATTTTCAGGGACCTTGTGTAATTAACGTCTTCTTCCATTTGTCTTCCGTCGTAGTCGTTAGGTTTCCTGGAAAAACAGCTTTCTACCTCGCTGCGATTCTTTTGGTTACAGACGAACATCGCAGACCTTTTCGTTCTAACTGCTACGTTTCCTAATTCCTAAGAAATTGTTCGTTATACCAGATTTCGTGGAGAAGAATCGAACGATAGTATTTTATTGTCCCAGTGTTTGAACTAGCTCAACGACTGGGCGTTTATTAGTATTTTTCTATTTCGCGTCATAGCAAACGATGATTCATACCATTTACACTTAGTAAATGAACAATTATTCACAATAGTAAACGACTTTCATACTTAACTCATGAATTTTTGACCAATTTGTTGTCGATAATGCACTGGCAAGGCTTGTAACGTAAATAATACATTAAATATGGAACTGATTAAAAGAAATATTAAAAGTGGCAAAGGAACCAAAGATCACGATGAAATATTTAATTGTCGTCGTCGCTCACGTTAAGAGAATAAATTAAAACTGTTAACGCGTTCGACAAAATTTCGTTAAAAGTTACAGGATTTATAGATCCTCGGAATCTACGAAGTTCCAAATTTAGATCTTCAATTGGAAGAACCTAAAAAGTTCATAAATTTTCAACTCGCTACGATTACGCGTCTGGATGGTGAGAAATAGCAAGAATCTCGAACAGATCGATTATAAAAGGGAATAATTTTTCTGCCAACCGTGTTCGTACGTCAAATCGCCAAACAACTTGGAATGATTTTTTAATATAATTATAGTCCGAATGAAACGGACTAGGCGAAGGCTCGTGTCTTTTGTTATTTATCGATGGGCAACATGTCATCCGACAGCACGGTGTAATTAACGTTCCAGACTAATTCGGCTCCCATTGTCGGAACGGAGCAGCGTCGGCCAAAGATAGATAATTTCTGTGTTTTGTTGCGCCTTTTTTCAACCGTCCATAGAACACGGGGGTGGAGCAACGTGGACTGACGTTGACTGACGCTCAACAGACGTTTCCCATTATTTTGAATAGTAGAAAATCGACGAATCTTCAGAGCCATACGTCGCCGCTGAATACACCGCCGTTTCCACGAAACGTTTTCAGTTTGTAAAACGTAAGACTTTCGTCGTTGTAGGCTAATATTTTCTCGGAAATTCATAAGCGGATTGAAATGGCCTTTGAGGGCGGCTCGCTCTCGACGCATCAAACGTAACACAGTTACCAGGCATTTCACTTTCAATCCCGACAGAATTCCATTCGATTAAAACACTTTATTAATTGATAATACACAGCGAGAATCAAACGTGACTATACGTTTTACAAAAATCAGCTTCATATGATATTGGCTCACATGTAAACTTAATTATTAATTCGTATTCTTTCATACTCCATATTTTTCGATCGCGTTACATTATTTCTTTTTTTTTTATTTTGAAGAAATTACAATCAATTCTAAAAAGAATTTTAAGTAAGTTTTTCTGGCGTGTTACGATGTCACGAATATAAAGAGTTTATCGCATGTTTGATTCTAATTGAATCTAGTACTTAAATCTAAAGGATAGTGTTTTTTTAGCCTGCGCATCTGATCCGACGTGTTTAGGTGGTTTTGGAATTGGACATTTCTTCAAACATGGAATTTGGATATTTCTTCTTTGACTGTGGGTATCTTGAGGTCGCGATGTATTGTTTCGTTGGTTACGTACCAAGGTGCGTCTAATAACGTTCTTAATGTTTTAGATCGTAGTCGTTGGAGTATTTCGATGTTGGAATTACTCGCTGTTCCCCATAGCTGGATTCCATAGGTTCAGAGCGTTAAATTATGAATACGATAATTTACAAAAATTGGCCGCTTACATTCTTACATAGGAATGGTAGGAACTTGTTAAGAAAAGATCCAAAAATATTCGAGCGTCACGTAGCCGGTTTCGAGGTTACGTTCTTAAAATCCAGCTCCTTAACGACAGCCGAATTTCTTTGAGGCCGAGAACTCGGCGCCAAAGAAAATCAAGGCCTACCATTTATTTTTCAGTAGTGTTTGACCAACAGTTCGCAATCTCCAGAACGAATCTACAGGACACGGTGTTAGCCGGGTCTCTCATATCCCGTGTTCAGGAAGGGAGAGACAGAAGAGAATTGGCCCGTTTCTTTTTCACCCCCTTTGGCCCCTGTACCGACAGTGGCGCCCTCTTTTTTCCTCAAAATAAACTCGAAGCCGCGCTTCCGTCTACGTTGGAACAGGACTCTCTAGGCGGTACATATATTTCTTCTATTGTCTAGCCCCGGAGTTTCCTATTGTTTCTAGAAATTTATCGCTTCACGGGAAGTTTGGCCACGCAGAAGCGGGTGCTTTCATCTTGAGCTAACGACGAAGGGTGGGAAAGAGAAAGAGAGCGTGTGAGCCAGCCGAACGACAGAGGGAAGAGATATAGATTCAAAGCGGAGGCGATAATTAGTACTTCTACAAAATTATTTATGCCTGAAATAAATCAAGGGAAAGCTTAATTGCTTCCCTCTTTGCGCGTTCTCTATCCGACCTCCTTTTTTTCGCTTTTTTTGTTCTTCCGCTTTTGTTTCCCCCTTTTCCTTTTTTTTTTTTTTATTAATGCCACGAGATTCTTGTCGAAATTCACGCGTTCAACAATTTATCGTACCACCTAGCTTCTAATCTACCAGATCCCTTTGAGGGGGAAGCGGTAGAAGTTTCGACGATTTTATTTTATTTAGATTGCAGCGTTTTAAAATATTGCTGGTGGCATGGAAGTAGGTTTCGATGAAAGTGCCTGTTGGAGATGGGTAACATCAAATGAAATTTAATCCATTGGGAATATTATCCTTTCGTTGGGTGTTGTTATTATTTATTACAATTTAATAAATAACAATTTAATAAAGTAACCGTATAATGGCAAGAGAGAGCGATATAGTGACATGGAAATAAAATAGTTCTTGAAATGCATGGACAGATGGGTACTAGATATAGGTTTCAAACCATATGGCGTTATAGAGGATTCGCTGCCAAAATATTCAAACATCCGATTATCATATAGAATTTAATATTTTATATTTAATAAAGAAAAAGAACTCCCGTGAATCTTACTTAACAACCAATCATATCAAAGTTTTCAGTAACCGAACCGTATATACTATAGCTTAGCTTCCATGAATCCAGATAAAGTCATACTTAAAATCATACCTTCTCACACCTACTTGCACGATGGTCGATTACAAAGGCATTCTCGCGTTTACCAGCTCACGAGAGAGGAAAGGGCGAGAAGAGAAACGAAAGGGGTGGAACAGTCAATTTACGTTCCACGGGAACGATTTTATTCCGAAAACCATACGGAAGATCAGGGTTTTGTGCTGCAGTCCATTCGAGCAGTGACGGAGGAGAATTTCAAAAGCGTTCGCCGTGGGAGTAGCGGGGCGAAGGGAGGGTGGAGAGTGGATAAGGCGTCGTAGGAGCTTAGAACGGTACGGAGAGAGGGGCCCGGAGGCTTTGGCAACAGGTTTCATCCCCGTGAAAAGCCGCCATGTTTCCGTTCGTACGAGCTTTTCGAAAAACGTCCGCTTTTCCAGCAGCGCAGAAGAAGGATGCCAGGTTTCCATCTTTTTCTCGTACCTCTACCTTTCCCCTTTCTTTTCCTCCCCGCTGTCCGCGCGTTGTAGCTGTCTTTTTCTCGTAGCCGTTTCTTTTTCTTCTTTGTCTCCCCTCTTTGTCTTACTCTGGCTCCACAACGGTGGATGAACAAGAGAAGGACCCGTTTCTGCGTTTTGCGGGAAACCGGTTTCTTTCCTACGTTAAATTACAAGACGGCTCTTCAACTTTTCTTCCCCCAGGCTCGTTATTTCTCCTCCTTCCGAAGTTTATAGGAGGCAACGTTTTATTTACATTGTAGCCGGGTTGCTTCGAAATCGAAAGTCGCCGTGGAAACAGGATCGTAAACACGCGCGACTTTTAATATCGCTTCGACTTTCTTGAAATGTAATTGTCTTATTTCTCACCACCTCTTCTTCGTCAGTGGTCATTCGCGCGAGCAAAAGAGAGAGCGAGATTCTTTTTATTTCCCATTTCGGTAGATAATTCGCCGTGGCCGTTGCAGGATTTCACGGGCCACGAACGAGGAATGTAGCGTTTCGAAGGGCGAGAGTGACGTTGCATCGTTTAGAATTGATTTGATGGATTGCACTTCGTCGATTGTCCAATGTACTAGAATATTATTGAATACAGAGAAAATTTTACGACCAGCGGTATCCGCACCGTTTTAAATATAGCATTGACGCGCGTGGAAAGTTGGAAAATAAACGAACCGTCGTGTCTTGAAATTAAAATTCGTTAAAAACGTTAAAATGAAAGCCATTCGTCTAATGCTATAATTATCTTCAAAATCTCGCGGGAAACGCCGGTACATCGTTACATCGTTAAATCTTAGAAAATGGGAAAAAGCGTGAATTGGTTTAATGAAAAAAAAGCGCCAACAGCAATAGAGATAACCTTTTTGCCCTTCGATATATTCTCGTAGAGTGCGAAGGCTACCCGTCCCGCCTTTTTTTTCGCAGCCAGCGGAATGCATCCTTCCTTTTGAAGTAAATTTTCGGAAAACCTAGGAGAAAATGACAGAAAGATCGAAAGCTACGTGCGAGAAACAAAGATGGTCGAGAATGAATCGATGCCGACATTGTGAAAGCCTTGGTTACAAGATCGTAACTCAGGCACTTTAGAGTTTCTCGGTTCGTGGCACGCCATTAGGCATCCTCTTCAGAAAAATAAATCTTCCCTTCCAGGAATTTCTCGTGGACTTTGGAACCTAGTCTCAAATACGCATAACGAGTCGACACCCCCGTGTCGAGGAAAATGGACTCGTCCAGCAGGGGTGGTCAGTACGAGCCACCACTCTCTTCCCTTCCACGTTTCCCTCCGTTTTTCGTTTGTGCTCGCCTCTGCTCCGCTTCCATTCCACAAGCGGGTACGAACGCGTTTGAAATGCCGATGAACCGTCGATCGTGTTACCTTGCCAACGTTCTCTCGATGGACGAGCTCGAAAATTCAAACCGAATTCGAGAGTGTTGCTCTTGAGCGAGATGAGATAGACCGGAGAATAATTTTCATTTTCGCTGCTTTAATTTCAAATTTCAGATAGACGATCTACGCCGTTAAATTTATGATCCTCGGACAATACAGTTTTGCTAACGATTCAAATTGTCCTCCGACTTTTTTTTTATGCGCGCGAATAAAAATATGGATAATAGTATTTTTTTTTTTTTTTTTATTTGGAAGTAATTTTACGATCAATTCAATAAGAATTATAAGTAAATGATGGATAATAATTGACACGTTTTTAGAAGAATACCTATAAAGATCTTTGTAATTTTGCTGTAAGCGTGTACATAAGCCGGGAACTTCTCTTTCAACCTAGCGGTATTCCAAAATTGACAAAGTTCGCCGCTCGAACAGATCGTTCATTGGAAACAGAAGCAGGAAGGCCAGCCGGGTAATACGAAGAAACAATGCTAGAAGAAACACGAGCCAGACGAAGAGGACGGAAAGAAAGGCAAAGGAAACAATTCGGATCCGGCTGCGTAGCTGTCATCAAAGACGTCCCGTCACGATTGCGAGTCACGAAGGAGGAGACCGAGCAAATCCACGTTTTAAAAGAGCCGGAGAAGAGATGAACGAGCGATACGAGGACGAAGAAAAGCACCGGTAATCGTGGTCCTCCAGTGAACCGTTTCGCGAGAAGAATTTGAGTGGACGTCTCGACAAAAGCGCTAGCAACTCTCCTGGGTGTTCTTTGCGTACCGGAAAATTCGAAAAATGACCCGATCCCTTCTTCGTATCCTTCTCTGTCTTCGTCTCGAATAGTTTCGTGACCGGTGCGTCGTTTCGCCTTCGACAGCATCGTCAAGCGAATTTTCAAGCGACTATGCGAAGCCTCCTGCCGGTAAATGCACGTGGAACGCACACAATCGACGCATTGTAGCGTTCCAGGGAGAGCTCGATGCACCTACGGGAATAATATTTACTTCCGGTCGGCAGACATCCGGTCTGCTCTCTGGCAACGTTCGTTCAGAATGTAACACAAAACCGTGACGACCAGCAACGCGGTTTTTCTTGCCTCGATGGACCGTTTCGCGACGGGGTATCGCAAGAGGGGGAGGTAAAGGAGAGAATAAAGAAAAAAAATTGTTACTTTCCATTGATGAGGTTAACGCAAGCAGCAGAGTAAGGGAGGAAATTACACGTTACGCGTTTAATCGAATTTGACAGGGTAACGATATGTGCCACAAATTACGTGACGCGACGATGACTTCGATTTTTTATTCCACAGGGGTCGAACCCTTTTCCTCGAACCCGTGCTTGGTTCACGGCCTGCAACTGTTGCGTTTGCTTTTTATGGTTGCACGTTTGGACGCGTTCTGTTCAGGAAAACGCGAATCGATCCGGTGCTACGTAATTCGGGGCGTGTTTGCAATTTAATCGCGTCGCGGAGACTTGAACGACGGTGCAGGCGACGAGAGACCGCGCGTTTCTTCGATTCGTCGTGGAATAAGCTCGACGATCGAATAATACGCTTTGAACGTTGTAAGAAGGAGAATTTTCCAGTTGATCACAAGCGGCTAGAAGTAAAGATACTACGTTAAAAGAAACGGTCGTTAGAAAGTTCCGAAGTTAACTTGCGATCTATCCCGATTCCAAAATATTTATTCGCGAATTGTAACGTTGATAACGCGTTATTTAACTTTGCGTTGAAACTGAAACTGGCTCGTTCAAACAAATCATTGCCAGGGAGATTCAACATTCGACGAAAGTAATCGTTTCACGGAACTCGCAATACGCGAAACGTTCAAAAACGAAGGTTTCCACCGTATCGGCGGAACGATTTCGCAACGACACGATAATTAGGCGACCTTGATCGAACGGGGTAAAGCAAGGATCGCGAAGAAGACAGACCGCGGGAGGGTTGGAGGGAGGGAGGAAAAAAACAGCAGAGGTAAATACGAGAAACGAAGAAAGGTAGGTTCCAGTAAGGCTCATTTACTGTTGGCCTGTTGCAAAAAGCATTGATGATCCCTCGAGGCACAAAGAGCAATGATAGAGAGCAACAGATAAGTGCAATCCGAGTTGCAAAACGTTGCGGTGCATGAAGAGGCATTACAGCCCGCTCGCAAATTACTACGCGGGGTAATCATAATGCGATCGTAATGCAACGCGAATGACTTGATTTCGAGCGTGAGCCTCGCCGTTGCGAGATAAGGCCCCGGCCATTACGCGAAATTAGCGATTATCGGACGGTAATTCATAATTATTGTTCGTCGTAATGCGGACCCGCGAACAGAGGACCGCACGGAACAATATTTCGAATCGACGCGACTCTGAGCCGGGAATTTCAACGAGGAAACAAACGGCAAGCGTGACTGTCGAACGTTTTCCTCGATAAATAACGAGTACGTTGCTACGCTGCCATTTATTTAAAAACAAAGCAGCCGCCAGTGATTCTTCGCGTTCTGTTGCACGTTGGAACATTTTTGCCTTTATTATTAGTAAAATAGATGCAAAAGTGGTGAATTGTTTTATAATCGTAGGACTTTCGATTAAATTCAAATTACAAAAACAAATTCTAATAAAGAAATATCTACTTGTCTCGAGTATTCGTCATTCTCGAAATTTTAACAAAGGTTTAAAATATTATAAACAATACCACGTAGCAACTGGAGATATTTCATGGAAAAGTAGAAAAAGAACGAATTGGAAACGACGTAGTATTTCTTACAGATGGTAGCCATCGCTTATAAGTTTCCGAAGATTCCTGGAAATTTCCACAGCTAGGAAAATGCGATGCTTTGAGGAAGCTCGGGATACAACAATGGCATGGGAGCTGAAGCGAACATAAATTGTAGTCACCACGTGTTATTTGTGGGCGAACGTTTTTGGACCGGTTAGTACGGTCGACCGAAGCGAAGAAAAGGAGACGAAAGATCTTCTGGAAGGAAACGAGAGGGCAAAAGAATTGAAAGAAAGAAGCGGAGACCTTGGAAGGCCCGTGTGCACCTATACAAACAGGCCCTGCTGAAAAGCAAATATTTTGTTGTGATGCAAGAATTCACAACATTAATGGGGTCCCTCGAAGTGCAGCGTACCAGGTCGATTAGGGTGAACAGGAAATGAGCCTTTTCGCGTTTCGTTCCTTTTAAACACTGCTAATGATAATAACAATAAGAACTTGAGCGAGAGAAATAGCTCTAACTGGTAAACGCGATCTGTGTGTTAAACATCGTTTCAGGTTCGAATTTTTAAATCGATACGGAGTATAAGAAAGTAAAATAATAATAAAAAATAATACGACCAATACTTCATTGAAATAATATGGCAAAATATTTAATAGTTTTGAGAAATCGAAGCATTCGCCGAAAGAAGTAAATTTGTTCGTTACTTTATTTCCTGAACTATATTTTACGTTCTTATCTTGAGGCATATCGTTTTCTTAAACATTTTCATTTCCTTTTTTTAAATTTTGCATTAAATAAGGAAAAATAAATACCTTTTGTGATGATAGTTGCACTTTTTTATATTCCAATATAATATACCAGATACATTATGTTTTTCGAAAATGCAAGCGTACTAAAGATAGTTCAACGTTCAAAATCCAGTCGATCGTTTTCTCCCTTCGTGTTTGAACATGTTTGATCATTCTGGTCGATGCAACGAAACGCTCCACATTCTTCCACTATTATTGTCCAAACTACGGCAATGGAGAACTGTTGCAGTACTTGCAACATGCGACAATAGGTTTAACGTTGTCACCCACCCTCGTTTTCATCCCCCGCTCTCCGCGACGTGGTACCAAAATTCGGTTCAACCATCGAACGGCTTTCCTTGGAAAATTGCACCTTTCAGGTGGCAACTAAAAACGATAAATTTCTTCTGCACCATTGATCGAGTTGCCTGGGTAGAGCTTTTTCTTGATAAAGCACCCTGAAATGAACTTTCTTTAGGAATTCGCCAAGAAGATATGCCTGCACCTTTTTTATACTTTCTTTATGTTTCGATCATTTTTTTCATACTACTTCTAAAAATATCTCGATATAAAAATTTAATACGAAAATTTTAGTACTAAGTGTATCGAGAATTTGATTTCAAACTTCAAAGAAGCGTAAAACGTAAAATAATTCTCTCTGTGAATTTTCTAGAATTTTCCAATATCCTAACATTTATGATCCAACGTAGAACGAAGAAGAATATATAAAATGATACTTTGTCTGGATTTTCTAAGATTTAACGATATTCTGATATCTGATTTTGATAGTCTCCGCGAAACTCCAAGCATTACGTGTTTCTCGTGCAGCAAGAGCAAGTTGAAGAATGGAAATTCAAAACGTATATATAGCCCGACGAAGAATTTCGTGCTGCAGCTTCTAGAGAATTGTAAAAAATGACAAAAGCTCGATAAAGCCTAATCGACCAAGGAATGCACCTAGTACGAACAGGTTTGGAATATTCATTAGACGGAGCAACTGATTTGAAGGCGATTTAATTACGGGCCTCCGTAGGCTTAATTAATTTAGCCGATGCTTCGACAACGATTAAAGCTGCATCGTTTCGTAACACGCACTTCCAAACGATCCATAAAAGGTTTCTGCAATGTTCCGATAGGTTTGTAAAATTCTTTTCATAAATATGGATGTTAGCCTTTGTTTCGTGCTGCATTTTTAACAGTCACTTTATACATGCAATATCCTTTGATCAACACTATCCCGTGTGAATTTTCTTTATACATTTTTTCATTCGTTACTATTCCAAATCATATTGTTTGAAATTGATTTTTAAAAAGAATTTTCCTACGATACGATAGACGAATCACAATATACGACGTTTCACAATATACATACTAATGAAATATAACGACTAGAAATAGTTCAGAACTGAAGACGTTTCTTACATCGACTTCTAACGGCACAATTTACTGTCAACATTATACGAGGTACTCAAGAAGCTTTCCTAACAAGTTGCGTCTACCTCTTAATTAAATAAAACAATAGAAGATAATCTAGCAACTACGCTCCAAAAGCTTCGCAAGAAAGATATAATAATCAAGCAAAACAAGCGGAAATACCATTTCAACGAGCAAATTGAACATAATTTCTCCGATGAAATTCTATCAGGTTAAATAGTAGGTGTGCGTATAAAAATTAAATATACATATCAAATTATCAACGCGACTCCAACCGCCGGCAAGAAGGAAAAAGAAGGAACAAACACGCGAAGGGAATATAAATCTCTTATCTCAACACGTTGTTAACACCGTAACGCGATGTCTCTGCAAAGAAGTGCAGGAAAAGCGAGTAATTCCGTGGTATCGCGGAAACGTGTAGCACGAGGTGCCTCGCTAATTTCCCGCCAGCTGTTAATTAAATAAAACGGTGGAGAATAGCGGCGCGTAGCAAAGCGGAGACTAACTTGCCGAAATGATTCTGTTCCCATAGGGAGCCAGCTCGTTTAACAAAGCAGGACTTATTCGGTTTACTGCATGCGTAGTAAATGCACCGGGGGTGCCGGTGCAACCTGTTGCGGGCACACGGTGTAAAGATGTCGTAAATGCGCGGTAATAACGCGAAATACGCGTGGTGGAGTGTCGTTAGCAGTTTCGAGCATGCCGTGCTAGCGGGACGTCTCGTGCATACGCCAGCCCCGGCTATCCTCATTTTTATTGTATCTTTTACTCACGACGTTTGTTTAACTTGTCTGTTCGTCGATTACGCTACGAATTGCCGCGAGTCTCGCGCTCGATGAAGATATCACTGTCCAGGTACAAAGAAGATAGAACGGGTATTAAGAACGAGATGAGGAAATGGGTTGGAGTCGAAAAATTAAGACGATTAATTAGCATAACTTGTATCATGGTTCGCAAGGCACTCGCGATAGATAAATTGCACTCGAAATTTATCGTCTGTTGTTGTGAGCCTACGTGTATATCGAGGATGGAATATTTATATTTGCTCTTCTATTTTCAAAAAAAAAAAAAAAAAAAAAAA